>VONZ01000519.1:0-533571 GCA_012976165.1 Labeo catla
TATTGACTATAAACACATCCACACATCCATCCTCAATACCATCTTGTTTTCCACAGAGCGGAAAGTTTTTAGAAAAGTCCAAATCACGAATACAGGCGGGAGGGTTTGGAATAGTTCACTTTCGAGGGGTGGCCTTTCTTACAGCCGCCCCCAAATTCACACAGTGAATTTGAACAGCTTGAGAGGCCCTACTCAGTATTGGAATGTCACTCAGGCAATAGAGGTAGGCTGATGATCTTTGTCACTGGCCTTAGGTAAGTTCTGTCCTTCACCTTGATCTCAGCTGATCTGACTCGATTATCCTTTCCAGGAAAAACTTGAACAATCCTTCCAATAGGCCAGAGTGCACGACGTAGTTGTTGGTCTACAATCATAACAGTCTCACCTATCTGTAGGTTGTCTGTTTCTGACATCCATTTCTGTCTGGTTTGAAGGCTAGGCAGATAGTTGCGGATGAATTGCTTCCAAAAGTGATCGGCCAATAGCTGACTGTGCCTACATCTCCGTCGACTCAGAAGCTCAGAATCCTGGTATGTCACTTGTGGAAGTGAGGCATCCCGCCGCCCCATCAACAGGATGTTGGGTGTAACTGGGTCTGGGTCAGCGATGTCTGAAGATGTGTGGGGTTTGGCATTGAGAATCCCCTCAATTTCAATGAGAACAGTCCACAATACTTCTTCAGTGACTGTCTGTGATCCAAGGGTCACTTGCAGGGCTGTTTTCAGGGACCAAATCTCGCGCTGTCAGCATCCACCGAAATGTGGGGCATTAGGTGGATTGAACACAAACTTGATTTGCTGGCTTGCGAGTTGAGCTTGGAGCTCAGGCTGAAGAGCAGTGTAGGCATTTCGAAGTTCCCTTTCTCCACCTTTGAAATTTGTTCCCAGATCTGATAGGATTTCAAAAGGTTTTCCTCGTCGAGCAATGAAGCGATGAAGGGCCATCAGGAAGGAATCACTGTCCAGACTTGCGAGGAGATCGATATGCACTGCACGGGTGGTCATACACTTGAAGATGATCCCCCAACGCTTCTCATTTCGGCATCCTACCTTTATGAGATAGGGACCAAAGCAATATATCCCTGTTGAATAGAAAACTGGCTGGTGAATTCTCAACCGGGCTGGTGGGAGGTCTGCCATTCTGGGGGAGTGTGGTTTGGCCCGCCATTTCTGGCATTCTGTGCACTGGCGCTGATGATGTCTGACAGCTGCTCGTCCTCTTAATATCCAGTATTTTCTCCTGAGTTCCGAAAACACCCTCTCTGGTCCAGGGTGATGCAGACGATCATCATAGTCTTTGATGATGAGCTTGGTGAGTGGGTGATGTGGGTCAAGGATGATGGGGTGGATGTTATCTTCTTCTAGTGAACTGATTTGTCTGAGATGACCACCAACACGAATGAGATTGGTGCTAATATGCAGTTCAGGGACTAGACACAGAAGCCGACTATTGGTTGGCAGGATTTTACCAGATTTCAAGTGAAACACCTCATCTGGGAATGACTCCGCCTGGATCTGACGGAGGGCTGTGAGCTCAGCTTCTTTATAATCTTCAGCAGTTGCAATGGAGGGAGAGCTTTCAGCTGATGGTTGGATAAGAGCATTTAGGTAGTCTGTGAAAGTGTGAAACTGTTGAGGATCTGGCAGTGACAGAGCAGAGGTTAACAGTCCACAGAAGGTTGACTTTTTCAGCTCACTGTCTTGGTTTACATGGGCTAATGGTGGCATCTCAGGCCAGCTGTCTGGTCTTTGTCTGAGGAATGCCGGGCCTTGGTTCCATCTGCTTTCTTTGTGGAGATCAGAAGGAGACTTCCCTCTTGTGATGGCGTCTGCTGGGTTGTCACTCGACTGTACATAACGGCAGGTGTCAGATTCGGTTAGGTCCTGTATTTCTGCCATTCTGGTCCCCACAAACACCTTAAAGTGACAGGAATCTGATAAAAGCCAGGTTAGCACTGTGGTGGAATCAGACCACAGCGTGACACCAGTAAATGGTAACGTTAGTTCTGTCTTCAGGACTTTAGCAAGCAGTGCACCTGTGAGTGCTGCACACAGCTCAAGACGTGGAATGCTCTGTTGTTTCTTGGGGGCGACACGGGACCTAGCTGTTACAAAAGCAATCTCCACATTACTTTGAGGGTTCTCTGTTGTTAAGTACGCCACAGATCCATAGGCCTTTTCTGAGGCATCACAAAAGATGTGAAGCTGCCTACTACTAGAGAAGCAGTCGAATTCTTTGCTGCAGTAACACCTGGGTAGAGTTATGTGCTGCAGATCTTCCAATTCGCTCTCCCAGTGTTTCCAAGAATTTAGTAGGTCCTCTGGCAGCCGTGGGTCATCCCACTCCCTCCGTTTGTCCCACAACCTCTGTACTATCACCTTGGCTCGAGTGGTAAATGGTACAATGTAGCCAAGGGGATCATACTGGCTAGCAAGAATCTGGTAGATGCTTTGCATTGTTGGCATTTGACAGTCTGGTTTGCGCCGCTTGTATGAAAGGGTGTCTGATTGGCAATTCCAGTGCAGGCCAAGAGTTGATTCCTGGGCTTCTTGGTGGCCTTCGCTGAGCCAGAGGATGCTGCTCTGAGACTGAATGTCGGTTGGCAGATGGCTGATAACTGAAGGGTCATTGCTAGCCCACTGTTGTAGGTCAAAGCCACCAGATGCCAGGAGGCTGCGAAGTTTGTCGACTAGATTCTTGGCCGTGTCACGGGAAGCAAAATTCTGAAGACAATTGTCCACATAGAATGCTTTCTCCACTGAAACTCGTGTGTCCTCTTCAGGCTGTCTGTGATCTAGAACGTGCTTCTGTAAGGCAAACGAGGCACAACACGGACTGCAAGTGGTCCCGAAAGGCAGTACCTGCCATTCATAGACATCTGGGATTCTGTCTCTTTGGGTCATTCCAGCTGGAATCATCAAATGGTCCCCACCTGACCCCCTCAGATTTGTCTGAAAAAAATCTATGTGATGGGTAATATGCCCAATAGATCATATACAAAATTTCAGATCTCTACTGTGCATACTTTTTTTACAAAAAATCTGTAAAAAAAAAGTTTGTTTTTCACCCCGTTTTGGCATCACTGTCTGAGTGACCATGTTCAGACTAAAATATCTCCAGAACTATTTGTGCCAGGTCCGTGAAATTTTCTGGGCTAAGAGTCTTAGTCCAGGACTGCATGAATTACAACTCACAGCATTGTTACTGAATTTACACCTGAATGCTGGCCCTCTACTTTTCTTTGAAACTATTACTTTAAGGGTTTTCAGATGTCCATAGAAACCTCAATTTTCAATGTATAAGCATCAAACTTGGTGAATGGTCTGATATGTACCATGTCTTTCACATCCTTTGACATCAGACAATAGAGTCTTATGGATGTTGAGATATTAAGGTCCAAAAATGGGAAAAAACTCATTTACACCAATGTTCAGAGCAATATTTCCCATGAATGACACCAGGTGTGAACGTGAAACTTTTTTTTTTGAAAGAGCATGTTCTTATTGTTAAAATTTAAAAAAAACGGGATGGGGTTTTGCCTCATTTTTCTCATTTTCGGGGTAAAAAACTTTTTTACAGATTTTTTGTGAAAAAAGTACGCACAGTAGAGATCTGAAATTTTGTATATGATCTATTGGGCATATTACCCATCACATGGATTTTTTTCAGACAAATCTGAGGAGGTCAGGTGGGGAACTTTTCCAAAATTTGATGATTCCAGCTGGAATGACCCCTTTGCATGTCTCTCCAGATATATCTCAGCAGTGGTTTATCTTGTGGCAAGAGGCGTACCTGATGGAACATGCCGCGGATGTCACTGGTGATGGCAACGGAGTGCTCCCGGAAACGCAGAAGGACTGCCAGGAGAGATTGACCAAGTGTTGGACCAGGTAACAGGAGCTCGATCAGATTGTGGCCTTGGTATGAGAATGAACAGTTAAAGACCACCCTATTCTTCCCATTATGCTGCACCATGTGGTGCGGGATGTACCAGGCTTCTCTGGTTCTGTCCACCTGTTCCTGACTGAGCTTGACAACATACCCAGCTTGCACTAGCTTGGTCAGTTCCTCTTGGTATGCTGCGGCCAACTTAGGGTCTCTTTCCAGCCGTTTCTCGATTCCCCTTAACTGGGGTAAGACAGCTTCCTTGGGTGCATAGAGACGAGGCATGTTCTTGATGCGTAGCAGAGGAGTAGCATATCGCTGGACACCATCAATCTCCACTCTCACTGTGTTTTCTTGCAGAAGCTGAATGGACTCTTTGTCTTGGCGTGACCTGGTGATTACCTTTTCGCTCTGGTAGGGTAGAACGTCCATTTGCCACAATCTCTCCACATTTGCGTGATGGTCATTGACAGGCCGCAGTGAGGTAAAGAGGCATTGTTTGGGAGAAAGATGATTGCTTAGTTCTTGAGCTGGACTCTGCAGTGTCCATCCCAGATGTGTTCTTACTGCTGCTGGTCCACCAGGGGGCCCCAGTCGAACTGGTTCTATGGGTGTTATTAGGTGGGGGCAATCAGAGCCAATAAGAAGAACAGGATGTACCTTGTCCAGCTGTTGTAGAGGCAACCCGGCAAGATGCTTGAATTTCCGTTGCAGAACACTAACGGGGTGTGTATATTCTGCCAGACCGAGTGCTTTGGCTGTGAATGCGTTACGGATCTTGTAGGCTTTGCTGGGGTTAACAGTTGGGGACACCGTAAAAGTCACGGCCGCCCGTGAATGACCGGGGTATTCTGTCTCACTGTGCGGAGTACAAGGTCCTCTGGCTGCCCCGCAAGTCTTAATTTCTGCACCGCATCATGCAGAATGATGGTCCGCTCTGATCCATCATCTAATACAGCGTAGGCCTCCATTGCCTCGTTGCCGTTCCGGATCAGCACCTTAGTCACTTTGAGCAGCACTTTACTGCCAGAGGTTGGGCGATCAACATACAAAACTGCACTGGAAGGAGCTGCATTCTGCTGAGATGGTTTACCTTGGTCATTGACGTCATGCAGTGCCAAAAGGTGCTTTCTGTTGCAGGTTGGACAGAGAGTCTTTAGCGTGCAGTTAGCTGCTTGATGTCCACGACCACAACGCCAGCAACGATTCTTTGTCTTAATCCAGTCTATCTTCTGATCTTTGCTGAGGAGCTTGAAGTTGTCACAGCCATTCAGATAATGTTTATTGTTGTCACAGTATGGACAATAAGCTCTCACCTTCTCTTCTCTGACAGCAGCTGGTTTGGACATGGCTGACGACGTTGGTGTGGATGGCGACTTCTCAGTACCAAGTAGAATGGTTGTCGGTTCCCGCAGCTGCCTAGACTCTTTTTTTTATCTCTCTGCCACGCACTGAAGATTCCTGCCTTGGGTGGCAAGCATACTGGTGAGTGTCTTCCTGTACTTGAAGCTCATATTCCAGCCAATCAGCAAAGTCCAGCAAAGTGGGAATGGTAACTTGTAAAGGGTGGGTGTACCGCTTGAAACTCGATCTGAGGTCATGTGGCAGTTTACTTAGGAGCCGAGACATATGTGATCCACATTCCAACTCTACAGTACCTTTGTGGCCCAGTTGCTGCAACATACTGACAAGTGAGCGCACCTGCAGTCCAAACATCCTGAATGCTTTCACATCTCCGCTGCGTATGTTAGCACCATCCATCAGCTCCGCGATTCGTTGTAGGGCTAATTGGTGGGGTTGACCATACATCTTATTAAGGGCTTTCATGGTGTTAGAGAAGGGAAGCCTGGAATTGCTGTAAGAGTCTGCCACCAAGAGGTCCTCCTCCAGTTTCAGATGGTCTGTGAGGATTTGGAACTTGAATCGTTCTGTGACATCATCTGGCAGCATGTTCTCTAAAGCAATTCTCAGTCTTGAAAACTCCCTAGGGTCGGGAGACGTCAGGCAAGGGATGGTAGGGGCTGGACCTCTATAGATTTTCTCCTGTGTAGATGAGGGTAAGAGATGATCTGAGCTGTATTCTGCATGGGCTGGCCTCCTCTGGTCCTGTGTAAGGACCATAAACTCAGGCAGCTGACGTGGCAGGGAATACGGGGAACGATCTGGATACTTTAACTGCAGCAAGTCGCTATACTGTGCAGTAATGGGGGGTCTCTCATGTGAGGAAGAAGAAATGTTCATGTTTCTCAGATCTTCACACCTCTGAGCTTTCCTCTGGCACAGCTGAATATGGCTGTCTTTAGTGACAGGGGGTGGCAGCCTGGAGCGGGGAGCTGGTATCGGACGGTACAGCTGTGGAGTCTGGATGTTGACTGCTCGTGAGTAAGAACGTGGTGATGGCATTGGTGGAGTGACTGGCTTAGGTGGAGATTTCCGCTCCGATTTCAAGTTTTGAAGCTCTTGATAAAGTGCAGCATTCTGTTGATGCATCTGTTGGACTGCTGAGATGATCTCAGGGAGCTGGCTGGCTTGTCGTTGCAAGGCTGCGTTCTCCCGCTTCATCTCCTCCATCATGGCTGTAAGCTCTGGCAACTGTTCTACTTGCCTTTGCAATGCAGCATTCTCCTCTCTCAGCCTTTCAGTGATGCTGTCCCATTGGTCGGTCAATATCCACTGAGAATGTTCTGATGCTTGGTCACTGGTGAAGTGGATCTGGAATGACCTGTTGTACTTGCTGGCTCATCCTCCAGTTCTCCCTGGCTGGTAAGCGACCGTGATTGCTGTCGATGAGACCCAGGTCCACTGAGCTCAAAGTCTTCTAAGTAGGCAGGAGGGTTAACTTGTCTCCTTGGTCACACAGCAGGGGCTTCTCTCTCTGGGTGAGACATGTCTGTAGCAATCCACACTTCCGGCTCTAAGGACCATGAAAAAACTGCTCACTACTCTTGTCTAACTCAGGTTCGGATTTATTGAACGGCTACAGGATGTCCGGTCAGAACATTAAGTCTCACACCAGGACGTACTTCAGGGCGATTTATTGTGCAAAGATGTGTGTGGTTCTGTAAATATAAAACAGTATACAAATATAAATAAATGAATGTAAATATACAATAAGAGATCTTTACAGCGGTGTTTGGATATTCAGAAGTAACAGTATAAATAAATGCTATATTAGAGAACTTAACATGAAGTAAACAATATAAAAATAACATAAATACAAAAACGATTTGACGTTCTATACAATGAATGCAGTACCGCAATCTGCGTAGCTCACGTGCTTAGCGCAAGTGTCTAACTGGGCATGTAAACAAGCCTAGACATGTTCCCTGAGGTCCGTTTCAAGTCTACGTAAAGCCTAATATATAATATGGCATTAAATACTTAAACAAACAAATAACATAGGAGAATCTTAACACTTTGTCCACAGGATAACGTGCTAGTATGATAACAATGTAAACATTTAGGCGGAATGCGGCTATAGCGGTCATTCATCTCTCTCATGAACTTAAAGGAACCGTATGTAGGATTGTGGGCAAAACTGGTACTGCAGTCACTTTCAAAATACTGTAGAACAGCGTATCCCCTCCCCCTCCCCCCTGACTCGAGGTTGCCAGCTAAGCTGCAGGATTCCGCAGGAAGGTAGGCTGCTACAAGGAGCTTCCAATGGCAAGTGACGAGTCCTACACAATAAGTTTTTTTTTTCTTCTGTTACTTATGTTTATGCTTCACAAGAGATGTTTTGCGAAGTAATTATGTGTTGCAAAAATTTACTAAAGGCGATTAGCCAAATATTTCGTAAAGATGTACTGTAATACCACATTTCAGTCGGAACATAGATTGTTTTCATACCGTGCTAGTGGTGCGATATAAAGCTTTTTATGAACGCATTTAGCATGGGCGACCGTGGAAAATCCACTGTGTACGGAAGCACGGGGCTTCTAGCCTATACCAACAAAATTCTTCTCCGTTTTCAGCCGTCTCCATCTGTCAAAGGCATCTCCTATGCAAATCCTTGTTTTATTCCGGACTTTGTCACGACGTACTTCGGATTTATAACGAAGTCTTTTAGGTTTCGTAACTTTATACATATTTTATCCGACACATTCGTAGCTGCAGCTGTAACTAGAGCAGAGCTGGCAACCCGAATGACGAAACTCTACTGACTTCGTGATTGGTAGATAGCTGGAGGGTGGCGCCTCAGACCAAAACACAACATGACAACATCAACATCAGTTGAGGGCTGCAACTTTCACTTTTAAATGACAATATCCTGGCCGGACCACTGTTGTCAGTGATATAAGTATTTGAAATGAACATGATTTCTTAATGTCTAGTGACATGTCAGGGCCATTTTATGATTAACTGAAATAAATTTCTTACATACGGTTCCTTTAACATACAAGGAAATATGTGAATGCACTTACGATTAGTTGCACGCACACATATATCCACATAATCCTTAATTGGATGCACTGCTAACTACTTTAACTTATCAACTACTGACTATAAACACATCCACACATCCATCCTCAATGTCTTGTTTTCCACAGAGTGGAAAGTTTTTGGAACAATCCAAATCACGAATACAGGCGGGAGTATGGAGTTAGAATTGTTGCATAATTCCAAATAAATACATTATGATCCACAAATGAATGTAAAGCGATTGACAAAAACAAAGCATATTCACAAAATAAATAGAATGAGATCCACAAATAAATCTTAGAGTTCCACAAACATGAATTATATTCACAAGTAAAAAAATTAGAATTGCAAATAAAAAACATACTCACAAATATTTTTTTTTTATTTTACAAACACAACTTTGCCCGGCATTTATATGTGAATCGCGTACTGTGCATTTGTAGATCGCTGCGCGTATTTGTGGATAGCTCTCTGTGCATTTGTGGATCGCTGCGCGTATTTGTGGATTGCTCTCTGTGCATTTGTAAATCGCTGCGCGTATTCGTGGATTTTGAAACATTTCAAGCGTCAAGACGCACACTGATCCACAGATGGATGGACTCCACACACCTTCTACTTAAGCCAATCAGATACCGGCCACGTGGGGCTGACCAATCGTTGCATGTTCTCGCTCCAACCAATCACGTTTTGCCTTACAATCAGTGCGGGACCAGCCGTAATTCAGGACAATTAACCAGTCTCTTCAAAATGAACGACCAGGACAGTGGTGCTCATCACAGCATTATTGTAATAATATCTAAAATAAAACAAGTAATGTTATGTGTAATGTAATCAGTGTTTCATGTATCACTGAGTCGATGCGTGTTTTGACCGTGAGTGTGTTTAGCAAACTGGTATTCTACGGTGACCAGGAGGGGAGGTCTTCGGTTCACTTAGTTTTGTCGTAGCCACGACATATAAACTCATGGGAACGTGATAATATAACGTGATAATATAAAGATCGTTTTGTCGAGGTAACGATGTCGTGGCCTCGAGATGCTATGTTGAGGGAACGACATCCATTTCTCGTGGTCACGACTTCTTATGATGAGGGAACGGCATATTTTTCTCCTGCATAAACAAACCTTCGTGACCATAGCAACCTGGGATTATCAGAGTTGTTTAAAACATTTTTACTAACATTAAACATTTAATTTAATATTTGTATATTCTTCTTCTTCTTCTTATTAATATTATTAATAAGAACGTTATGTAAGATCGAAATGAAGGGAAAATATAAAAATATAATAATAGGCTAATAATAATGATGTTGATGAAGATGATGGTGATAATAATGGCCTAATAATAATATACAAATATTTTGAAGACGATTGAGGGATGGGTATAAATGTTTTCTTGTATGCCTATGTTATTTAGACTACTTTAGGTAACGTTTATTCATTATAAACTTAATATGAATGCTGTTTACATTGCGTGCAATATAATAATTTATATTATAAAACAATAAAAGAAATTATGAAATAATCTATAATAATTAATATAATAATTTATTAATTCAAAATAAAATAATAATGAATCCATCTCTGATAATCCCAGGTTGCTATGGTCACGCAGGTTTGTTTATGCAATAAACTCGTGGCCACGAGAAAAATATGTCGTTCCCTCAACATAAGAAGTCGTGGCATAAGTATGTCGTTACCTCGACAAAACGTTCTCGTGGCCACGATGTAATATCACGTTCCCACGAATTAATATCTCGTGGCTGTGTTATATTATCATGTTCCCATGAGTTTATATGTCGTGGCCACGACAAAACTAAGTGAACCGAAGACCTCCCCTCCCGGTCACCGCGGAATACCAGTTTGCTAAACACACTCACGGTCAAAACACGCATCGACTCAGTGATACATGAAACACTGATTGCATTACACATAACATTACTTGTTTTATTTTAGATATTATTACAATAATGCTGTGATGAGCACCACTGTCCTGGTCGTCCATTTTGAAGAGACTGATTAATTGTCCTGAATTACGGCTGGTCCCGCACTGATTGTAAGGCAAAACGTGATTGGTTGGAGCGAGAACATGCAACGATTGGTCAACCCCACGAGGCCGGTATCTGATTGGCTTAAGTAGAAGGTGGAGTCCATCCATTTGTGGATCAGTGTGCGTCTTGACGCTTGAAATGTTTCAAAATCCACAAATACGCACAGCGATTTACAAATGCACAGAGAGCAATCCACAAATACACGCAGCGATCTACAAATGCACAGTACGCGATTCACATATAAATGCCGGGCAAAGTTGTGTTTGTAAAATTAAAAAAAATATTTGTGAGTATGTTTTTTATTTGCAATTCTAATTTTTTTACTTGTGAATATAATTCATGTTTGTGGAACTCTAAGATTTATTTGTGGACCTCATTCTATTTATTTTGTGAATATGCTTTGTTTTTGTCAATCGCTTTACATTTATTTGTGGATCATAATGTATTTATTTGGAATTATGCAACAATTCTAACTCCATACGGGAGGGTTTGAAATAGTTCACTTTCGAGGGGTGGCCTTTCTTACAAGGACACAGAGACGACCACCTGGTGGAGGCAGGTTAAGGCTTTTGTCGGAGGAGCAAGAGAGGGAGCTTGTAAACATGGTAATTGCCAATAATGTAATTCGCCTGCGAGAGATTCAAAGGAGAGTGATTGAGGATGATCATCATTTTCGAGGGATAAATGCCATCAGCCTCTCCACAATTGATCGCATCCTCCGAAAGAACCAATTCCGGATGAAACAGGCATACCGCGTCCCTTTTGAATGAAACTCTGACAGAGTGAAAAACCAACGAGTGGAATATGTTCAGGTATGAGTTTTGATATTGTATGAAGTATTGTTTTCCATCACAGCATGGCAGTTTATGCTGCCATTTGTGCCCTCTTGAACTGTGGTTCAGGGTAGCGATTTACTCTACTGTGTTTTGTGTTTTGCAGAGAATCTTTGAGATTGAAGGACGACCTGTTCCCCATGAAATTATCTTTGTGGATGAGGCAGGTTTTAACCTGACCAAAAGGAGGAGAAGGGGGAGGAACATAATTGGCCATCGGGCTATTGTAAATGTCCCTGGTCAGCGTGGAGGGAATGTCACTATGTGCGCAGCCATCAGCCAACGAGGGGTACTCCACCGCCATGCCATTCTAGGATCCTATAACACTATGCTTGTCCTTGCTTTTCTTGATGGTCTAAGACAACATATGTTCCAGCTGGACTACAGGGAACCAGCACAGCCAGAGCAGCCTCACTACGTTGTTGTTTGGGATAACGTCAGCTTCCATCGCGCTGCTCTGGTTCATGACTGGTTTACCAATAACCCAAGGTTTTCTAACATCTTTCTGCCTGCATACTCTCCCTTTCTAAACCCGATAGAGGAGTTTTTTTCGGCATGGCGGTGGAAAGTGTATGACAGAGAACCTTATGTTCATGTTCACCTCCTCCAGGCCATGGAAGAAGCCTGCCTAGACATATCAGTAGATGCATGCCAGGGGTGGATCAGGCATGCAAGAGGATTTTACCCCCGCTGCCTGGCTAGGGCCAATATAGCCTGTGATGTGGATGAGATTCTCTGGCCTGACCCAGACCAAAGACAGGATGCTGAGGTGGAATAATTTTTTTTGTACTGTATAGTACATGAATAAAAATGTGCCAGCGTATATACATTGGTTGCGTCTTTTGTGTTCATCATGTGAAAAGGTTTTTGAGGGGAAGAACCACAAGTAACATAACTTGCCAGTTTTGGAAATATTGTTTTTAATTTATTGCACCAGTGTGTAAGACTATGTTGTAGTGTGTGTGTTTTTGAGGCCTTGTGTGTGATGTCTGTGGACAAAGTTTGGCTTTTCAGCAAGAGTGAGATGGTTTTGAGTGTAGAGCTTCATTTTGACCTGAAAATAGGATGTTTGGGAAATTGGGTGAGACGTTATGGATTTGTGTTTACTGTTTTGAGAATACGAGGCATAGTTTCAAGAAATGCGTTTAGGCAATCGAGAAAAACTGTAATAAATTAAGGATAAAAACACTTGCATACATTTGTTGTGTTCATCATGTGATTTTTTATTTTTTTTTTCCAAGCAACACTTATTACCAGTTTTCGTAGTATTGTTTTGAATTGATCTCATCAGTGTGTAAAACTGTGTTGTAGTGTGTGTGTGTGTTATGAGGCGGTTCTCTGTGGCTCTGTCTGACCGTCATCAGCGGGAACCTTCTCCGGAATATTAGTTCCTACCCGGACCCCTTTTGCCCGAACACCCCGCTGTCTTCCGCCGCTGTTGGCGCGCTCTGCCGCTATTTAAGCGGCCGATTCTCAGAGACCAGTCGCGAAGTTTTGTTCTTGCGACATCACCGAGCGTTTACCCTTGTTGGATTATTTGGATACTTTGTTACTGACCTGGACTGCCTTACGACTCTGTTTCTCGCTTGTTGCCCCGACCCGCGCCTGGATATACCGTTGTTGACTTCCGCCTGATACCCCGATCTCCTGCCCCAATCTGGTACTGTCTTGCTTTGCCCGTCTATTCCTGTTTGCGGTGTTGATTATCTGCCTGTTTGACCACGAGTTTGTAATAAACGACTTGCAAATGGATCCACCGTCTGATGGTTCAATGTCACAGAAAACTTCGCCGCCCCCGGATCCAGCGGCTGTTTATCAACTAGCCCATGAGATGACTCGGCAAGGCACGGTGCTCGCCACGCACGAACATCAGCTGGATAAACTCACGCGCTCGTCTGATGAAATGCTTAGAGCTTTGCAAACTTTGAATACCTCTGTGTCTGCGCTCGCTCAAGCGTCGGCGGCCGTGCAAGCAGTCGCCGCGGCTTCGCCCCCCATGCCGCCCCCAGCACCCGTCGTCACCAACCACACTGCACGAGTGTCTCTCCCGGAAAAGTATGATGGCGCCCCCGGGAAAGCTAAGGGGTTTTTGATGCAGTGCAGCTTGTACATTCACCAACAACCTAACAGCTTCCTCAATGATGACAGCAAGGTGTCGCTTGTATTTTCTCTCCTGATAGGAAGAGCGCTGGAGTGGGCAACCGCACTCTGGGAGGGACAAAGGATGACGTTTCCCAGCTACCAAGATTTCCTGAGGCAGTTCCGCGAGGTCTTTGACCACGCCACCGGGGGCAAGGAGCCTGGTGAGGAGATTTTGGCGCTAAAGCAGGGCACCACCACAGCGGCAGATTACACGCTCCGTTTCCGCACCCTAGCGGCACAAACGGGCTGGCCACCCGAACCACTCAAAGCCATATATCGCAAAGGTCTAAGTCATGATCTCCAGTCTGAACTAGCCTGCCGGGACGAGGGAAAGACGCTCGAACAGTTTATGGAGCTGACCATCCAAATCGATAATCTGATGCGTTCACGCCGAGGTGGCCGCCAGACCCAGCCAGCTCGCCCTGCTCCATCCGCATCCAACTACAGTGCCACTTACAGCGCTCCAGAGCCCATGCAGATCGGGAGGACTCATCTGACTGAGGAGGAACGAGAGACGCGGCTCCGGGACCACCTGTGCTTGTACTGCGGCCAACCGGGACACATCCGGGCCACCTGTCCCATCCGGCCACCAAGAGCCGCACCATCACGGGTAAGCGCTAAAATTCCTAATCACTCCATGTCTATACCAGTCACCCTCCTGATCAATGGACAGAAAATAGCCACCACAGCCTTTATTGACTCAGGGGCAGAGGGTAATTTCATCGATGAGGCTTTCGCTAAGCTAACACATGTTCCTTTAATTCCATGTGGATCCCGTGTGGCCGTGGCAGCCCTAGACGGCAGACCATTGGGCTCCGGAGAGGTCCCCTTCACCACAAAGGATCTGACGCTTCTCATCGGACCCCTGCATTCGGAATCCATTTGGCTATTCACCCTACACTCACCTGAACACCCCATCATCCTGGGTCTTCCCTGGCTCGAACTCCACGACCCCACCATCTCATGGACCGAACACCAGATCACAAAATGGTCGGACCACTGTCAGCGTCATTGCCTCCAAGGCCTTCGTGTACCCAAGACCACAGTCGCCTCAGCCAGCCCCATCGATGACGACCTCAGCAGGCTGCCAGTGGAATATCGCGACCTACAAGAGGCCTTCAGTAAAGAGAAAGCAACCCGACTGCCTCCTCACCGGGCTACAGATTGCGCCATAGAACTCCTACCTGGAACCACACCGCCGAAGGGTCGAGTCTTCCCCCTATCACAGCCTGAGACCGAAAGTATGAAGGCTTACATCGAGGAGGAACTACGTAAAGGATTCATCTGACCCTCAACATCCCCGGCCTCGGCGGGGTTCTTTTTCGTCAAGAAGAAGGATGGTGGTCTACGGCCATGCATCGACTACAGAGGTCTTAACGAAGTGACAGTTAAATACCGTTACCCACTGCCCCTCGTACCAGCTGCCCTGGAACAGTTACGCAAGGCCCGGTATTTTACCAAGCTTGATCTGAGGAGCGCTTACAACCTCATCAGGATTAAGAAGGGGGACGAGTGGAAAACAGCTTTTTCCACGACAACCGGGCACTATGAATATCGGGTAATGCCGTTCGGTCTCTCCAATAGTCCGTCCATCTTCCAGGCTCTCGTCAATGACGTATTCCGAGAGGAGCTCAACCGCTACGTCATTGTCTACATTGACGACATTCTCGTTTATTCAGAGAACCTCCAGGACCATGTTCAACATGTCAGAAACGTGCTACAACGCCTGATTCACCATCAGCTGTACGCAAAACTACCTAAGTGTGAGTTCCACCAGACCAGCACTTCATTCCTTGGATATATCATCAGCCACGAAGGGGTCACCATGGACGAACTTAAAGTTGCCTCTGTGCTCAACTGGCCCCGTCCACGCACCATCAAGGAGTTGCAAAGATTTCTCGGGTTTGCCAACTTCTACCGGCGCTTTATCCGAAATTTCAGCCTAGTGGCGGCGCCCCTCACTAACATGACTAAGAAGGGTCCCACGGTCCTGAAATGGACACCCCAAGGAGAGCAAGCATTCACCGACCTTAAGACCAGGTTCACCACAGCCCCTATCCTACGTCACCCAGATCCTGAGAAGGAGTTCACCGTCGAGGTAGACGCCTCCAGTACCGGCATTGGGGCGGTGCTATCTCAAAGGCATGGGGTCCCGGGCAGACTATACCCCTGTGCATTCTATTCTCGCAAACTCACCGCAGCAGAACGCAACTACGATGTTGGGGATCGAGAGTTGCTGGCTATGAAGTCAGCCCTTGAGGAGTGGCGTCACTGGCTGGAGGGGTCTAAAAAGCCCTTCTTAGTACTGACTGATCATCGAAATCTGGAGTACATCTGTGGTGCCAAACGACTCAACTCCCGACAGGCACGCTGGGCTCTTTTCTTCACATGGTTTGACTTCAGGATCACTTACCGACCGGGCTCCAAGAACGGTAAAGCGGATGCCCTATTACGCCAGTTCGACCCCCAGGTGGACCCGAACCCACCAGAGTTCATCATTCCCTGCCCGCTAATCGTGGCTCCTATACGTTGGGACATAATGGGAGAAATAACGGAGGCCCAAAGCACGGATCCCATACCACCCGAGTGCCCCCAGGGCCGCGTATACGTAGCCGAACCCCTCCGTGAGAGACTCCTTCACCATATCCATGACTCCCTCAGCGCAGGTCATCCGGGAATTACCGCCACCACCGAGTTGGTCACTAACAAATTCTGGTGGGCTACCTTGACCCCTGATGTGATGCGGTTTGTTCATCGATGTCCCACCTGCAACATGACAAAATCCTCACACCTGAGACCGGCCGGACTTCTCCAACCACTATCCATCCCGCAAAGACCCTGGTCCCATATCGCCATGGATTTTGTGACCGACTTACCAGCCTCCAATGGCTTCACCACCATACTCACCGTAATAGACCGCTTTTCCAAAGCCTGCCGACTGATTCCCCTCGCCAAATTACCCACCGCCTGGGAAACCGCCAAAGTATCCTGGAGCAAGTATTCAGGTTCTATGGAATCCCAGAAGACATTGTCACTGACCGGGGGCCCCAGTTCACGTCCCGCCTGTGGCAGGCATTCTGTAAGCAGATGAACATTAATGTCAGTCTCACTTCAGGCTACCATCCGCAATCCAATGGCCAGGCAGAAAGACTTAATCAGGAACTTACCCGCTTCCTGAGATCCTACTGCTTCACCAACCAGCAGGACTGGAGTCAATATCTCCTGTGGGCTGAGTATGCCCAGAATTCTTTACAAAAGCCGGCCACAGGTATGACCCCATTCAAATTTATACTTGGATATCAACCACCCATGTTTCCGTGGACAGGTGAACCTTCCAGCCTGCCGGCCCTCGACCATTGGCTACAAAGAAGCGAGGAGACCTGGAATCAAGCCCATGTTCACCTCCAGAGAGCGGTACGGAGACTCGTCGAGCAAGCAGACCGCCACCGAAGGCGCAACCCCGCTTACGAAACAGGACAGTGGGTCTGGCTCTCCACCAAAAACCTCCGTCTTCAACAATCCTGCAGAAAACTCAATCCAAGGTACGTAGGGCCGTTCAAAATAATTCGACAAATCACACCAGTATCATTCCGTTTAGCCTTACCTGCTCAATACAAAATCTCACCCACCTTTCATGTCTCCCTGTTGAAGCCCGCTGTTGCTCTGGGAGGACAGAGGGACCAGGACGAGGCCGCCGCTCCAGAAGCACCCCCCCCCAATCATTGACGGAGAGGAGGCTTACCAGGTCAGAGAAATCCTGGACTCTCGGCGTCGGGGTCCGGTGCTCCAATATCTCATAGACTGGGAAGGATATGGGCCAGAGGAGAGATCCTGGGTCAACGCCCGAGACATCCTAGACCCTACACTCACTGAAACATACCATCGTGAGCATCCCGAAAAACCAGCACCTAGACCTCGTGGAAGACCCCGACGTCGCCCCTCTCGCTTCAGGAGCCGCTCGCAGGGGGGGGGGCTCTGTTATGAGGCGGTTCTCTGTGGCTCTGTCTGACCGTCATCAGCGGGAACCTTCTCCGGAATATTAGTTCTTACCCGGACCCCTTTTGCCCGAACACCCCGCTGTCTTCCGCCGCTGTTGGCGCGCTCTGCCGCTATTTAAGCGGCCGATTCTCAGAGACCAGTCGCGAAGTTTTGTTCTTGCGACATCACCGAGCGTTTACCCCTGTTGGATTATTTGGATACTTTGTTACTGACCTGGACTGCCTTACGACTCTTCTTCTCGCTTGTTGCCCCGACCCGCGCCTGGATATACCGTTGTTGACTTCCGCCTGATACCCCGATCTCCTGCCCCAATCTGGTACTGTCTTGCTTTGCCCGTCTATTCCTGTTTGCGGTGTTGATTATCTGCCTGTTTGACCATGAGTTTGTAATAAACGGCTTGCAAATGGATCCACTGTCTGATGGTTCAATGTCACAGTGTGTGTGTGTGTTTTTGAGGGTTTGTGTGTCATGTCTGAGAGCAAAGTTTGTTTTTTTTCAGCTAGATTGAGTTGTTTTGAGTGGAGAGCTTCATTTTGACCTGAATATAGTAAGTTCGGGGAATTGAGTTAGAAGTTACGGATTTGTGTTTAGAGTTTCGCAAAAGCCAGGCATAATTTCAAGAAATGTGTTTAAGCAATTGAGAAAAACTGTAAATGCATGTTTATGTTTATCTGTCTTTTCTATTGCAAAATAATTACTATATGTATACAGCATTTTATCTTACAGGTTCTCTTCCATTCTTCTTTTCAATATTCCAACTGATTTTGGTGGTCACAGACAGTCTGCTAATATCAGGCTCTTTGTGCTGCCTCTGTCATTCCATGCACAACATGGTCTATCACAGTAGCTCTAATTTCATCTGAAAAGACTGTTCCTGGTTTTGCTCTTCCTCGTCCCCCTCTTCCACCATCTCGTATTGACACTCTTCTGTACCTTTCAGATTGACCCTCTGACGGATGTACCTGTGCCATCTGTGCACTTTGAACTGGCCTAAATTTTGTATATATCAATATTTTGAAACAAGTGTGAAGAATTTTGTATTACTGTGTGTAAACGATGACAGCCGTGTTGCAGTTGTGCTTAACTTTTGCTTTCTTGTGTTTAGGGCTTTGCATCACAAGTTCATCACAGAGCCAATTGTGGTGAGTAGTGAGTAAGAATGTGTTAAGAGTTTTGCAAAAAGAGTGCATGAGATCTGCAAACAGTGTCTAAACTGCCTGAACTTTTTCTTTTAAGGTTTTGCAGAAAGAGTGATTTATTTGGCAAATTGGTTTAGGCTGTTGAGAATTTGGTTCTGAGAATGAGGTTTAGTGTTTTAGCAAAAGTGAAAAACTGTAAATTCACAAATGGCTGCACCATTATGACAGACCATGTCAAAATATTTGATCTGTGCGTCAGATCTTAAAGCGACAGCAGCGTAAACCTGCAGCCGCCGACCATAAATCAACCATAAATATTAATCAAACAACAAAAGAAAAAGAGAAAATCACTTTCAAATCTTTTCTTGACTGAATAACTTATTGACTTTAATAAGAATCATATTTAATGTATACTTAAAGAGATATCTGTGGTAATGTTTAAAGCCTGTTATTCTAGACTTTAATTTGGACAAATGTTTAGTCTCATATTTCACATTCACAATAGCTTGCTTAACTGGCTGTGGCAAAAAAGAAAAATAAATAATAAATAACGCTATATCTTTTCACGTAGGCGCAGAATGCACATGTTAGTTTGCCGTCGGCTGTAGTCTGTGCGGTGTGTTTAAGCACCGCTTTTTATCCAGATGATGCCGACGCAAGCGGCTTTCGTAGCCGCTAGTTATTTGAAGTCGGCTTGGTGTTTCCCGGTCCAGCGTTTACACGCCAAATCCCACCGTTCCCCGCGGGTCCCAACGCAAATCTTGCTGTATTAAAATTATTATTATTTTTTAAACATGGTGGCAGTTTCTAGCTTCAAAGAAAAATATTTTTTCTAACATCTTTGCAGCAATAGTTTTAATGGGTTCAAAACCACCTTGGGTATGCATGATTTGATTTCTAATAATTCAATGGCACATCATCAATTTTTCTTTATATAATGTCATTTATTGTAATTAATGTAACTATAAATGCATTCAAAAATAAAACAGGTGTGTTCATCCAAGAAAAAAAGTCATATAAACCCAAAACACACACAGCCACAATCAGAAATGAAAGAGGTGCGTTTTCTGCTGTTAAGGTCCCATTCACCAAGATACCTACTCCTTTACCCCCACCCTTGAATTTATACATTTACTATATCAATGAATAAAGTCAAGTCCCGCCCTATAATTCTTCACATTCTAAAACCTGCTTCACTCTGAAATATGTCACAAGACATAAATCAGCCATAACTTCTGTTACATGACTTTAAGTTTGCTAAGCAGAGCATGGACACTTATGAGATGTTGTGAAATCAAAAATTAAAATCACAAGATCCACTAGAGGTTTGCTTTTCTTACATTTCAATTGACATTGGGTTTTTTCAGTTGTAAAGGTTAAAGATGGTTAAACTCGTTCCTGGTCCTTGGTTTAGCTCCAACTTGCTTTAACACACCTGCCAGGGAGTTTCTAGTATGAGTTCCTAGTAAGCGCTTGATTAGCTGGTTCAGGTGTGCCTAATTGAGGCTGGAGCTAAACTCTGTAAGACACCGGTGTTATGCCGAATTCTGACCCCCGCCAGATTACTACCCCCCTAGTATTGGTAGGTTTAGGGTTAGGTGCGGGGGAGGGGTTAGGATTAGGGGTGGGGTTAGGATTAGGCATCAGGTAGCGATTTCAACGAGAGGGGGTAATAATTTGGCAGGGGTCGAAAATCGGCACAACACCGGCCGGCCAGGACAGAGTTTGGGCACCCCTGGGTTAATGTTAAGATACTGACAAACAGTAGTGTTTCCTTGGACTCGGCCTCGGCCCTTTGGGACTCGGACTTGAGTCCGACTCGGACCCAACACTACCGTTTGGAATGTGGAAAATAAATTTTGGTTTTACCAAACTTAAAATCAACTCACCACACTATTTTTTTCATTTCATTAAATCATCATGGCACCACAGTGACATCTAGTGTTCCAGTTAAACATCACAATATTATTATTACTGAAGGTCTGAGTGATCTAATTGTTCAGTTTCCTTAAACTAATTTTGATTTAAACAATCCATTTCAATGCAGTTGTCCAAAATGATTTTATATTTTTATATCCACAGTGGAAATTATGGTGATTACAATAATAAAACATAAATGCACATGCATAGGTGTAGACAAAATGATTGTAAACTACATACACTAATAAATAAATATATATACATACCATACATTTTTAATACAAGAAATATTCCATATTTATATATATACATACAAATATTAGGGTAACTGAAAAAGATAAATTCCAGTTTGACAGTGACTAAGAAAAGTGACAAATCATAACTTGTTCTTGCTGAACATTTGATGCAAAGAAATACCCAATACTTGAAGTTGAAGTGTAATACAGTCAAAAAAACTGGCACAAAACGTCCTAGTTTTGATCTCTGATCAGTCTTACAAGAAAACAGTTCCACTATTTATTCCACTGAAGAGCAAAACACAGAAAGTAACATTTGAAATGCGAAATCTGGTTTATTTTAAACTTTTTTGCCAAAAGAAAATTAGTTTTTATTTATTTTTTTTCCTAGCTAGGTCTTCCAAAGTATTACATTGACACAATGAAGCAAAGAATCAACGCAAGTTTAATGCACAGAGTTAAATTCTAAGAGTTTCTCTCTATTGATACAAACAGCTTCTTCAGGAAGATAAATTTGCAATATTTCAACTTTATAAATGTGAAGCAGGTTTGTAGTTTTTTAATAGGTTATGGCATAGACTGAATAAACTGAATGAGATGGGTTTGTATGATCAAATAGGACAGAACTGACAATATGCAATGGGAAAATATATCCTGTAACAGCTAGAAAATGTGGGAATAATATAAAATATAATTGTTCTTCATCATTAAATACAAAAAAAAAAAAAAAGAAAAAAAGGCATGACAGTTTTTCCCCTATTTTTGCTTCATAAGCAAATAAAACTTCAAGCTTGGACAAAAACAGTCAAGAGCAAGGTTTATAAATGTGTTAGGCAGCATTAATGGGCTTGCATTTTATGAACAAGTTTTAATGATAATGCATACAGAATAAAAAATAAATTAAATGTAAAAATACCTTATTCGCAATTTCATTATCACACAAAAAAGAAGCAAACTACAAATCACAATTTATTCATCTCAAAGGAAAGGCTGTTTTTTTTCTCACAATATATTACCCATTTTTCTTCCAAACATATAAAAATGGTAGAAATCAAGCAATCAAACAAGCTGAAAATGATCATGTATGTTTGGCTGTTATACCACTGATTCTGATTCTCTAACCAATGTTTCTGACCTTACTAGATCTTCATTTCAATATGATCTGATACTCATCAGTTGTGGTCAACTGAAGGAAAAAGAAAAACATGTCTCACAAACATAGATATCCTAAACAATATCTACTGTACTTGCAAAAACCAAACTTCACCCATGATGCCTCAGTCTGATGCTTATCACAGTACATAATCAGCATTTGTTCTATGCAGAAAGAAACATAGAGGCAAGCAGCACAAACACACAATGACACTAGTCAGCACTAGGTTATCGGATACATACAGCACAGATACATATTTTTTGTTCGTTTTTTTTCCTCTTCTGTTCATGATAATAACAAATATTGTATCAAAATACATCCATTATGTAAAATGCCATTTATAAACTGTGAAAAAGTGAAAGAATTTCAAACAAAATAGTACTAGTCCAAAATTTACAAGTGTAAAAAAAAAACCAAACAGACAAAAGCAACCGAATCCATCAGACGGAGGTCTCGGACTGTAGTTGTAGTATAAACTTGTGGGACTTGGGGTGGACGTACTCCTCACTGAGTTTGAGGTGAGGGATAGCTTTGCTGGTGACCACTAAACTGAAGTCAGATGACTTGAGCTGGAATTCAGAGCCGTGACGGAGGGGACTGGTGACTGATGCTTCGCTGATCAGCGTCCACTGTCGGGTCTGCCAGCACTCTCTTGTATACTGCAGTGTGGGCCCAGCCATCAGATAGCTCTCCAGAAAAGCCTAGCAGGGAACAACAGCATACATATCTGTTCACTGATGTCTGCTAGTATTCTACAGTGATATGATTTAATTGGAATATTTGGGAGTGGGAGACCAAAAAGACCAAAAAAGAACTAGAAATGAATTTTCATCAAATACCAGTAAGGAAAGTTTTGAGTAAATAATCAAATAGTGAGGCAGAAATTGCATCCGAAATCACATACTGTATCACTCCATGTTCGTTTGCTTAGGTAGAGGAAAACTTGTCTCCCAAATGAGATTGGATTCTCTGAAGTTTTTCCTCTAGCTTAGTTTGCTTAGTTGGGGTCGGAAAGGCACATCAAGATGAACGAAGATGAAAAAAGGACTTACAGGTTTGGACCGACATGATGAAGAGGAATTAATAACAGTATTTTTATTTTTGGGTGAACTGTCACTTTGAATCTTAAATTTAAACCTACAGTGCACAGCAAAAATGAGTACACCCCCTCTAAAACATAACAAATTCAGCAATTACTCTTTACTTAGAAGACATGTTAGGGTTCTTTGGAGATAATGATAATATTCCAACAAGCCTGCTTGATCAGTTACCAAAGAATGTCAAAATTATTCAGCAAAATAACTTTTTCTCTCTCTTTTATGTACTTTACCTTTATGCATTCATTTTTTAATGTAATGTTAATATTATATTACTACGATTATTCCTGTTTAATCTTAATCCTAATGTTGAGTTGTGATGTAAAAATCTTTGAGATTACAATACACAAGATGATGTTGGTTAGCAGCAATTGTATTTGCTCGGTTACAGTTGTGGAATTTATGCTGGTCAGACAAAGACAGACTGATCATAAAAAGGAATGCAGCAAAGATTATTCAGTAAACTTTGTTCAACTTCCGACTTGTTTTGAATGTTTTAATTCTGACATAAAACCAGAACATTTAACAATGCATAACAAAGCTTTATGCCTTAACAAATACAAAGTCATAGGGTACCATTCTAAAAGAAATGTAGTAATAATGCATGACTTAAAAAAATCAGTTGAAACTGTCAAAATGGATGGGTCGCAACATGACTGTTTTGAAAGAGTAACAGTTCCAAATGAAATTTGTAGATTCACATCACCTCATAATTTGTGGTATGGGTTGAATTAGGAGCAGCAGGTCATGGGTTACAGCTACTTGTACATCATCAGCCATCACAATTCTGAAACAAATAGTATCTGCAGGCTGCAGCATAAACAAACTTAAATGAAATGTACATGGTTTACAATGTGTGCTTGTATTACATCATCATCAGCTGAATGCGTGCCATCGTAGGACTTGAGACACAAGACAAGCTCTCCTCTGACAGCTCTTTCCTGTCTTCAATAAAAAACAAAAACACAAGAGACTGCTTGAAAACTGTCCAAAAAAAGTATTTTCATCATCTTCTATTTATTTACATGTCCCATCTGTCAAAACCTTATTTTATGCTTTACATTGAGTTTACAATCTTAATATCTTAATATGTTACGGTATCCACGTGAATGATTCTTTATTAAATAAACATAACAATCAATAAATATTAAAACATAATACACTCTGAACTAAACAGCAGCTGCTGGCTTACACTGGTCACGTTAACGAGTGTGTCTAAACGACCGATTTTACGTCCAAATTTGAAGGAAACATGCAGGTAACGCTTTAGATTACAACCCGCAAAGAACTACGTAAGTAAACTGAATTTACGGTGTATGTTTCTGTAATTATAGTGTACCTATAAAGAACGTACATGTAGGTATAAGGGAACAATATGTTATATTTGGGTAATAAGGGGATAACAAACCAGATATTCAACCTGCAAAGAACTACATAAGTATACTGAATTTACGGTGTACGTTTCTGTAATTATAGTGTACCTATTAGTACGTATGTGTAGGTATAAGAGAACAATAGGCTATTTTACGTTTTGGTAATTCGGGGGTAACAACCAGATATGCAACCTGCAAAGAACTGCGCAAGTAAACTGAAGTTACAGTGTATGTTTCGTATTTATATTGTACCTACGTGTAAGTATAAGGGAGCAATATGTTACGTTTGGGTAATAACGGGGTAGCAAACAGATATACAAATAATTTATAATGGAATTACTTAAAAACTTAACAGGTACCTGTTCTATTAAATCGTAAGTTTGGTGTATCTATACGTAAGCTTTTTAAAATTACTGGGAAATTATACTCTTGTTCCATGTAGTTACAGGGTAAGTGTGCCCTCTGCGGGCTGTAAATTAAAGTGGCGATTGTTCCCCTCTTGTTCAACGAAGTTACAGGGTAGGTACAATACATAAACACACAATCTGAAAATATATCTAAAAATATTTTTTATAGTCGCTAATCCCACTTCTACCTCTAAACCTAACGTTAACTATGACTGAACAGTAATAAAAATATAAAAAACAGGAAAGTGCAATCACAATCATTTATTTATTGCAAAAATGTCAACAGCCATACAAAAAAGTAATCCAAATAACGATGCGTTTGCAGCCGCAGTCCTCTCTGGCGGAATACAGTAGGTTTGAGGTGCAGTAGGATGAGAGCAGAATTTAAATTGTTAATCGCTGAAAATATTATCCAGATTATTGTCTTGATCCACTCCTCGAAGGCGCCCGCGCGTCATTCCAACACATCTCACCAGAAACACGGCATGTCGTAATCTGTGACGAATGCAGGCGAGAGCCAATGAACGTCCGATTTTCCTGTCGCAAAATGCACTTTAGCACGGGTTTATGGCTGTTGCTGCTGGACTCGCTGCTAGAGATGGAGATGAAGATCGCCGGACAAAGCCTTGAATTTGGTTCTGGTCCTCGCAAATCGTATGGATTCTGAAGATCTGGGTTACAGCACACAAATAAAATTGTTTAATTTGTAATTATGATGCGTGTTCGGTGTATTTTATGGTTCTATTGTTAGTCACAGCATGTTAGAGAAAACGCCTTTGTGTTCCACCACGGCAAACGAAGTTAATATTACATGAATGATTAAACGATTGCAGAAATATTATTTATTTTAAGGGTTTAACGTGTAGTCATGATAACATTATGTAGACCTATTCTTGGAAACGAGCTGGCAACAGAAATCACACAGAACAGAATGAAGTGTTATAATTTAATATTAAGTAAACGTTAAATGTTTAGATGATGTAAATATGTCAGTATTGTACATTTAGTGTCTGTAAAAATGTAAATAAATGTACATTTTGTAGAACCACATTTTACGTCGCGTTGTTATATGTATTGAACCCTGTAACTTCGTTGAACAAGAGGGGAACAATCGGCACTTTAATTTACAGCCCGCAGAGGGCACAATTACCCTGTAACTACATGGAACAAGAGTATAATTTCCCAGTAATTTTAAAAAGCTTACGTATAGATACACCAAACGTACGATTTAATAGAATAGGTACCTGTTAAGTTTTTTTTAAATTAATCCATTATAAATTATTTGTAGGATATCTGTTTGCTACCCCCTTATTACCCAAACGTAAGTATACTGTTGTTCCCTTGTACTATTGTTCCCTTATACTTACACGTAGGTACAATATAAATACGAAACATTCACCGTAACTTTAGTTTACTTACGCAGTTCTTTGCAGGTTGTATATCTGGTTGTTACTCTCTATTACCAAAACGTAGCATATTGTTCCCGTATACCTACATGTACGTTCTTTAATAGGTACACTATAATTACAGAAACGTACACCGTAAATTCAGTATACTTATGTAGTTCTTTGCAGGTTGAATATCTGGTTTGTTATCCTCTTATTACCCAAATATAACATATTATTCCCGTATACCTACATGTACGTTCTTTATAGGTACACTATAATTACAGAAACATACACCGTAAATTCAGTTTACTTACGTAGTTCTTTGCGGGTTGTAATCTAAAGAGTTACCAACATGCAATATAAAACAATACACCTTTACTAGGCTAGTTACCTTAAATGAGACGATCAACAGCTGAATCGTAGCTGGAACCAGTGTTGCCAGATCGGGTTGACGATTTCCAGCCCAAAAGCTCACCAAAACCCGCCCACTTCAACAAAAACCAGCCCAAATTTTTACTGCCAAAATAATGTGGTGGAATTTTATTGCCATGTCAATCAAAGTTGATAAGGACCATTTTATCTCCTTAAAAATAAAGATGACAAAATAAAATAAAGATAAATCAGTTTCACAGGAATGTGGATCAAAACAGGGCAAAGGCATTAAAGGGAGTCAGAAAATATGCTTAAAATGCCCAGAAATATTTTAATAATAATAATAATAACAATCAACAACAATAATGTGCTTACCGTTGTCTTGTGCTTTATCTTCAGACAGAACTACAGCACGTATTTCATAAAGTACACATTTTAGAACATCATGCAGAACTGCATGCAGCTGTCAATGCCAAGTATACCAGAGTAGTCTGGACTGTTTAAAAGATGTTCTGATGCAGGACAGCATCGTATAGTCCCCATATTCAGTTTTGATTTTTATTAAATCATTCAACTGTTCTCTTATTTCAGTTACAATTATACTTAGAAATCTTCTATTCATCTCTCACTACGTGTAATCCACGTTGTGAGATTTAAGTGACTCTAAAACTTTTTATCGTGTAACTTATATTTAGGCCACTTTGCCATCCCAATCACTCAAATAAAATGAATGAATGAATATATAGCTGCACATTCAAAATCTTGCCCTTTATAGCGTCAAAACCCCGTCACTCACGAGTCATCACATCTCACCAACATAAAATATGGTAAATTGATTGACAGGTCTCTGTTAAATGATGTTGATGACTGCACTACACATTTTTTACTGTGATACTTTGAGCTCGAACATATTAAAATAACATGACTAAAGATAAAAGCGAAGAAAAAAGCAGCTGATTGGGCGGCTTTTAAATGTTTTAAAGCAGCCCAAATTTTGTCTACCCGCCCAATGCGTTATTCTCCGGTCCAAGCCGATCAAAAGAAGCCCAATTGGGCGGCAACCCGCCCAATCTGGCAACACTGGCTGGAACTAGTATGGATTTGCGCAGATGACTTAACATACAGTTATGATTGGTCGATCGACAGGCTCAAATCTGATTGGCTAAAGAGTACGAGTGATCCGCGTGGGAGGAGTTCGTTGTAGGGTTGGATTCCAAAAAGAATCGATTCCTCGATTCCGAGGCGTTGGGTTGGAATCGATCCCATCAAGGGGAATCGACTCCCCATTTATAGTCGTTTTCAGTTCAACAAACCTTAACTATGGGCGCCTCTTAAACAAACTGATTTTTGTGAATATATTTTTTTCGTGCACGTGAATTGGGTTTCATGCATGTAAACTGGGACACGGATGTGTGCATCGTGTCTTTTGCATGATTTATTACAGTTTTTCTCAATTGCTTAAACACATTTCTTGAAATTATGCCTCGCTAAACACAAATCCGTAACTTCTAACTCAATTCCCCAAACTTACAATATTCAGGTCAAAATTAAGCTCTCCACTCAAAACAGCTCAATCTAGCTGAAAAAACAAACAAACTTTGCTCTCAGACATGACACACAAACCCTCAAAAACACACACACTACAACACAGTTTTACACACTGATGAGATCAATTCAAAACAATACTACGAAAGCTGGTAATAAGTGTTGCTTGAAAAAAAAATTCACATGATGAACACAACAAATGTATGCATTTGCAAGTGTTTTAATCCTTAATTTATTGTACTGTAAAGTACAGTACAAAACAGCAAACAACAACAAAAATAACTGTTCTGCCCCAGCATCCTGTCTTTGGTCTGGGACAGGCCAAAGAACCTCCTCAACATCACAGACTAAATTGGCCCTGGACAGGCAGCAGTGGTAAAATCCTCTTGCAAGCCTGATCCAACCCTGGCATGCATCAACTAAAATATATGAGACTGCTTGTTTTCTTGCCCTTGCCCTTCCTTTTCTCTTCCATGTTGTTGTTATCCTCCTCCTCCTTCGTCTCATCCTCTTTCTCTTTTACCTCCTACTCTTCGTCTTCGAAATAACACATTACTGTATGCGGGGTTTATGACTGAAAAAGACCGGATAGGATATAATTTTACTAGTTGTCTGACAAAAAAAAAAAAAAAAAGATAAAAAAAAGAAATAAATAAAATACAAATACATTACAAAGTCATTGTGAAATAGAAAAGAAAAAGAAATAAGAGTAAAGGCAGGAATATAAATTAGAAAGTCCACTGTCAGAATTTGTAACTCTTGTGTTGTCCTCTGTCTATATATGCTTTTAGTTTAAAAGACTGGTTATAGTGTTTTAGCAATCGAGAAAAACTGTAATGAGTCTAATCTGCTTCCATGTTGTTTTGATGTCGCAGCAGGGATGTAAATTAGACAAAGATATCTCAGATTGAGCGATTAAGGTGTTGTGTTGCTGGATGTAATAATGAACATAGTGGTCGTCGTTTACTCCCGACATCTGAGCCGCTGAAGATGCAGTGGATTTATTTTGTTTGTGAAGGGAATGCGTCTCTCGATCTACATACACTGCCCTCCAAAAGTTTGGAAACACCCCTGGCAAAGTGTGGTTTTGGACAATATCAGCATAAATCTTATCATTTTTTGGTGCAAATACATTAAAGTAACTTGACATTATCACTGAAGACCAGCAATAATAATTTTCATTTTGATTATATAATAATAGCAATATATACATGTCAAAGTCAGACATGCCCCTTTGCCAGCTGTGATGCCAGGTTACTAGTTTAAACTTGGCCCAGGTTTTTAAAAGATTTTTGGGTCAGCACACCTTAATAGCTTCAACAACTGATTGCGAATTAAGTTTAGAATACAATGAATTTAGGCCCAGATTATGCAGAGATGTAATAGTTGCTAATGGTAGATATTTTGATGAATCGAAAATTTATGTTTTTTCTATGTATAAACTGTTTATGTAATAAAATATGTTTTCGTAGCTTGTGTTGTCCCTTATCAGTACAAAATGATCACAATTAAAAAGGATTAATGACAATATTGTCCAAAACTCAATTTTTCTAGGGCGTTTCCAAACTTTTGGAGGGCAGTGTATATCCGTCTTTGTTCACGCAAATCATTCGTGATCCAGCTTCACTTACAGCAGAAGTGAGTATAAGGTTTTTTTAATGATTCTTTGCGATTGCGTTTCCTAATAATGTGCTAGTTAGCAAGTTTAGCGGCTAAATGTGGCTAAATGCGGCTAAAGTAAACAGGCTGGTCACTCCACAAAGAGAAGAGAGGGGCGGGGCAAGCAGAGCTCACTAACATTTAAAGCAACCTTGACCAGAACAGGATGATTTTTGCAGAGCTGATTTTGGCAAGGTAAAAAACACTAACATTGAGAAATTTTAACCAAAGCATGTTCTAGACTTTTCATTAAGACCCTAAAGAATCATATCAACTTGGAAAATGGGCATCCGATGACCCCTTTTAAGAATATACTGACAGATGCCCTCTGCTGGGACCGATTTTTGTCTTCTAGTCACTAGGGTACTGTCCCGGACCTCCCATAAGCATTATGGGACCCCCCCATAACACCCAAAAAATATACTTAGGGGGTCCCCTGGTTTTTCAATAAAGCTATAATTCTTCAAACATGAAACTAGTTACAGTTTTTCTCAATTGCTTAAACATATTTCTTAAAATTATGCCTCGCTTTTGCAAAACTCTAAACACAAATCTGTAACTTCTAACTCAATTCCCCGGACTTACTATATGCAAGTCAAAATGAAGCTCTCCACTCAAAACAACTCAATCTTGCTGAAAAAAAACAAACTTTGCTCTCAGACATGACACACAAACCCTCAAAAACACACACACTACAACAGTTTTACACACTGATGAGATCAATTCGAAACAATACCACAAAAACTGGTAAAACTTGGAAAAAAAAATTCACATGATGAACACAACAATTGTATGCATTTGCAAGTGTTTTAATCCTTAATTTCTTGTACTGTAGAGTACAGCACTAAACAGCAAACAACAACAAAAATAATTATTCTGCCCCAGCATCCTGTCTTTGGTCTGGGACAGGCCAAAGAACCTCCTCAACATCACAGACTAAACTGGCCCTGGACAGATAGCGGGGGGTAAAATCCTCTTGCAAGCCTGATCCACCCCTGGCACGCATCAAATAAAATGTATAAGGCTGCTTGTTTTCTTGCCCTTGCCCTTCCTATTTCTCTTCCACGTTGTTGTCGTCATTCTCCTCCTTCTTCTCCTCCTCTTCCTCTTTCACCCCCTACTCTTCGTCTTTGAAATTGCATATCACTGTACCTGCATACTGATATTGACTGAAAAAGACCGGATAGGATTCACACTTTTACTAGTGGTCTGACGAAAAAAAATATATATATTTATCAACATAAAAAAAATAAAATAAAATATAAATACATTACAAAATCATTGTGAAATAGAAAAGAAAAAGGAAATATGGGCAAAGGCGGGTCTACATCTCATGAACCAATTGAAGGTTCGTGAGATGTTGAGTTGTACCTTTGAGCAATTTCAGAGAACTGCTTTATCATTGGTTAATCTGTAGACTCTACATTAGTGAAAGTCAATATTCACTTGAACAATTCATGGCAAATTTACAAAAAGTCTAATAGAAATGTGTAGAATATGCCTGACAGTTTATGACAACTAGATCAAAAATTTAGCATTTACTGCAAAGACATATACGATGAGCTAATGACTTGATGTTTTGAGGGGCAAGACTATAGCACAGAGAACTATTTACATGCAATACATTTTGAACAACATGACAATAGGAACTGATAATGTAAGAAAACCACAGACAAATCAGTTGCATGATCAGTTGCATGAATGTACCAAAGCAAATGCAACTTGTTACAGTTTTTTTCAACTGCTAACAAGCATTTACCAATACTTCAAGTACTTTTTCTAAACTCTCAACACAGCAACACACCTACATCACACAATTAGCCAAATTGTTCATTTTCTGTCCAAAACCATATTTTGTTAAAAAAATACAAACTTTACATTTCAAAATGCTGAATACCTTTTTCTACATATACCAACTCTATCAAAACACAGCAAACCGATTCAAAAACAAGTCATTTGGTCAAAACATTACCACTAGTTTCTATCCAACCGAAACATATAGTCAATCATAGCACAGTGACTGTCAAAATACTAACAGTTGATGGCTTTACAAAAGCTGCATTGATTGTCATGTTTCAGTTCTACCCAAATATAACAGACAATATTTAAATCTATTGTTTTTTGTTTGTTTGATTGTTTGTTTTGTTTTGTTTATTTGTAATTTGATTTTACCCTAAACAGAAAACCATTTTACATTTTTAGGTGTTGAATGTGTTCTTTCTTGGCAATATACTATCTTAAACTGAATGAGTCATCATTACTTTATAGAATGTACAATAGAAAAAGATGCAGAAATTTGATTGGAACATTGATTGCAATTGCTTTCCAGTGGGTCGGGGTTGGATGTGGATGGTGTTCTATGATAGCTGATGCCAGTGATCAACAGAAATTCGAAAAATATGTGGCTTTTGATTACTATGCAAGCTTGTTTCCGTCACAGAAAAAAAAAGAAAATACAATAATTATGACCATTTTTATCTCACAATTTGGACGTATATTCTTAAAATTCCAAGTTTACATCTTGCAATTCAGACTTTATCAGAATTGTGAGATAAAAAAGTCACAATTACCCTGTACCCTTTATATTCCATGGCAGACATAAGCTTTCGTAGGTTCCACATGTGTAAGGGGAAAAAAACAAACATAAAAATGCACAGTCCAGCACACATTCTTACTCCTCTCCCCTACCTTTTCTTCTCCCCTTTTCTGATCCAACTACTCCTCTATCTCCTACAACTATTTCTCTCTCTCTCCCAGACATTATTTTTTCTCTCCTTGATTCTTTGTGTTGTTCTGCATCCACAAAACCAATTCAAAGAGGTCTTTTTATGTTGATGTAATAGAAAGAGCTTCAACACCTGTTTATTCCTCCAAATGAGAATGGAATCAGCTATATAGAAATATTTTTCAGTACTTTTGAGCAACTCTTGTTGCAGAAGTAGAAGCTTTGTATTTAACACTGTATTTAAAACTGTATTTAAGGTTTGGAACATTAGATCTTCATTTCTGACATGCTGTTTAAGCATTTGCAAATAAGACTAAAAAGATCCATGATTCTGGTTTTGGGTAAGCTTGTATGGAAATAAAATGTATGCATTTTAGAAACGTGGTAATTGACTGCATATTGTGTGAAAACAGCACAGATTGTCTTAATGGTATGGTCACAACAGACGGATGTTGTGCTTATTGTGTTTAGAGTTTTGAAAATGTGACTACAGATAGGACAAAAGGATGTTAGCAACTGAAAAAACTTTTGGAAAATATTAATTTCTGTCACTGCTGTGAACTGAAAATGAAGAATATCAAGTCTGATAATCGATTATCAATAAAATCTCTCAAAAGTTTGAGATATCAATTTTTGTCAATATCGCACATTCCTTGGCTATGAAACATATTTACATAAGGTTTTATTTATTGATTTATGGCTAGGGGGACCCCCCAAGAGCTTTGACACAATTCGAACACTGGATGACATCACTCAAAGCCTATATTGCCATATGAATAACCATAACAAGATTTTTTTGAATGCCTTTATTGATTTGAGGAGTGTTTCAGTATTGAGAAGAGATTAGAGTTGAGAAGATATTTAAGAAAGGTTTAATTTCAGAATAACACTTGTAAAGATAAGATCAGAACATGTAAATGTATTACAGTTGAACTGTAGAGCAGGATGACTGCATGTGATCTCACAGGTATTTAGCACAAATATAAGCCATTGGAGTTGTACAATGTGCATCATTCCAACGCTTAGCTGTGGAGTGAAAAAATTAAATAAGTTATTCTCATCATTATTGGCATGTTAGAATCAAAATAAAATAGAATGTGTAAGACATTTTTGACAAAGGAGCCATTTCATGTTACTGGTTGATGTGAAATTATAGGATTGTTACTAATTATTGCAAAGAAAAACAAATCACACTGCATCCTTACCAGGCCAGTTGAGCTGCAAGCAGTGCTCGCTACCCTGACCATTGTCAGGTTGTCCAGGGCTAAAGTGGACAAAGTCAAAAGGAGTTCCATCAGTCCACAACCACTGTCCTTCCTAAAGAGCAAAGACAGTTATTATAAGAGTGCTCTACTATACTCAGACTACATTTAGAAGGTCATTTAGTTTGAGTTTGGAGATTTCAAACAGACTATACTTTACTTACATGGCTACCATCATGACCACCAATCCAACAATATCTGGAAGAGGGTGGACACAGACTCAGAAGAAAGTCTTGTTCTATTGTATTATGTACAGATGCAAGATTTCCACCCAAACTTTGGCAGCTCCTCTAAAGAGATAGATTTTTAATTGTCGATACAAAATACAGTCTTAGAATGAAGCATAAATTATTTTTTTAACAACATTTTAGCCATTTTAAAACAAAGTCGGGTCTGAATGCTTACTCAGTATTAGTTTATTTTTTCTGTCAAATTTATTTACCAAAAAAAAAAACATGTAGTAACTAACAGTTTACCTCTGCTGTGATCCAGTTGGCCATATGAGAGATGGCCTTGTAGCATCGGACTCCAAAATTTATCCATCCATAGGGGCATTTTCCAAATGACTTAACTATCCAAGAAAATAAACATAATAAATATTATAATAAATATTAGTTGGTTGAATATCACATATTTCCTGCTATCATTCTCCATAAAGCTACAAAACATCAAAGTTTGGCAGAAAAGCTTTTAAAAATGATTAATGACAAGTTTTTTTTTTACAAATAAATGTATTTGTTACCTTGTGCATTCCCAATGGAGAACACAATGAAAAGAAGCAGAAGACTTCTCAGCATAGCCATGATGAAACTGAAAAATAAAAGTTAAGCATTTAAAATGAAAAGTATATATTCATATAGTCAAAAGGTTATTCAGTAGGTCTTTGTGCCAAAACTCACCTTGGTTTTCGGTTGGTTGCCTTTTTAGAGGACGATTTTGAGAAGTTCCAGAAAGAGTCCTGCTTTTATACTTTACTTAATGTCAGCTGTGTATAAGTCATGAGGATGAAAGAGGATATGATTGAGCCGAGTTGTGTACCTAATAAATAATGATAAGCCTGTCTAGAAATATAATATTAGATTAACTAAATATTTACTGTAAGTAGATTTTAAGCATCTAGTGCTATATTTTCTAATGGTTTTATGTAGGAAGAAGGAACGACAAAGTCTTGAACATAATGGCAACACACTATTAACCACTAATGCAACTCAGTCAGGCCTTTTTGCATATGCCTTGGGCAATAATTATTTAAATAAGGAACATTTGAGTTGCAATTTGATTAAAAACTCTAATTGTTCAAGTGACAGGCCCTTGTTTGAAGTATAACCATAAATTTGATCACTTCTTCCTGTATCATATCCGTTCCCGGATCCTTGATCCTCTCAGAAGTTTTTCTCCTCACCTTATTTTTCAGCACAGAAGTAATCAATTTTCTGTGAATGTGTGAGACTTTTGATTCATTTGATTCATTAATTTTTGTGAAATAATGAGAAGAATAACAAGTGCAGGAAACAGTAAAACTGTTTGCTCTACAAACTAGTGTTGATGATCAAAATAATATGGTAAGAAACACCAGTTTGCAATATCAAGCAGCAAAACAACTGTTCTGTACAGCTAAAATAGCTGGAAGCAGAGGAAATCAGAAGCCAGACACATTACGTTTTTTCTGAATTGCTAAAACACGTTTTTTGAAACCATGACTAATTTTCTCAAAATCTTAAACACAAATCCAAATGTTCAAACTAAATTCACTGAACCTTGACAAAATCAGACAATCACTTCAAAACCATTTTACCTGCACTCAAAATCAAACAAAGCTTTCAAATCATGCACACATTGGTCAAATACAAATGCTTTTCAAAACTTTGCCTCTATTTTTCAAAACTTTACACACAAATCCAAGAACTGCACACACAAAATGCAAAATGCCTTACATCTCTTGCAAAATGAAGAACTGCATTCAAAATATCACAAACACATCCTAAAAGCAAACATTTGTCATACGTTGCAAACACCTTGCCTTAACATTATATTTTTGGATATATCACACACGGTTATTCAAAAGCTAAAGCTCTTCTTTCATGAGCTCCTGTACAATTCTGTACAAGAATAAGAGTAATTGGCAGAGAGATGTTGAAAAATTAACAGTTAACAAGAGAGCAAGACTGAAACCAAACTTTTTTTTTTTTTTTTTAAACTGTAAGCATTTGTGGTTGTGAATACAGTATTACACAGTACGGAAGAAAAGAAATGCACTACCAGTCAAACAGCACAGTAAGATTTTTTTTTTAAAGACGTCTTTTCTGCTCACCTTGCCTGCGTTTATCTGATCCAAAGTAGAGCAAAAACAGTAAACTTTCTAATTATTTTTACTAATTAAAATAATTATTTTATATTTCAAAATATTTCAAATTTCATTTATTCCTGTGATTTCAAAGTTGAATTTTTAGCATCATTACTCCAGTCACATGATCCTTCAGAAATCATTCCAATATAAAAAAACATTTATTATTATTATTATTATTATTATTATGTTGAAAACAGTTACAAAAGCTTTTTATTTCAGACAAATGCTGATCTTTACATCTTTTGATTCATCAAATAATCCTAAAAAAATGCACTCAACTGTTTTAAATATTTATAATAATACAGTTTTTTTCAACTGCTTACACACATTTTCAAAACTTTGCCCCTTTTTCAAAACTTTACACACAAATCCAAGAACTGCACTCACATCTCTTACAAAATCATGCACTGCATTCAAAATATCACAAACACATCTCAGAAGCATACATTTGTCTAATGTTGCAAACACCTTTGCCATAATATTATATTTTGATATATCATATACACACAGTTTTTCAAAACCCAAAGCTCTTCTTTCATAAGCTCCTATACATTTCTGTACAAGACTGAAAGTGTTGAAAAATTCATGGTAAACATGAAAGAAAGACTGAAAACAAACTCTTTCTTTTGACAGTTTTCTTTATGACAGTTACTGAATTGAAATGCAGAAAGATGCACTTCTTTTGTATGCCATATATCCATTTCAAAAGTGTATATATATATATATATATATAAGAAATATGGACACAAAGGTAAAAATACAGAAATGGAAAGGCAAACACACACTGTAAAAAATATTCCGTAAAATTTACGGTAAAAAACTGGCAGCTGTGGTTGCCAGAATTTTACCGTAAAAAATACGGTAGCAACATTTTGTGTTTTGCGGTTTTCACTTAAATTTACAGGTAAATACCGTAATTTCATTAACTGATATAATGTTAATGTACCAACCTATTGAAGTACTGAAATCTTTTTTGTACCTTTGTAATACACTGATAACCACCAAAAGTAGGTGGTGATGAGAAAGTCAAGTGACGAACCAAAGCTCATCACAAACAGCTTTTAAAAATTAACATATATAGAAGGTGCACAGTGTCATTCACACAAACACTAAACACCATCATGGTAACAGACATGAAACTGAAATAATGCATAAACATTAATTTAACAACATTAGATGCAACATTGAACCCTAATGTACAAAACAGCTAAGAAAAATCTAAGAAGAAAGGGTTATTTCAACAAAAAAAACATCAAATTTAAAAAAAATGTAACACAGGGAATTCTGGGAATGTCAGTTTACGGTCAATTTCACTGTTCACTGTAAATTTTACGGCCTTTTACCGTTAACCATTTAACAGGTTTTTACTGTAGCATTTTTACAGTATTTTTACCGTTAAATTCACGGTCATTTTTTACAGTGCAGGAAGCACACTTTTGACAGAACTTTGCTTTTGCATGCTGCACTGTATGAGTAATTTTAGAGAACTGGTTTATCATTGGTTGATCTACATTCTCTTAGTGAAACAATTCGCCTGCACAATTTATGGCAAATTTACAAATAGTCTAATAGAAATGTGTAGAAATGAACTTGTTCAGAAGAATGAGAAACTGCTATGATGTGCACAAGTGATGATGTGGAGGTTGAACAAGTACAGTAGTTTTGAGAATTTCTTTTCTGGTCTCAAAAATAGAAGCGACTGGGAAAAACTGTATAACCTCGACCTTTGGCCTAGGCCTATTCCAAAGCCATGTTGGTTGGTGTTAAGTAAAACAATAAGTGTTTGCACATGTGAGGAGTTGGTTTGAGGCACTTGTTTTAAAACCTTAAACAAGTTCAGGCAGTTTAGACACTGTTTGCAGTTCTCATGCACTCTTTTTGCATAATTCTAAACACATTCTCACTCACTAAGACACAATTTGCTCTGTGATGAACTTGTGATGCAAAACCTTAAACACAAGAAAGCAAAAGTTAAGCACAACTGCAACACGGCTGTCATCGTTTACACACAAAATTCTTCACACTTGTTTCAAAATATTTACATATACAAAATATAATATATTTATATATTATATAACATTTACTCAAGTGGAAAGCACACAATTACTCAAGTGGAAACACTAGGAGTCCAAATTTATCACACACCAATCAGAACCTTCGATGGAGATAAAAGGGCCAAAGTCAGTTTACAGTTTGGTGCATTTCTCAGATCAGAAATGAAATTCTCAAAACTACTTGTTCAACCTCCACATCATCTAGTTACTTGTGCACATCATAAAATGTTTCTAATTTTTTTGAACAAGTTGCGTTTGCTTTGGTACGTTCATGTAACTGATTATGCAACTGATTTGTCTGCTGTTTCCTACATTATCAGTTCCTATTGTCATGTTGCTATAGTCTTACCCCTCAAAACATCAAGTCATTAGCTCATCGTATATGTCTTTGCAGTAAATGCTAAATTTTTGATCTAGTTGTCATAAACTATCAAGCATATTCTATACATTTCTCTTAGACTTTTTGTAAATTTGCCATGAATTGTTCAAGTGAATATTGACTTTTACTAATGTAGAGTCTACAGATCAACCAATGATAAAGCAGTTCTCTGAAACAGCTCAAAGGCACATCTCAACTTCTCATGAACCTTCAATTGGAAAGCATATATAGACAGAGAACAACACAAGAGTTACAAATTCTGACAGTAGACTTTCTAATTTATATTTTCACCTTTGCCCATATTTCTTTTTACTTTTCTATTTCACAGTGACTTTGTAATGTATTTTCATTTTTTTTTATCTTGAAATTTTTTTGTCAGACCTCTAGTAAAAGTTTTTTAATCAATATCCCGCATACAGTGATGTGTAATTTCGAAGAGGAAGAGTAGGAGGTGAAAGAGGAAGAGGAGGAGAAGAAGGAGGAGGATGACGACAACAACATGAAAGAGAAATAGGAAGGGCAAGGGCAAGAAAACAAGCAGTCTTATATATTTTATTTGATGCGTGCCAGGGTTGGATCAGCCATGCAAGAGGATTTTACCCCCACTGCCTGTCCAGGGCCAATTTAGTCTCTGATGTTGAGGAGGTTCTTTGGCCTGTCCCAGACCAAAGACAGGATGCTGGGGCAGAATAATTATTTTTGTTGTTGTTTGCTGTTTAGTGCTGTACTCTACAGTACAATAAATTAAGGACTAAATCACTCGCAAATGCATACATTTTTTTTGTGTTCATCATGTGATTATTTTTCCCCAAGCAACACTTATTACCAGTTTTCATAGTATTGTTTTGAATTGATCTCATCAGTGTGTAAAACTGTGTTGTAGTGTGTGTGTTTTTGAGGGTTTGTGTGTCATGTCTGAGAGCAAAGTTTGTTTTTTTTTTCAGCAAGATTGAGTTGTTTTGAGTGGAGAGCTTCATTTTGACCTGAATATAGTAAGTTTGGGGAATTGAGTTAGAAGTTTTAGATTTGTTTAGATTTTCACAAAAAAAGAGGCATAATTTCAAGAAATGTGTTTAAGCAATTGAGAAAAACTGTAAATACTTGTTTATGTTTATCTGTCTTTTCTATTGCAAAATAATTATTATATGTATACAGCATATTATCTTACAGATTCTCTTCCATTCTTCTTTTGAATATTCCAACTGATTTTGGTGGTCACAGACAGTCTGCTAATATCAGGCTCTTTGTGCTGCCTCTGTCATTCCATGCACAACATGGTCTATCGCAGTAGCTCTAATTTCGTCTGAAAAGACTGTTCCTGGTTTTGCTCGTCCGCTCGTTCCTCGTCCCCCTCTTCCACCACCTCGTATTGACACTCTTCTGTACCTTTCAGATTGACCCTCTGACGGATGTACCCGTGCCATCTGTGCACTTTGAACTGGCCTAAATTTTGTATATTTCAATATTTAGAAACAAATGTGAAGAATTTTGAATTATTGTGTGTAAACGATGACAGCCGTGTTGCAGTTGTGCTCAACTTTTGCTTTCTTGTGTTTAAGGTTTTGCATCACAAGTTCATCACAGAGCAAACTGTGTCTTAGTGAGTGAGAATGTGTTTAGAATTATGCAAAAAGAGTGCATGAGAACTGCAAACAGTGTCTAAACTGCCTGAACTTGTTTAAGGTTTTAAAACAAGTGCCTTGTATATATGTGTTCATCCAAGAAAAAAAGTCATATAAAACTCAAAACACACACAGCCACAATCAGAAATGAAAGAGGTGCGTTTTCTGCTGTTAAGGTCCCATTCACCAAGATACCTACTCCTTTACCCCCACCCTTGAATTTATACATTTACTATATCAATGAATAAAGTCAAGTCCCGCCCTATAATTCTTCACATTCTAAAACCTGCTTCACTCTGAAATATGTCACAAGACATAAGTCAGCCATAACTTCTGTTACATTGCGTTTTTTTAGTTGTAAAGGTTAAAGATGGGGTACCCAAACTCGCTCCTGGTCCTTGGTTTAGCTCCAACTTGCTTCAACACACCTGCCAGAGAGTTCCTAGTAAGCGCTTGATTAGCTGGTTCAGGTGTGCCTAATTGAGGCTGGAGCTAAACTCTGTAGGACACCGGCCGGCCAGGACTGAGTTTGGGCACCCCTGGGTTAATGTTAAGATACTGACAAACCGTAGTGTTTCCTTGGACTTGACTCGGCCTCGATCGGTCCTTTGGGACTCGGACTTGAGTCCGACTCGGCCCATTTTGGACTCGGACTCGACTTAGGTGGTCGACTACCGTTTGGAATGTGGAAAATAAATTCTGGTTTTACCAAACTCAACATCAACTCACCATACTATTTTTTTCAGTTTAAATCATCATGGCACCACAGTGACATCTAGTGTTCCAGTTAAACATCACAATATTATTATTACTGAAGGTCTGAGTGATCTAATTGTTCAGTTTCCTTAAACTAATTTTGATTTAAACAATCCATTTCAATGCAATTGTCCAAAATGATTTTATATTTTTATATCCACAGTGGAAATTATGGTGATTACAGTAATAAAACATAATTGCACATGCATAGGTGTAGACAAAATGATTGTAAACTACATACACTAATAAATAAATATATATACATACCATACATTTTTAATACATGAAATATTCCATATCTATATATATATACATACAAATATTAGGGTAACTGAAGATGATAAATTCCAGTTTGAAAGTGACTAAGAAAAGTGACAAATCATAACTTGTTCTTGCTGAACATTTGATGAAAAGAAATATCCAATACTTGAAGTTGAAGTGTAATACAGTCAAAAAAACTGGCACAAAACATCCTAGTTTTGATCTCTGATCAGTCTTACAAGAAAACAGTTCCACTATTTATTCCACTGAAGAGCAAAACACAGAAAGTAACATTTGAAATGCGAAATCTGGTTTATTTTAAACTTTTTTGCCCAAAGAAAATTAGTTTTTATTTATTTTTTTTCCTAGCTAGGTCTTCCAAGGGCTTAGTATTACCTAACACAATGAAGCAAAGAATCAACGCAAGTTTAATGCACAGAGTTAAATTCTAAGAGTTTCTGTCTATTGATACAAACAGCTTCTTCAGGAAAATAAATTTGCAATATTTCAACTTTATAAATGTGAAGCTGGTTTGTAGTTTTTTATTAGGTTATGGCATAGACTGAATAAACTGAATGAGATGGGTTTGTATGATCAAATAGGACAGAACTGACAATATGCAATGGGAAAATATATCCTGTAACAGCTAGAAAATGTGGGAATAATATAAAATATAATTGTTCTTCATCATTAAATACAAAAAAAAAAAAAAAGAAAAAAAGGCATGACAGTTTTTCCCCTATTTTTGCTTCATAAGCAAATAAAACTTCAAGCTTGGACAAAAACAGTCAAGAGCAAGGTTTATAAATGTGTTAGGCAGCATTAATGGGCTTGCATTTTATGAACAAGTTTTAATGATAATGCATACAGAATAAAAAATAAATTAAATGTAAAAATACCTTATTCGCAATTTCATTATCACACAAAAAAGAAGCAAACTACAAATCACAATTTATTCATCTCAAAGGAAAGGCTGTTTTTTTTCTCACAATATATTACCCATTTTTCTTCCAAACATATAAAAATGGTAGAAATCAAGCAATCAAACAAGCTGAAAATGATCATGTATGTTTGGCTGTTATACCACTGATTCTGATTCTCTAACCAATGTTTCTGACCTTACTAGATCTTCATTTCAATATGATCTGATACTCATCAGTTGTGGTCAACTGAAGGAAAAAGAAAAACATGTCTCACAAACATAGATATCCTAAACAATATCTACTGTACTTGCAAAAACCAAACTTCACCCATGATGCCTCAGTCTGATGCTTATCACAGTACATAATCAGCATTTGTTCTATGCAGAAAGAAACATAGAGGCAAGCAGCACAAACACACAATGACACTAGTCAGCACTAGGTTATCGGATACATACAGCACAGATACATATTTTTTGTTCGTTTTTTTTCCTCTTCTGTTCATGATAATAACAAATATTGTATCAAAATACATCCATTATGTAAAATGCCATTTATAAACTGTGAAAAAGTGAAAGAATTTCAAACAAAATAGTACTAGTCCAAAATTTACAAGTGTAAAAAAAAAACCAAACAGACAAAAGCAACCGAATCCATCAGACGGAGGTCTCGGACTGTAGTTGTAGTATAAACTTGTGGGACTTGGGGTGGACGTACTCCTCACTGAGTTTGAGGTGAGGGATAGCTTTGCTGGTGACCACTAAACTGAAGTCAGATGACTTGAGCTGGAATTCAGAGCCGTGACGGAGGGGACTGGTGACTGATGCTTCGCTGATCAGCGTCCACTGTCGGGTCTGCCAGCACTCTCTTGTATACTGCAGTGTGGGCCCAGCTATCAGATAGCTCTCCAGAAAAGCCTAGCAGGGAACAATAGCATCCATATCTGTTCACTGATGTCTGCTAGTATTCTACAGTGATATGATTTAATTAGATGGAATATTTGGGAGTGGGAGACCAAAAAGACCAAAAAAGAACTAGATTTGAATTTTCATCAAATACCAGTAAGGAAAGTTTTGAGTAAATGATCAAATAGTGAGGCAGAAATTGCATCCGAAATCACATACTGTATCACTCCATGTTCGTTTGCTTAGGTAGAGGAAAACTCTCCCAACTGAGACTGTCTCTTAAGATTTTTTCCTCTAGCTTAGTTTACCTAGTTGGGGTTGGAAAGACAAGGTAAACGAAGATGAACAAAGGTCTTACGGGTTTGGAACGACATGATGAAGAGGAATTAATAACAGTATTTTTATTTTTGGGTGAACTGTCACTTTAAATCTTAAATTTAAACCTACAGTGCACAGCATAAATGAGTACACCCCCTCTAAAACATAACAAATTCAGCAATTACTCTTTACTTAGAAGACATGTTAGGGTTCTTTGGAGATATCATGTTCCAACAAGCCTGCTTGATTAATTGCCAAAGAAGAATGTCAAAATTATTGAGAGGGTGCTTGCTGCAGAGCCAAATGGGAGGAGCCAAATGGGCTGGAGGTAACGGGTGGAGATAGACACCTAACCACACCCTAGCCCTACCCCTTACCCTATCCTAAACATAACTCCACCCATTAGTTCACACAGAGGTGGAGCTGGACATCCAGAGAGGGGGAGCTGTACTTGAAATTATTCAGCAAAATAAGATTTTCTTATCAGAGTGATAAAATATTGTGTTGCAAAAATTAGTACACTCTCATGGAAGTTACCAAATAAAACTTTACAAAAAAAAAGTGTAGGTGTGTAGGCCTACTGAATCATACTTAATGCTGGCGACAATAAAACCACTTGGGAGAGAACTGCCAGGTGACCCATTTCTTAGCATAAAAGAGTACAATGGTACAAGAGGAATACCAAATTGTTTTAAGTGTAAAAATATGGCAGAAGCAGCACCAACATTCAAAAACAATGGACTTGTAACAAGGCTCCTGCAATAATCAAGTCTTCATCAGGCAAGTGTCTCAGAACCGGCAAAAGCTATGAAAAGAATGACACCTTATCTCACAGAGTACGACACAGCCTGCAGAAGTGACATGCATAGTAGTTGTCATCACTAGAATTACCTACTGTAGCCAAAGCACAGTAAACTAATTTAATCTCTTCCAAGGCCCATATTTACAAAATATAGACTTCGGGGAATCCATATTCTGGTCTCAAGAGACCAAGTCATCCAAAAGCATCCAAAATGTTCTGGTGTTGCTAGAGGAGGAGTATGGTGAAAAGTGCCTAGTATCCACAGTGATGTTCAGTAGTAGTAAAGCTCTTCTATAGGGATGTATGAGCGCTGAAGGTGTGAGGGAGTTGTGCTTTATTAATGCTGTCATGAGTTTACACACCACTGTGTGATGTAATACAAAAAAATTTAAACTGAAGATGCTACCCTACCCTCATTCCCTGCATTATTGGGCATTTATTTTTTCAGCATGACAATGAAGATATTCATTCTCCCAAGGTGAAAATCCTTCAGTGGACATGTATTTCTTTCAATCTTAACACTTTTGAACAGCTGTGGGGAATTCTGTAGAGACGAGCTGAGCAAAACTCCCCATTAAAGACCAGGGCATTTAAGGGGGTCGTCCACCAGGAGTTAAATAGGACATCTGTGAAAATTTGTCATGAACTTGTACACTCAGTGCCAAGACGGGTCAGAGCAGTGTACTTAAACTTAAAATTATAATACTTATAAATATTGGCATTTTGTTGTTTTCATTAAGTATATGTTTAATACATTTCAATTTTGTCATCTTTCCATGAATTATATTAGTGATCATTAAGAAAATACATCTTTTATATTTATTCAGAGGGGGCGTACTCATTTATGCTGTGCAATGTAAATATTATTGAATGTGACTCCTGTTATGGGCGCTTGAATCATACATATTTGAGAACATTTTTGATGGTGTCAAATGGCAGAAGTTTAGATTCATGTCACATACACTATGTTGTGTCTCTGTTTGTCTCACCTTTGGGGTCATGTTGTTTGTAATGCAGAATGCCAAGTGGGCCTGAATGCTGTCCATGCTGTGGCAGTGCTGCTGACGGGTGGTGCGCAGGTATTTCTGCAGTGCTCGAGCCATGGAGGGGAAGATGGCCTGCGCTGCCTCACGTGGATCCATCTCATCTCCCGGAGGCTTCTTTTTCTCCTCCTCCTGCAGCCGTCGAACGTGTGTGAAGGCCTCCTCTACTGCCACCACGAGCCTGGAAGGAGAAAATGTTGCATATTAGGTTGCAGTAGTTTCTTTAAAACCACAACTTTATTATTTAATTTAACTGCATGCTTTAATTTAATTGCAACTCTGTCCCTCTATTGTTTCTCTTACCGTGCTCTGCGCTTTCGGACTCTTCTTTCATGCTCCGCTTCCTCGTAGTACAGCTCATTGTGGCTGGTGTCTCTCTGTCGGGCGGCAGCTGCTATTTTAGCTCGAGACTGAGCGGTTGCAGCATCGCTACCAGCACCTGGCAAAAAGAAGGTTAGCATTATGGGACAGAACAGATGTACAATTTAATACACTAAAAAGTCATTTTGACCTTGTTCAAGAAAGACAGATTCCTTTCAAAAACTGACCCATTGCTAAATCTGTGAAGCATGAATATAATATTACAACTCCTGTCACCCTTGGACCCATGGGGTTTGTAACACCTGATCAAAAATACATGATACATCATTCTGTTGCAGATTATCATGTAAATGTGTAATTTAACAGCATTCATTAATTAATAATCATCATAAATAATTAATAGAATTCCCTTTTTTAATTTATTGTCAGTTTATTTCAGTTTTCTGTTTATATATTAGGCAGGTCATATATATTACTGTTCATAAGTTTGTGTTCTGTTTCTTAAAAAAATGTACTTTTATTAAGCAAGAATCGATTAAATAGATTGAATGTGACAATAAATATAGTAAAAAATACCATCAAAATAAATGCTGTTTTTTTTTAACATCCATAATATAAGAAATCCTTCTTGAGCAGCAAATCAACATATTATATTGATTTTTGAAGGATCAAGTGACAATGAAGACTGGAGTAATGGCTGCTGAAAATTCAACTTTGCCATCACAGGAATAAATTACATTCTAAAATATATTCAAATAAAAACAGCTACTTTAAATTGTAATAAATATTACTGTATTTTTTTTTTTAATAAATGCAGTCTTGGTGAATATTAGAAACTTTTTCAAAAACATTTTAAAAACTTTTAAACAGTAGTGTACATGTACAGCAAAAAGCTCACTGGCAGCCAAGCACATTTTTATGTCCGACTGGGTTACGATGATCACACGTAATGCATATTAGCTCTGTGTGCATAGTAATGTGGAGAACAGAATCATTTATGCATATTTATCCATATTCAGGTCACAGATATAATTAATAATGCATGACAAGGGCAGCATGACTCTCCTTGGTAGAAGGGCAGGTCTGTGATCTCTTAGCTCACTGAATCACCTCCAGAAATCACTGAAAGTGGACCAACAAATCTTGAGACCACCCTTTCATCAACTGTTATTTGTAACTAACATGACAAAAACAAAAAAATGTACATACACATAAAAATAAAGTGGAGAATTAAGAGAAACAAAATACTAAACTAATTTTACACACATGTAAACACATGTAGTTGAGTGTAGGCTATTTGAGAGCGCTTTGAACCCTGGAAAAAAAGAGACGTGGAATTTTTTTTGGGGAGGGGAGAATATTCTTCCAAGTGATGCATTATTAATACTCTGACAATCCGTTCAAAGCACAAAGAACTACACACTGCTGATTTTCATATACGTGCATACTCACTCACACACACACTCACACACACACACATTCCTGGCCCGGTTCAATAGCCACAGGCATAAAGGAAGGTTTGAGTGCTTAAGGGGGTATATCTTGATCTGCATTATGGTGCGTGTACATTTCTTGTGCTGACAGCACATCATAAATGTCAAACAAAAAGAGAGAGAGATAGTGAGGGAGAGAGACTGGGTGTGTTTGAGAACTGGGGGTGAGTAAGAGTTACTGACTGTTTTTATTTTTCAGATTTTGAGAGCATAGCAAGTGCAGAAATGTGTGTTTTCTTCATGACAGTCAAGACATGTAGGATTTCTTGATGCAAATCGTTTTTTGGATGAGTCTGTGACCTTGTGCACAGTGTACAATGACAGCATGCGCAAGCAAATAACCAAGACGTGGAGCGCTTATCAATTCAGTGTCTCTGTGGAAAGATTTTTGAATGCATTACACAGTCTGAACTTACAATCGAAAAGATAGCTTTTCAGTTTGGCTTTAAACTCTGCAGAGAGAAACAATCAGACAGGATGCATTAGATGTTGGTGGTGACTAGCCACGTTTACATGTAGACTTTTTTTATCATTCCGATTAAAATTATTCCGATTGAAAGATTCGGTGGACTGTTTACATGAGACATCTAATCCCATATGGTGTTTATACGTGCCGGCGCATTCAATTTTGGGACACGCTAATAGCAGACTGATACGGCCAAGTTGCTGCATTAAATGTGCGCACAAGTGTTTGTTTTAGTATGTCTACCCATATTTAATAAGTTCAGGACAATATTATTTCACAGCTTAGGAGTTTTAAAGTTGATTTGACTAGCTGGAAGATTTTATCTTGATCCCAAGTATCAATTTTCTCAACTTGTCTCAGATCTGTCTATTAAAACTTCTCATGAAGGATACAAATAGAAACAAATGAGACATTTGAGACATTACAAATAGAAACAAATGAGACATCTTCTCCACTACATATAGTGGAGAAGAGCAGGGTTTGGACAAACACCAATACATAAAGTAAAAACAAAAAAATTAGTCAAAATTCATTTTAGATATTACTTTATACTTCGTATCACATGCAAATTGTTACACATACTGATATACAGAAGTTAAGAGTTAAAGTTCAGCCTCAGGCCACCCAAAATGTAGATGAGCTTTTGTCTTCTTTAAAACATGAAATCCGTTGGTGACGAAATCCATTTAAATTTCTCCAAATCTGTTCTGATGAAGAAACAACCTCATCTACATCTTGTATCCCCTGAGGGTGAGTAAATTTTCACTAAATTTTCATTTTTGGTGAACTTTGGTATTCATTTAAAAGGATAGTTCACACAACTATTAAAAGTTATATTAAACAATCTCCTGGCTCTTCCAAGCTTTATACTGGCAGTGAACGCACATACAATGGTTTATAAAGTTTTGAATATGTATATTTTTCTTACACAAATGCATCGATTCACTTCAAAGGGCCTTTATTAACCCCCTGGAGCCATGTGGAGTACTTTTTATGATGGATGGATGCACTTTATTGGACTTAAAATTTCAACAGCCATTCCATGCAATTACAAAGCTTAGAAGAGCCAGGACATTTTTTTAATATAACTCTGATTGTATTTGTCTGAAAGAAGAAAGTCATATACACCTAGGATGGCTTGAGGGTGAGTAAAACGTGGTAATTTTTATTTTTGGGTGAACTTTCTATTTAACAGTAGTAAGTAAACCCACTGAATGTATTTAATGCATGCTTTTAAATTGCCATTTTAAATGAAATGCATTAAAATGTCATGTCAAGTTGTACTGAGGTTTTGCTGATTATAAGGGCCCCTGGCTTTATAGCATTGCTCAGATAATATGAAGTTGGAAAAACATGATGAGAAAGGTTGATGTTGAAATCAACCGATATTTGATTTGTAAAAATTGTGAAACTGCTCTTTTCTGAAACTCTAGAGGAGGCACGCTGCATTACTAGAGACTTTTTCTCAGGACAATAATTTGTGAAGCAGGAGATGGCTCTCATTGCTGTCTAGGAGAAACATTCGATATATTGAGGACATTTCAATTCTGATGGCTTTTCTATAGGCTTTCCAAATGTGACTTGACAATAACAGTCAAGTGATAAAACAGACATTGATTTTACACAGATTAAACTCACCATCTACATTATAGACTTTCAGCCCAGCCAGATGTTTAGCTGCCCTGGACTTAGCAGCCGTCAGTAGGGCAGGGTTATGAACTGAGAAATCCTTGTAATAGTGTTCAAGAATTACCAGGGCTGCCCGCTGAATGCTACAGAAAAAGAGAGAGACAGACCGATCAACATTGTAAAAAAAAACCTTGTAATATTCACTGGTTATATGTGTTTTGGTGTCTATTAAAACACAGGAACAGACAATCCCATCATATATTTCATTAAACAGTCAATGGATGTCAGATAATAATAGATTTCATTCTGCTTCGTGTGTGTGTGTGTGCACTGCTTGACTCTGCAGCAGCACTGGATCAAAAATGTTCAGCCAATGAAACAATGAGAGCGAAAGAACAAAGGAAAGCGATGGGCAGCAGAGAGGAAGGGAGAGGGGAAGCAACGCAGGGCAAAGTAGGAAGTGTCTGTAATGGAGTGATTAATGGACCTTTTTCCCTTGGCCCAACCTCAACTCATTATTAATGCATTAAACAGTGCACACACACACAGTTTTGCGTATATAGACAAGCACATATAATATCTCAGCAAGAAAGCTGGTCAGCCATATAATTAGAGCAATTACAGAGACAACCTTTAAAGGGATAGCTCACCCAAAAATGAAAATTCTGTTATTAATTACTCACCCTCATGCCGTTCCAAACCTGTAACACTTTCGTTCATCTTCGTAACACAAAATATATTGATGAAGTAATATATTTTTGATAAAATCTGAATTGCTGACCCTGCATATACAGCAACATAATTACCATGTTCAAGGCCCAGAAAGGTAGTAAGGACATTGTTAAAATAGTCCATGTGACGTCAGTGGTTTAACCGTAATTTTATGAAGCTACAACTTTTGGTGTGCAAAAATAAAATAAAAATAAAAAAATGATAACTTAATTCAACAATTTCTTCTCTTCCGTTTCAGCCTCCGCCGTACGTTGACGAGAGTACCATGATGAAGATGAACAACGAACGAAGGTCTTACGGGTTTGGAATGACATGAGGGTGAGTAATTAATGACAGAACTTTCATTTCTGGGTGAACTTATCCTTTAATGTTTCTGTGTTAATATATATATATACATTCAAACCAAAAATTATTTTTGATTTTTTTTTTACTAGTCAGTGCAGGACATTATAGTTTGTTTATGTAAGTGAGGATTACAAAATAAAGTAAACTGTTACATCTTATTCCCAAAAATTCTTCATACAGTGGACTACAAGTAAAATTTGGGACCAAAAATTTGACGTGACACTTTGACCTGGCCATGTTTTGTTACATACATTTCTATCAAAGTTATCTGACATTTCAAAATGACTTTGTTCTGACACAGTTTAACTCTTGAGTTCTTGTCATATTTTATTACCATTTTCTAAACTATAGTGAATAAACTGTGATAATGTGAAAAATGTTGAAGGTGTCAGAATACTTTTTGGTTTGACTATAGTTCATTTGCAGATTTGATGTATGAAACTTTATAAAAATAAAGAATCTTAAATTTCTAATTAAAACATTTTTACTGCATATGCTTCTTTATTTGGTAAAAGGTTCCTCAGATCAGCTTATTGGTTTCTAGATTCGTAAACACATCAACACGTAATTGGTTTTCTACAGAGGTAGAATCTAAAAATAATTTTCCAACATAAACTTTTGTAGTTTTGTAGGAATATATAGTATTAGTTGGAACCTGTATTTTGAAGTGTGACTAGTATCTTCTTTCTTGTTCTTTCTTTAAACTAAAGAGCATCTATCAGACTGTTAAACAGCATATTGTAGTTTGATCATTGTAATCAGCTGGCACCTGAGCTGTCCCAGGTTGTAGTGGTGAGTCTCTCCATCGGTGGAGCGCACGACACAGAGAGAAAAGCAGGGCTGCAGATGTCGGATCTCCAGCAGAACTACTGCCAGGTAATGGATGAACAGCAGAGCATCCACCAATGATACTGCAAACTGCACTATGCCTTGGTAGTTCTCATCCTGTCAAGCACAGATAGTAAAGCAATAAGCCAAGGGAATCAAAAGCACTTGTACTGAATATAGTGATGTTCTTCAAAGAAAAGTCCTGTTTTATCTTTATTTTCAGTGTTAAAATAACTTAATAATAAAATATAAATTTAATAATATCTTAAACTAATACTTTTTTTAAACATGGATGCTTTAAATGGATTAAAAGTGGCATTAAAGACAAGGATCGTTTGACACCGAAGACTGAAGTAATGGCTGCTGAAAACCCAGCTTTACCATCACAGGAATAAATTACATTATAAATTGTATTAAAACAGAAAACCGTTATTTTAAACTGTAATCATTTTTTACTATATTTATATTTTTAAACAAATAAATGCAGCCTAAAAGAACATAACAGACATATGGCATATCTGTATATATTTTAAATATATTAAAGGGGCCATCGGATGCCTATTTTCCACAGGTTGATATGATTCTTTAGGGTCTTAATGAAAAGTCTATAGCTATGTTTCCATCACCCTGTATTTATGCGCATTTTGAAGTTTCACATCAGAAATGAGTGAAAAAACACCAAAATTCGGAAAAAAAAAAAAATCCCTTAATTCACAAAAAAAGTTTTTACGCATGTTTGAGGTGGTTTTTGAATTGTGCGAAAAAGGGTTAATGCGAATAATGGAAGATGGAAACGCATTTTGGGAATGAATTCCTTCACACGCACAAATGTTACTGCATTATGGGATAACTTGACTAACTGGCAGACTGATCTCATTGCACAGCATCTGAAATGTTGTTATGGTCATTTTAAAATGCCTGAGAAAAGTTAAAGTATTTTTTGTACAATTGCCTCAAAGAACTGTCTTACAAGACTGCGTTCACAAACAGCTGGCATCTACCTCCGAAACAATGTTCGCATGTACTGTGTTTTTCGTCTGCCCTCTCTGAATCACAAGTAACTTATTATATGTGAAAATTATTATATTCAGTGGCTTCTCCTACTTTTCTTAGTGATATTTAGTGCCAGTTTATGAAGTGATGATTTTCTTCTCTTTGACTCGTTCTCAATTTCTCAATGGTAGTGTAAAACAACACTCTTTTTACCTTGTCAAAATCAGCTCTTTACACAGCAATCCTTTTTGTTGCATGTCCCTTAAAATGCTAATAAGCTCTGCTCACCCCGCCCCTCTCTTCTGTGGGGTGACGAGTCGTCCTGTTTACTTTAGCCGCATTTATCCACAAAACTTGCTAACAAGCACATTATTAGGAATGGCGATTTGCAAAGATTCATAAAAAAACCCTTATACTTACATCTTCTGTATAGGTGAAGCTGGATCACGAATGATTCACGCGAACATAGACGCGTTTAGGTAGATCGGAGGGCGCATTCCCTCCAAAAACGAAAGTAACGTTAATCCTCTGTGTCTTCAGCAGCTCAGATGTCGGGAGTAAATGACGACTGTTATGATCATTATTACATCCAACAACAAAACACCTCAATCGCTTAGGAAGTCATTCTTGTCTACGTCCCTGCTCTGGTGTCGAAGTAATGGCGGTCGGACTGTTCACAGCTCACTCAGGGCGGGTCTAAGGTAAGACGGCTGTGTCAATCCACTATGTTGGGAGTGGCCTTGGCCTGTGTGACATCACACAGCCAAGAAGCTGAGAATGGCTTGATTTGAAAAAGGGAAATATTTATAGAGATTAAAAAAAATTTCACAGGGTGGATTTTTATCATTATAGGGTGGTTGTGTACACACACTGCCAACACACATTTATGTTCAAACAACTTGTAAGTTTTGCATCCGATGACCCCTTTAATATTGCTTTGAACGTGGCTTATCAACAGCTGAAACTATCAGTTTTATAAAAACTGAATTCTTACAATCACAGTTCCACAAATCACATGTTTCTCTTGACTCTTCATGGTCCCTTCACACATTTGCCCATACCTGTGAATCCAAGATGCGCACTCCAAAGAACAGCCAATATGAGAGCAGCAGGAGGAGCGTGAGCAACCCCAGCAGGGCGCGGAACACTGCTATCCGGGGCAGGGAGGCTCGTGCTGGTCGCACAAACAGTGCCCAGCCAGCCAGCAGCAGAATGAGGAGCTTGAAAGCCAGCGAGAGAAACAGGCCCTCACAGGCAGTACCACAAGCCTGCAGGCGCTCCGGCCACATCAGCTGGGGCAGCACCAGGAAGGACAGTGGGGTGACCAGAACCAGCAGGCCTAGGACGAGGGTGATGGCCAAAGGAAGGAAGCGGACACAGTTCAATTTCTCTACTGGACCTTCCGTCTCTTTCCCGAAGCCTGCCAAATCCTCTTGAGACAAGCTGTGGTCTGATGTTCCAGTGACCGCTGTGGTAGTTTCACCCCAGTTGTCATCCTGTCAAGAGGTGGGAGGGGATCAGCAATGTATCATGCACATAAAAAATTTAACATACTACTAAAAGCCCTGTTATCTCAGAGGCCCAACCCCCAGCACTCAGAATCGATAATACAGAAAAAGACACATCAATTCTGATTTGCCCTCTTTTCCATCCCTGTTGGTGAGATGACAAATATTCTTCACAGCTAATTCACACAGACAGTACGGAAATACCCAGGTCTCCCTCATCAGCATACATTAATGACAAATACCCAAAACTCACATACATCTGCATATAAATGAACCTGAGAACTGAGAGACAGACTAACAACAAATGAGAACTTTCTAACAGCAGGACGTCTGAGTGAATGCCAGTAGAATGAGAAATGCAGTGCAGATTAGAATTCCATTACAGATTATTCTGCACTAAGGATGGTAATTCATCTGCAACTATTTATATATTTATTTATGGACCTGTTTGCTTATTTATGCATCTATTTGTATGAATAGAAGCTGTATTTTGTATGGTAATGTAGTTTAGTGAATTGAATCTGAATTGAGAAGTTTTCAATACATGTAAATGACAGCAATAATATTATCATAATAATAACAGACATAAAATATAGCTGCATGCAGCAATTACTGAGCCAACCATCGACTATATTTGCTAAGCTCAATTCAATGAGTTTAGGAACAACACTGCTGCAGCCTTGCAATAGGGCAGAGCTTGCATAAGCTGGTATTGTTAGATTCAAAAAACCATGATGCACAGCTTATGGCCTAAAGAAATAAAGAATAAGACAACAAAGAAAGAGAACAACAAAAAAAGAAAAAGAAAAAGAATTTCCCATTCTGTTACACGGTTTAGAGTTTGTGCCAACCCATGTGCAAAAATAACTTTACAGGTCATCATCAGAAATGAGGAAATGGCAGATGGAAAAGGTTAAAGAAGCAAAGTGTGTTGTAAAAGTTGGTGGAAACACAAACACGGATGCACATGAACTTGTTTATTTAAAAAAAAAAAAAAGGTGACCATCAGATGAAGTCACAAGGCCAACCTCTAAAAAGTGTTTTGCTAGCAGCAGAGGCAAATACTACTGTAAAATACTGCTGTAAACATTATCTGTAAAATTTATACTCAATTCTTTGAGTGTTGAAGTATAACACAGTTACTCATACAAAATAAAAAACGTTTTGGAATCCTCAGAAGTCTCACCTTAGACCTGTAGTCTAAGGTGAGTCTTTTGAGGATTCCAAAAGAGGTCAAATCTTGCAATCAATTAGCTAATCATTTTTTTCTAGCACCAGAATTTTTAGTTTTACTTTCTTTGAACGCTGAAATGAAAATGTTTTTGCTACTGTTCCTTTAAGTCTTCAAAAATAACCTTTCAAGTTATTGGCTCTCCACATGGGAAATTAAATATTCAAGTAAAAATAATAACTACTAACAGGTTGCATCCTTCAACAGGTCTTTTTGCAAAGGTTAACACAAACTGTTCAGACTGTTCAACTGTTCAGATCAGACTGAAATTATCAGTAGTGATGTCATTTGAGACATCGTTTAAATGTTTAAACCAGCTTAAAGGGGTCATCGGATGCCCATTTTCCACAAGTTGATATGATTCTTTAGGGTCTTAATGAAAAGTCTATAATATACTTTGGTTAAAAATTCTCAATGGTTGTGTAAAACAACACTATTTTTACCTTGTCAAAATCAGCTCTGCAAAAATCATCCCATTCTGGTTGAGGCTGCTTTAAATGCAAATAAGCTCTGCTCGCCCCCCCTTTCTTCTCTCTGTGGAGTGACGAGCCTGTTACTTTAGCCACATTTAGCCGCGTTTAGCCTCTAAACTTGCTAACTAACACATTATTAGGAAAGGCGATCGCAAAGATTCATAAAAAATGTTTTTTATGATCATGTGGATCACGAATGATTCGCGCGAACATATATATATATGTAGATCGGGATCCCTGCTTTGGCATCAAAACATGGAGGTTGGACTGTTACAACTGATCTTAGGTAAGACGTTCATGTCAATCAACTATCGTGGGAGCGGCCTCTGACGGTGTGACGCCACAACGACAGGCATCTGAGAATGGCTCGGTTTGAAAAAGGGAATATTATTTTTACAGATTAAATAAAAACCACTGCATGGATTTTTATCATTATAGGGTAGATTTGTACATACACTGCCAACACACATTAATGTTCAAACAACATGTAAAAGTGAACTTAGCATCCAATGACCCCTTTGAGCACTGTTTAATACGAATTACATATAGGTTCAAGATTACTTTGTTTTATGAGCTGAATCTGAACTTACAGTTAAAGGAGAACAAAAATGTACAGATAATTTACTCACCCTCTTGTCATCCAAAATGTTCATGTCTTTCTTCAGTCGTAAAGAAATTATATTTTTTGAGGAAAACATTTAAGGAACGTTCTCCATATAGTGGACTTCAGTGGTGAGTTTGAACTTCCAAAATGCAGTTTAAATGCAGCTTCAAAGGGCAGAGGCCCGATGTTAGCCGAGGAAGAAGAGTCTTATCTAGCGAAACGATCAGTTATTTCTTTAAAAAACTGACCATTTATATACATTTTAACCCCAAATGTTTGTCATGTCTAGCTCTGCGTGAACTCTGTGTATTCCTGGTCAAGACAGTTAGAGTATGTCGCAAAAAAAACACAAATCTCATTTTTTCCTCCAACTTCAAAATCGTCCTATATCACTGCAGAAATACTGACCCAGTGTTAACAAAGTGAACGCTGAAGAAGATCAAACATCCTTTACAAAAAAAAAGGTAAACCAGCGATGTATGATGATTTTAAAGTTGAAAATGATGTGGGAGTTTTTCGACATACTCTATTAATAAATGATGACAGACAACAATTTTATATTTTCTTGGCTTATTAGTGTTCCACAAAGATCGTTTTGTAATTTTTGATAATGATGCCTTTGTTAACTGAATATCTTTTATGAGCTGATTCTTTGTGACCAGAGGGCAGTTCTGATCTGTTCCATTTTGCCCACAGTCCACATTGCTGAATGTGCTTCCCCCACTGAGCGAGACAAAAGAAGCACACAGCGCAGCTAATAGTGTGTGTTTGCATGTGTGTTAGTGTTCTGCTTGACTCGAGTACAGCTCATTTCCCTCTGACAGAGTCACCGTCTGAGCTGTACCACAGAAAGAAAAGCAGGAAGAGAGGGAGTGGTAAACAAGTGTGAGAAACTCCTGCACCCCTCTCTTCTCCACCCTCCATCCTTTTCCTCTCATTTTTTTTCCAAAATAAACCTGCATAGGCGTGTTGCTCAGATTTACAACTCTAAATCAAAATGAGGAATATGGACATTATTATAAAATCACATGAGAACACTAACAGCATAATGATTTAAACTGATATTCAGTAGTACTGGACAGCATGCCTCACTCTCAAGAGAGTTTAACTTGATTCTGAATTAACTTGTTTTGAACCCAAGACATTCCATTTAATACAATAGTTGGCTTTGAAAAGTTAGAAACTGCATTAGAAAAGGATTATGTATCTCATTATGACTCTGGGCTATTAACTTGAATGAGAGGCGAGACAAATCATAGCAAAACAATCTTGAGTGAGTGAATCTGGGAAGAAGGGGAGGGACTAAAATAGACATCTGTCACTGGTGATGAGGCTCTGTGATTTTTTTTTTTTTAAAGCTTTTACTTGTTGGGAACATACAAGTTTATGCAGAACAAGTTGTCTACTATTCCCATTTTACAGCCTCACTGTGTTTGTAATCAAGCTTTTGCAAACTATTCTAACTCAAACTTAGGGAAAATGTTTTTTAAATAAAGACTGAAAGAGTCATTGGAAGCTCAATAGTGGTAACACTGACGTCATGTGACCATGGTGTAGTTTGTATATAGCCTACACTTTTTCTTTCTGGTGATTGCTTCAAAATTCAAAAGTTGTGTTCATTTGTGAAGACTATCATGATGAACATGTAAGAATCATAAACTTTTGTTCATCACACAATTTTGTTTTGCAATAAACCAAAAGCCAATGGAAAAATCCTATTGTTCTTTCCCCTCCCCCAGGTTGACCTACAAGATATGTCATCACTGCAACATCATCAGACAACATCAACATACGCCTGAAAAATACTGACAAGGCCTAAATACTGAAACAACAGATAAATCAATGTAGCCTTTGAAATTCAGCCAATCAAATTACAAAGCCAGAGCATCTGTTTTAAAAATAAAAAAGACACTAGCAAGAAAGAGACCTTCAAACAAGGCCGCAACAAGCAAATATAAACACAGACCCTTTCTTAGCAAGTAAGTTATGACTTACATGCTTGCTATTCCAAGCCATTTTGTTCATTAACGTCTAAAGTTTCTTCACAGGAGAAAACATTCCAGAGGCTCAGGCTGAATGACAGGAAGACGAAAGAAGATCAGAGCCAACATGATGAAATTACACAGGGAAGAATAGACCTGACAGCCGTTCAAGGGCATGGCATTAACCTTTTAGCAGTGCCAGGGGCTTTCCTCGATTTACTATGATATTTTTACCAAATATACCAGTGTATTCGCTCCTTTAAATATGAGAGCTCTGCCATTGTAATTGAAATTATCTATGAGAAGATAAAAACTCTTCAATGATTATGAAATGCTGGTATTGGCATATGTGACCCTGGACCACAAAACCAGTCATAAGGGTCAATTTTTTAAAACTGAGATTTATACATCATCTGAAAGCTGAATAAATAAGTTTTTCACTGATGTTTGGTTGGTTAGGATTGGACAATATTTGGGCGAGATTTGAAAATCTGGTATCTGAGGGTGCAAAAAAATCTAAATATTGAGAAAATCGCCTTTAAAGTTGTCCAAATGAAGTTTTTAGCAATGCATATTACTAATCAAAAATTGATATATTTACGGTAGGAAACGTACAAAATATCTTGATAGAACATGATCTCTAATGATTTTTGGCATAAAAGAAAAATGTATCATTTGGATCTATACAATGTATTTTTGGCTATTGCTACAAATATAACCATGCTACTTAAGACTGGTTTTGTCGTCCAGGGTCACATATGAAGGTCTGGCAGATTCAGGTTTGGTTATATATACACTAATGTTAAAAAGTTAGGCGTTGGTTTGGTAACATCAGCAAGGCTGATATAAAAATACAGCAAAAACAGTAATACTACAATTTTACAATATAAAAAAACTTCTATTTTTTTTATTTTAATATATCTAAAAATGTAATTTATTCCTGTGATGGCTGAATTTTCAGCAGCCATTTCTCCAGTCTTTAGTGTTACATGATCCTTCAGAAAACATTCTAATATGCTGATTTGCAGCTGAATTATTCTCCGTCATTATTTGCTTGATCAATTAATAATGGTTCTTATTATTGTCAATGTTTAAAGTATTCAAAGAAAAGTACTGCTCAAAAAAAAAAAAAAACTTTTTGAACATGAATGTAATTTTATTCAGTATTGATCTATAAAATATAAAGCACTGAAAATTCATAACTAGGTCTGATCAATCCATGTCTTTAAGTCCTCTGAAGCAGAAGTGTACAGTATTAAAGACACATACACGCTCTTGCACAAATTAATGTAGACAGACATGAGGACCTATAAAAACTTTGTGTGCCTTTTGCCCCTGAGGGGGAGCCAAGTAGGTCAGAATAACTGAGACCCAGTAGGAAGTACAAAGCGGTGTCCCTTTATACTGAGATGTATGTCACTCCTATTTTCCATATCTGTCTACACCACAAAACCCCCTCCTTACACACACACACACACACACACACCCTCGAATTCTGTCATTCCCTTTTCATTGTCTCTCTAATAAATATTCCAGCACAGTCACCTCACCTTTCCTGTGACCTGACTGTTTCCTGTACATATGTACAGCATATATGCCAGTATATGATAACCAACATCACAGGAAAGCAGATATATACATTTTAGGTCTGTTTCACACTGCATGCTCATAGCAGCAAATGTTTTTTTGCTCATAAAGTTTCACCACTGAGCCTATTTTTCCAACTCTAAGTGTGCTGAATGCAGCAGAAACACATTGAAAACACTGTAAACCATTTTATTAACACTATGTTTTACAATATTGGCTTTTACAAAGAAACACAAAATAACAGAGTCAGTTACCTGACAGTTGACAAAAAAATACATCTATCTGCCTTCATTTAATTTATATATCGACAGGCACCCGAACACTGCAAATAAAGTAAATCAGAGTGAATCCAGACAGTATAAAAAGTTTATAGAGTTTGGATTAACATTGTACAGTAATTACTATTTGGATGTAAATGTGATCCACTTTGCTCACAATCAAATCTGTAATAATAATTCTCAATTGCACACACCTACTAATTGTGGTAAACCAGAAATCACTTTAGTTTCTGTATAAAGCTGCAGCTCTTTTATGCATCAGAAACACAGTCAGTGTGAAAGCACAAAGTAAACCTGCTATTGCAGTTAAGCTGCAACACCACTTGCGTGCTGTTTATGCATGCGGTGTGAAACAGCATGAATCACATCTGTGGCTCGCTTTTACAATGGAGTGCTAGCAGGCAAGCAGATTGAAGGCTAAAAAAGCACTAATGTGAAGCTTGTAGTTTTTATAAAGAACTATATACACAAATCACATGCTAGTTGAGCTGTAAAAGACTCTAAATTGTTTTTTTGAGGCGGGGCTTCTTCTCTTTGATTTTAAATTTCTGAATATTGCTTTAATCTGTCAAAACACTGGGCACTTCACAAATGAAATACTCTGGCTGCACATAGCATTCAATAAACATAATGCATCTCTCTATTTTCTGGAGCATGTCGCTCTCTGAAATCCCTGTTATCCTCTTTACTCTGTTAACTATGGCCTGTGCGTTTGCTGAGCTGGAGCTCAGAGGTCACGATGACGCCCTCTGTCCCATCACATACAGTCTCATCATATATATTCTGCACAAATGCATATGCAATGCAGCATTAAAAACTACAAGAATGTCTGTATTTATGCATCTATACACTGTATGTATACAATGATGTGCGACTATTTTTATTGGTTTGCAGTGTGCGCAATAAGTAAAATAAGGATTAGAAAATTACTTAATATATATACATACATAAATATATAATATAAATACATGCATAAATACATCAACTTACAGTTCAAAAGTGGGGTCAGCAAGACTTTTTTTAAATATTTATAATAGAAGTCTTTTAGTATCTTGCGTTCAGTAGGGCTGCTTTTATTTGACCAAAATATAGTAAAACAGAAATATTGTGAAATATTATTACAATTTAAATAACTGTTCTTTATTTTAACATATTTAAAAATACATATGTGACCCTGGACCACAAAACCAGTCATAGGTACAGGTATATTTGTAGCAATAGCCAACAATACATTGTATGGGACATAATTATCGATTTTTCTGTTATGCCAAAAATTGTTAGGATATTAAGTAAAGAACATGTTCCATGAAGATGTTTTGTAAATTTCCTACCGTAAATATATCAAAACCTACTTTTTGATTAGTAATATGCATTGCAACTTAATTTAGACAACTTTAAAGGCGATTTTCTCAATATTTTTTTGCACCCTCAAATTCCAGATTTTCAAATAGTTTTATCTCGGCCAAGTAAGTTTAAAAAAATTTACCTATATGACTGGTGATGGCAAAGCCGAATTTTCAGCAGTCATTACTCCAGAGTGTCATGATTCTTCAGAAACCATTCTAATACGCTGATTTGTTGCTCAATAAATATTATCTTTGCTGAAAACAGCTGTGCTGCTTAATTAATATTTTATGTAAACCAAGATACATTTTTTCCAGGATTCTATGATGAATAGAAAGTTTAAAAGAATAGCATTTATTTGAAAAAAAAATCTTTATTGTCACTTTTGATTAACTTAAAGCATCCTTGTTAAATAAAAATAATAATCTCCTAATGTAAATAGACTTACTGACCCGAAATTTTAATATAATTAATATTTAATTAAAGTTTTATATTAATATAATATTTATTATTATATAAAAATACAACAGATTTTATATAAAATATTGATATTATATGAAATATCACAATTTTAATTACTTACTTTAATTCTGAAGGCGGGTTTCCACCCAAAAAATGCTGTGATTTGTTAAGATATTTTAAATATTAAAATAATTTGAATATGACCGTTTCATTTCAGCCGAACGTCACAGTCCCCAGCTTCCAAGATCTCTGTTGCTTTACGCTAATCCTTGTCAGTCTGTATAGAGTGTTCTGAGAAGGTGTTTTATTCATGCAACTCACAGGTTCAGTTCCCCTGGAGTAAAGTAAGGAATCTACATCAATGGCACAATGGTGATACTCCCTGTCACATCCACTCCCTCAAATATATTCAGCGTCTGACTCACCTGGGCGTCTGTGGGGGCGGAGCCTTGATCCGGCTGCTGTGGCTGAGCTGATGATGCACTGATGGTGACATTTTTGTCTGAGCGGCTGCTGCTGTCTCGGCTGTGTGATTTGTGCCGATCTCTGCTGCTGCGTTCACTGCACGAGAGAGACACACACAGCGACGGAGGTGAGGGAAACGCTGTCGCCATGGCGATGGGAGCTGGGAAACACACTCAGACTAATGACAGGATAACCACCATCATCATTCTCCCTCCTCATCCTCTCGCTGACATGCGCTGGCTTCCTCTAGCACTGTCTCGCACATGCCCTAGCTGAAGCATCTGGTGCAAACTGGGTTAGATGCAGTGAGCTGTGATGACTCTAATCCAAGCACAGTGTTCTCTCTCTCTCTTTCTCTCTCTATCACTCAGTCTTTTTAGTCATCATAGCTAATGTCAGACAAGCCTTAGAATAAAACAAAACTGATAAACAAACAAATACAGCACTACTGCAAACAGAAGCTTAAGCAAACATTCTATCACAGCATCTAACATAGGTGTCTCGCTCTGAGTAATTGACATAAGCAAATAACAGCAAATATCTGCAAAGAGCTTTTGTTCTCACACTGTCTGTTTAATAATATAGTTTTCACAATGAAGCATGACAATATCATTGTCACAGTGACTGATGACACACTAGCTCTGTTTCACAAACTAGCGTCTACCTTCCATAGTATTTTTATGTACTATGGACGTCAATGTGGACCAGCAACTGTTTGGTTACCCACATTCTTCAAAATATCTTCTTTTGTGTTCAGCAGAAGAAAGAAACGGCAAACGGCATCATGACACAAAAGCTGATAAGTTTATTTATTTCACCATCGTGAAAAATAATAATAATAATAAATACGTATCAGATAAATAGTGTTATTTCACTTTTATTGACTATTACTGTTATAAATTTTGATTTTTAATACTTTCCGCTTTTTAATACTTTGTTGTGCTTTTGTAATTTTTTATCTATATAGTTTTGTCTATAAGTTTTACTATTAGTTTAATGAAAATGAGAAATGTTAAAATAAAATAAGTTTAAGTAATATACAGTTGAGGTGAAAAGTTTACATACACCTTGCAGAATCTGCAAAATGTTAATTATTTTACCAAAATAAGAGGGATCATGCAAAATACAAGTTATTTTTTATTTAGTACTGACCTGAATAAGATATTTCACATAAAAGACATTTACATATACATCCACAAGAGAAAATAATCATTGGATTTAAAAAAATGACCTTGTTCAAAAGTTCACATGCGCTTGATTCTTAATACTGTGTTGTTACATGAATGATCCACAGTTAATAAACTGAATGATTTTAAGCTCCATCTTTTTACACTGAGGTCAACTAAGGGACTCATATGCGACTATTACAGAAGGTTCAAACACTCACTGATGCTTCAGAAGGCAAAACGATGCATTAAGAGGCGGGGGGTGAAAACTTTTAAAATTTAAAGATCAGGGTAAATTTAACTTATTTTGTCTTCTGGGAAACACGTAAGTATCTTCTGTAACTTCTGAAGGGCAGTGCTACATGAAAAAAAAAATATGATATTTAGGCAAAATAAGAAAAATGTGCACATCTTCATTCTGTTCAAAAGTTTACACGCCTGGCTCTTAATCCATTGTTTTTCCTTCTGGAGCATCAGTGAGTGTTTGAACCTTCTGTAATAGTTGCATATGAGTCCCCCAGTTGTCCTCAATGTGAAAAGATGGATCTCAAAATAACACAGTTATTGTTGGAAGGGGGCCAAAAACACAAAATAATAAAACCAAAAAACCCCCAAAGATTTCTCTTTGTCCTGCTGACGTGGGTTCAAACCTCAACCAGATCTTTAACTGCTGCACCACACCAAATTCTCTAATTCTTCTTTCTTTTCTCATTTTCTAAAATGATCTAAACAGTCTTCAGACTACGTATTTCCTTTGCTTTTAACAGTGCTATAGGTCTTGGCACAGAGTTCCCAAAGAGATTTTTTTTAAAAATGTAATCAATTAATAAAACACCAAAGCCCCTTTTCCCAGCAGTGCAGATCTATTAAACTCTGTGCGTATTTTAGTATTCTAAATACCCTGCAGCAAGCATGGGATTGTAATTAGTAGTTATATAAACTGGGTGTTGATGCTGAATGGGAGAGGCAGTATGATAGCCCCTGGTGAAACATTGAGGTGTCCGTCCCCACCCTGATATTATAAATGTGTGTTGATGTAAACTGTGCAGATCAGCTTCATTTAAAATTTGGAAGAAAGAAATATCTGAGCTTGCCCACTCATCCAAAGAAAAGTGGCTAGATGAGTGAATGCTATGAGATACAGATACAGACAGAAAGAGGTACAGAGATACAGACATAATATAGGGGTGAGTGACAGAATTTTCATTTTTGAATGAACTATCCTTTTAACTATCATTTGCACATCTTTTAGAGACAAGTTTTACTTAGTCCATGTCTGTAAAAGTTATACTTAGACTAAGTACTGAACAGACATAATTACGGTAAGATATGGAGATGATAAGATATATGCGCTATTTCATCCAGAAATAGTTAACTAACTGACAAAGAATATTAAGAGAAAGAAAGGGGGATAAAGAAGTAAAAAGTGGCAGAAAGTAGCCGAACAGAAAGAGGACATTTATTTGTGGCTTTCTCAGTGACGACACATACATTCTTTGCTTTCATGCTGGAATTCCTCAGGCCTGTTTGGGCCTTTCACTGGAGATTTTATAGGAAACCAAACAATAGTGGAGCTCAATAAATAACCTCCTAATTACAGTGGGTGGGGTCAACACAGTCTAATAGTTTTAGAGCATATCAGTAAGCACTGACAAGGAGAGCTAGGAGAATATGTGAAAGTCTTCACTGGCTTTATCCTAGAGGGTTTGACCAAAATTTTAGGATTTTGGTGGTTTATACCGTTTTTTTCCCAAGCAGTGCCTTTATATTAAAGGAGAAGTTCACTTCCAGAACAAAAATGTACAGATAATTTAATCACCCCCTTGTCATCCAAGATATTCATGTCTTTCTTTCTTCAGTCAATAAGAAAAGATGTTTCTTTAGGAAAACATTACTGAATTTTTCTCCATATAGTGGACTTCAATGGTGCCCCCAAGTTTGAACTTCCAAAATGCAGTTTAAATGCAGCTTCAAATGACTCTAAATGATCCCAGCTGGAGAAGAGCAAAATGATCTGTCATTTTCGAAACATGCTTGTCTTATCTAAGTCTGCTTGAACTGTGGTCAATACAGTTAGGGTATGTTGAAAAACTCCCATTTCGTTTTCTTTCCCAACTTCAAAATTGTCCTTTGTGTTTACAAAGTGAACATGCAGAGAAGATCAAACGTCCTTTACAAAAAAAGGTAAAACAGCGATGTAGGACGATTTTGACATTGAAGAAGAAAACTAGATGGGAGTTTTTGGACATACCCTAACTGTATTTACCCGGATTACACAGACTACACATGCGCATCACAGAAACGAGACAACACGCTTTAATACGCTTGAGGTTAAAGGGGTCATCGGATGCCCATTTTCCACAAGTTGATATGATTCTTTAGGGTCTTAATGAAAAGTCTATAATATACTTTGGTTAAAAATTCTCAATGGTAGTGTAAAACAACACCCTTTTTACCTTGCCAAAATCAACTCTGCAAAAATCATCTCATTCTGGTCAAGGCTGCTTTAAATGAGCTCTGCTCGCCCCACCCCTCTCTTCTCTCTGTGGAGTGACGAGCCTGTTTACTTTAGCCGCTAAACTTGCTAACCAGCACATTATTAGGAAAGGCGATCGCAAAGATTCAAAAAAACCCTTATACTCACATCTGCTGTAAGTGAAGCTGGATCATAAATGATTTGTGTGAACATAGACGGATATAAGTAAATTGGGTGGCGCATTCCCTTCACAAACAAACGTAATCCACTGCATCTTCAGCGGCTCAGATGTCGGGAGTAAACGATGACCACTATGTTCATTATTACATCCAGCAACACAACACCTCAATCGCTCAATCGGAGATATTCTTGTCTAACTTACATCCCTGCTCTGGCATCGAAACAAAGAGGGCGGACTGTTACAGCTGATCTGAGGTAAGACGCTCATGTCAATCAAATATCGTGGGAGCGGCCTCTGTCGGTGTGACGCCACACTGACAGGCATCTGAGAATGGCTCGATTTGAAAAACTTGGGGGCACCATTGAAGTCCACTATATGGAGAAAAATTCTGGAATGTTTTCCTCAAGAAACATCATTTTTTTATCAACTGAAGAAAGAAAGACATGAACATGACAAGGGGGTGAGTAAATTATCTGTAAATTTTTGTTCTGGAAGTGGACTTCTCCTTTAATCAGAATGCATGAAACACATCCAAAACCACTGTTTTAATCACGATCCAAACAAACATACTACATACAGCATGAGCAGATTTTGATGTAAATTAGATTGTATATGATCTTAGCTTTGTGATATTATGCTACATATAACATATCTGAACAAAACGGAGACAGCAAATGGGCTGAATGAGATGCAAATTTACTCTCTGACTGTAGGTGGCGCTTATGGAACAGCAGCAATATAGCATTTCCTTGGTTACTGCTGTAAACAAAGCATAGCTACATTTATAAATGCTACTTTAATATGCATTATACAGAGGTAAGATTAAAAGAAAATACTATTTGAACTTTTCAGTAGTTACATTCATATAAACCCCCAACCCCAGTTCAGTCTTTAGAATTTTCTTCTTATATTTTGCCCATCGTCAACAGTGAGTTTGCTCTGCTTGCTACAGTATTTTCTCCTCTTTGCGTTGTCTTCAGCATCTCTAGCTTCTGTTAATTGCCATTTACAGTTGGTTTATTTGCCCCATTAAAGAATTAGTTGTGTGTTATTAATAGATCTAAAAGTTTTCCAGCCATTAGTCAGAAGTGTATGCAGTTAACAGGAACCTCCTCTCAATTAACAACGCTGTCTACGCTTTTCGTAACTCAAACCGGTTTACCATTTGAACCGGTATATTGCCCAGCACTACTTTATCCTGAACAAAAACATAAGCTTTAGGTTTCCTAAAATATTGGTCATGTAGTCATAAAAAGAAAATGTAAAAAATGCAGAAAAATGCCCTTAAAAGATCAACAGGCCTGGTTTTGAGTAATCTAGAATTACGCAAATAGTCTTCATCTCACGTGAGTAAATGCCATTTTATTCATATTTGTAAGGAGTATTCATTTTTAATGAGGAAAAAATTACTGCGTGAACCTTTAGACAAAAACATCTCTTTAATGAGTTATGACACTAATTACCTTTTTAAAGTAATAATTTAGAATTATCAGAGGCAAATTCTCAATAATTTAATCTGCAAGTAATTAAACCCATCCCGTCACTAATGAGCAACAGAACTGTTTCACCTAAAAATTCATTTAATTTTGTTAATACACTTGAAGCTCTAAATAAATGCTGAATCTTTTGATGATGACAATATTAATTTTCTGCTTGAATAAGTGTGAGGAAATCTGGGGAAAATCCTTGAGAGAGAGATGCATTAGAGGAAAAAGGAGAGTCTGGTGTGTATGCATGCACATGCACATGCAGAGGCAGTTCAGCCATTTACCTCTGTTTGTTTGACCCCCGCGACCTGTTGGAGTGGTGGGAATAGCCAGAGTGGATGGAATCTGTGTCCATTGTAATACTGTCCGTGCTGTGACTGGTTTAACGCAGCGGAGGGAGGAATGCGGAGGCAGTTAAAGTGCAGATGATGATCAGCACATACATGAAGCTGCGCAAGATAACAGGATCCTTTCTAGGGGCTTTCGGTTATCAAACATTAACCTAAAAAGAGAGAGAGAAAAAGATTTTTTTATACCATAAATACATCACATATAATGCAATCATGTTGTAATAATGTACATAAAGGTTAGAGTCTGCAAAATAACTGCAATGCAGTGCAGCAGTCCAAAAAAGATCATGTGTTCAAGTCCCAGGGAAAACAAAACCTAATAAAACCTTGAATGCAATGCAAGTTGCTTTGGATAAAAGCATCTACCAAATGCATAAATGTGAACGCACACAGATTTTCTTCAATTCACTGACAACAAATAGAGGAACAGCATTAAGAGTTCACTGCAGCAATGCCTAAAGTACTGTAAAACACCTCTGCTGGCAAGATCAAGGTGCATATGTTTCAGTACTACTCAACTTTAGCCAGTCCAGAAGCCAACTAACTAAGTGTATTTCGCTTGCCTTCTGCTTCCTCCTTCCTGCAATATATCCGCTAGTGATAATTTATTAAAGAACGGAAGGTATGATCCTTAGGATATCAACTGTATTTCATTAGTATTCAGCAATTCCTTTTCATTAGTATGCCCACAGATCCCTCTCACTTGAGCTGTTGTGGAAGCTATTTTTCTTAGCTGTTCTGTTTGAGTTTTTTCAGTTCTCCACCTTCAGGGAATTCTGACTGCTCGGTTTCATGGTGTCACTTTAAATTTGATCTCTGAAATCGCGAGACTACATTACCGCAAAGCAGACATATGCACTTTCCCACACCTTTCAAACACATTTAGCCTAAGCTTGCTAGCCAGTTATGGTTTTCTTAGCTGCTGAAACCTGAATGCTTGACAGATTGCAGGACAAAAGCGGTATTCTGATTGGTTGGTTATTTAGCAGCACAAGGGCATATCAAAGTGATGTGACTCACAAGCCCTGGACAAAAAGAAAGAGTTTGGAGAAAAAAAAAAAAAGAAGCCTTTGAACCATCACACCATCATTAAAGAGTCACATGAGGCTAGCAAGCAGTGAGTATCAAGGCTTTATACTGAGACTTCCAGCACAGACCTTGTGCATTGATTTATCCGCTCATAAATTACTAATTTGGAGTGCACTCATGCTCTAGTGCCACCTGCCATCTCAAAGCAAGCAAGCAACACATCAACACACGCACAAAGCATGCACACAAATACACACCTATAAGAGGATTTACAAGTCTAAAAATTAGATCACAGCATGGGCAAATTTATTCCATCACAAGTCACTCATATTAAACCATGATGGAATTAAATTCTACAATATATTTTCTGCCTCTCACTCTCACTGCCTTCATATACATTTAGGGGGCTTCATTAAATTAATTAATTTGTGACAAACGATTTAGCTGATTAAATTACATTTCATTGAAAATGTACTTAAGTACCTGTTTGTTCAAACAATGGAAGACAACTTTATAACTCATACGGAACAAAGAAATGACATCACAGGTAATGATTTAATACAATTAGTCCAAATAAAATTTACCTCATTTATTCAGTCTAACTGCAAATATTGACTCTAGCTGCAAATATCTGTATTCTTTGAAATCCCCATGAAATCAAAATGGAATTTTTTTGGCTTTTAGTATGAATATGTTAGGGCCATAAGGTTATCTATAAGCTAGTGTGCTCTAAAACAAACACAAAATTCTCATTTAGAAGATATAAGCATTCAAAACTTAGTCTCTAACTTCCACCAGTATGGATCAAAGATTTTGATGACATCACCCTGCACTTCAGCTTCTCATTAAACTTTCTGTCCAATCAAATGCTCTCTAGAATCTGAAAAACTACCGCCCACTACACTATAAATAGAAGCTGAGTCTGTGGCTGAAATCGGTCTCTTGGTCAATATTTTCTGTATGGTGAATGGCACGTAGTGCACTCTATAGGGGATAGGGAAGGATTCAGACTGTGTAAATATGGTTTTCCTTGCGGTGAATGTAGTCTGGTTTCGCGCACACACCCACTCACAGTCTGCTCTGGTCCGGAGACACAATAGGATGGATCGGATCATATGAGTGAGTTGGTGCAGACCGCAGAATACAATTGAATTCTACACAGAACTCTATATTTTATATCAATATGTTTGAGACTGTGGTGGGTATATTTGTAGCAATAGACAAAAATACGTTGTATGGGTCAAAATTTGATTTTTCTTTTATACCAAAAATCATTAGGATATTACGTAAAGATCAGGTTCCATGAAAATATTTTGTAAATATCCTACCATAAATATAACAAAACATAATTTTGATTAGTAATACGCATTGCTAAGAACTTCATTTGGACAACTTCAAAGGCGATTTTCTCAATATTTAGATTCTAGATTCCAGATTTGCACCCTCAGATTCCAGATTTTCAAATAGTTATATCTCTTGTCCTATCCCTAACAAACCATGCATCAATGGAAAGCATATTTATTCAGCTTTCAGATGATACATAAATCTCAATTTCAAAAAACTGACCCTTATGACTGGTTTTGTTGTCCAGGGTCACATTTTTGATTAAATCTGAGAGCTTTCTGACCCTGCATAGACAACAACTCAACTGACACATTCTAGGCCCAGAAAGGTACTGAGGACATTGTTAAAATAGTCCATGTGACATCAGTGGTTATGAAGCGACGAAAATACTTTTTGTGCACAAAGAAAACGGAAGTAACAACTTTATTCATCAATTTCTTCTCTTCTTTGTCAGTCTTTGATTGGTGTTCATGAGAGTATTTTAACAATGCTCTTACTACCTTTCTGGGCCTTGAATGTGTCAGTTGCTTTGCTGTCTACACCGGGTCAGAAAGCTCTGGTGATTCCAGCAAAAATATCTTAATTAGTGTTCCGAAGATAAACGAAGGGTACAGGTTTGGAAAAACATAAGGGTGAGTAGGGTGAGAGAGAATGTTCATTTTTGAGTGAACTATCCTTTTAAGTCTTCTCATAGACATTTATCATAAAGAATGACCCATCAACATCAGTATATCTTATGCAGGTATTCAAAACATCCTTTTGAAATCACAAGAAGGATATTAAACATTCTGTACTGTGGAAAACAACACATGTTTTGAATGGGACGATTGTCCTAATTGCTGGTTTATCTGAGAATACAGGTAAATACCTCTATGTTCTTAATCAACGTTTGGTATGTGAGTTTGCCAAGATAGCACTGACCACTTTAAAGTCTTCATTTCTCTTATCAATGGGAGAAATCTGACCTGGACAAGCACACATAGCATTCCTCTGGGGTTACCTCATAGTGCCCTGAAACACACACACACACAAAGAAAGAATTCCTCTAAAGTTACTCCATGTACACTGATATGCACTCACAAAAAGTGTATCAAGTTAGGGAGGCTAGGGGCTAAGTATTTTTTATGCCATTATATCCTATCATAAAGGAGAAGAAATCAATTACAGCCAAATGTTTTATAACATCAGACAGGTTTCACTCTTCTTATCTCAGTTTTGGCACTGTGTGTTGATCAATTATTATTCTGGAGACAATTCAGAGGTTGTTGCATATTTCACAGGGCAGCACAGGCCAAATAAATCTCTTTTGTTAAAGTAGGAATACAAGGTTTTGATGACTTTGATATGTGATCTGTCTAGATGAACTGTCTAGAGGCAGTTGAAAACTTAAATCTGTTACAAAATTCATCCTATCATTGTGATACACAGAATCCTAATTCAGAGTGAATGTTTTTTTTTCAGATTGCAGTCTATTTCTAAGGTATGGTGATAATTACAGATGGCCACAGTATCTTCGCCTCAACAGCTACTTAGTCACTTTTCAAATCAGCTTAGTGTTTAAATGAATGCTGCAAAAGGTTTCCTGTAATAACCAGTGACCTTAAATTTCAGTCTTTTTGTCACACATTGGCTTCAAGACTTGGAAGTATGAGTCACATTTGCAATAATTTTGCATCCTTTGAATGCTAATATTAAATGTAATCTTCTTGGAAATGAGCAACCAGTGCTTTAAAAAGAAAAGAAGGCAGTAGCAGGAAACAGTGGCATATTTTAATATGAGCTGATGGACAGTTGCTATTAGAGCATATAGTCAGAATGTAGTGCTAACTGGAGCAGGAGAGTCCCTGGAGGCTTTTACATTTAGCCATCAAAACTCAGATTTTCACAGCCATTACACCTACAGAGCTAAGACACATGAACACACACATCATTTGACAGAGAGGCTCAGCGAAGCCTGTAACATATGTTCAAAGCGCTGAGTAATGCATATCATATACACTCGTGTAGGAACACACATGCACATGCAAGACTTTCACATTTGCCTTGCCCTAGAGGCAGTCATGGATGATCAAAGGCAGAACAATAACATTTCTTCACCTACTAAACAAGAATACAAGACAGGCAGAAAAGACAGAATCAGAGAGCAGAAAGAGAAAGAGAGAAGAGGGGGGAGGGACAGTGAGAGAAAAAGGAACAGGAGTAATGATGGGAAAGAAAATACACTGTTGTCATCAGAATGAGCAACCAAAACTGACATATAAAAGCATACACACATAAACAGATCATGAACTGTCGTATCATAAAACAGTAAAGAGTCCTGTGTATTATATTACATGTGTGTGTACAAACATAGAGATTTTATACGTTATATTTAACTAATATACATTACATATAATAGCCAAATTGTAAAAACACACAAACACACACACTTTCGATATATATCTATATCTAAAAGTTTACATACACCTTCCAGAATCTGCAAAATGTTAATTGTTTTACCAAAATAAAAGGGATCATACAAAATGCATGTTATTTTTAGATATTTTAGATATTTCACATAAAAGACGCTTACATATAGTCCACAAGAGAAAATAATAGTTGAATTTATAAAAATGACCCCATTCAAAAGTTTACATACGCTTGATTTTAATACTGTGTTGTTACCTGAATGATCCACAGCTGTGTTTTATTTTGTTTAGTGAAGATGTTCATGAGTCCCATGTTTGTCCTGAACAGTTAAACTGCCCACTGTTCTTTAGAAAAATCAGGTCCCACAAATTCTTTGGTTTTCAGGCATTTTTGTGTATTTGAACCTTTTCCAATAATGAGATCCATCTTTTCACACTGAGGACAACTGAGGGACTCATATACAACTATTACAGAGAGTTCAAATGCTCACTGATGCTTCAGAACACATTGCATTAAAAGCTGGGGTGAAAACCTTTGAACAGAATGATTTTCTTGCATTTTTTCTTATTTTGCCTAAATATCATATTTTTTTCATTTAGTTCTGCCCTTCAGAAGCTACAGAGGATACTTACATGTTTCCCAGAAGACAAAATAAGTTAAATTTACCCTGATCTTCAAATTCAAAAAGTTTTCAACCTCTGGTTTTTAATGCATTGTGTTTCCTTCTGTAGCATCAGTGAGCATTTAAACCTTCTGGATCTTGATCAAAATCATACAGTCATTGTTGGAAAGGGCTCAAATACACAAAAATTCTGAAAAACCAAAGGATTTGTGGGACCTGAAGGATTTTTCTGAATACCAGTGGGCAGCAAACAAACGAACCATGAACAAATATCACTAAAAAAAACAGCTGTGGATCATTCAGGTAACAACACAGTATTAAGACTCAAGCATATGTAAATTTTTGAACAGGGTAATTTTTATGTAAATGTAAACAAAATGGATTATATGTAAGTGTCTTTTATGTGAAATCTCTTTTTCAGGTCAGTACTAAATAAAACATAACATGCATTTTGTACAACACCTCTTATTTTGGTAAAATAATTAACATTTTGCAGATTCTGCAAGGTGTATGTAAACTTTATATATATTTTATTATATATATAAATCTCTCTCACTATATTTTTAAAATATTTATAATGTAAAAATGTGTATAAAATTATGCTTTATGTAATTTTTAAGTCATGTTAAATGCTACAAATTATTATTATGGATGTATTATGGATAATTGTATTTATAGTATTCTGCCTTTTTTATATACAAATGTATTATTTATATCTGCATATGTACTAATGTTATTGCTAAGATAATCTTAAATTTAGCATTGTAGGATTTGAAAAAATTCTAAATAAAAATATAGTGCTCATATGGTTGGCAGAGGTTCAATCCTAGACTGCAATATTTCTCACCTTTCCTAATAATTCCTAATAATCTTTTTAATTCTGTCATGTAAAAATGCACTGTAACTTTATCTCTTGTGTGTGTTACAGCAAAATGGCCAGAGAAAAAGAGAGTGACAGCAAGTTACAGTAGCGCAACAGAAAAATTGTATTACAGACCCTCGCTCTAATCTGGGTCTTTAGGCCTGATGGAAATTAAATAATTGTGTCAGAAACATTGGTAGCTCTATATTTAGCCAGAACAATCCAGCCCCATAGAGTACGCTATCTTGAACTCTCTCTCTCTTTCTTCAGCTGTGAGTGCAGTCCGTCTCTAAGGAGCAGATGTAGAGAAACCACCATGAACACACCCACAAACAGGAAGAGTAGTCAAAAACATCACAAACACCACTGTTTAGAAAAAAAAAAAAATCATAGTGTAGTCCTCATGCACTTGTGAAGTTCTCATGCTTGCAAGCTCAGTTACACTGCACTCCTGAAGTATTTCAAGTATTTGGATAATTACACTGTTAGTCTTGACATGCAAGCCAGTATTATTTTGTATATAGAAACACTGCGCTTATCACTTCTAGATCTTTAAAAGCACATGCAAATACATATACATATTTCATGTATAGTCCAGATTGCTGCCAGTCTGGAAATTGTAACAGCGATTCAGAGTGATAAACACTATATACAATAAAATTGTGCATTTAACTGCATGAAAGGCCACTGACGCCGAGTAGCCCATCATTTTTCCCATTGCAATAAAAACACCACATGCTTATGTGGTTAGCATAGTGATTGCAGCTAGGACCAACGGATGAGCTCTTCTGACGGATTTTACAGCAAGGCTTCCCAGCAGTTTAACAGTTATAAGGGTTGTTAACACTCCCTTCCCTGGAGCCTTTGCTAGAAGGCAAGGGATACTAAGTATACCAAGTCTATACTAAGATATTAAGTGTCGAAACGTCAACATATGTTGTGATAGTACAAGATACTATGAAATTAAAACAGAGTGTGTGAGAGAGACTTTCTGAGTGGCTTATCAAGCCCGATGTTTTCAGGCTACATGCCTTTCCGTGTTCTTCCTTGGAATGTTTTTTTAAACAATGATATGTGGTTGTAAAAACCCAAGCAAAAATAAAACACTGAAGCATTAAATATTAAACATAAGAAATGATGCCACTTTCAAGACACACATAGAGTGTTAAATGTGTGTGTAGCAATAGAAAGACGGTTTATAAATACATTACAGGTACCCAAACAACAATGTGGGAGTTTTGTTCCTTTGTGGTGTTCTTGAGATAAAGTTTAGTGTTATTTTAGCGCATGAGAGCGTAAAACTTTTAGATAGGCCAATGCATAATTCATGTGCTGTCAGATATAAACTGCAAGAGTTGTACTGACAGATTAAAAGCTGCCGTTTGCAAGTCGGTTGTTTTCTGATGTGCAAAAGACATAAAATGTCTGCTTAACAAGAAAGACTGCCTCATTACTTATTTCTAGGGCTTCAGGAAAACGCACGATTCCACTGTTTATCAGTCAAACCCACATTGCGTACAACACATAACAGAGGTGCACATGCTCTGGTGAAATACCTGTTTGCTAATGTGTTACTAACACAATTCTAACTCAAGTTTGAGTAGTTTTTAGGCTTCACAATTCAGTCTCCTATGAAATGCAAGGCATCTTTCAGAGTTCAACAGCATTACCTGACCTACATTAGCTGGCAGTAGTTTCCTAAAGAGACCAAGAAGTGTAAGAAAGTCCATGTAGACAGTTGTATTGGATACAATCTCATTCATGTTGTACAAGCAAAAAGAGGATTGTATTATTGTAAAATGTGGTCCGTAACAATTCACAGCAAGTTAGGACAGCTGTATCTTAAGAAACTGTAAGTGTATGCCCAATAAAATGAATTCACATCACCTTAATTTTGATGAGATACTCTATATGCGACTCAACACTGACCTTAAACAAACACTTGCTATTCCACATTTAGTATTACAGTGGAAAGTCAGAAAGTCAAGTGTTGAAGTCTAGAAGGTAAAGTCAGCCAGAAATCATTAGGATAAGCACATGCATATGTGTTTGGAAAAGATAAGAAGGATTATTTCTGACTGCTAACCCCCAAATAGCCTTTTAAAGATAATCATGATTATGGTCAGAGCTAGCCCCACCCCTTTTTGGTCATGATTATATATAAACAAAAGAAAGAAAATGAGTCAATTAGGCTAAACATAAGCATCAATTTACCCTCTTTCTGCATCAAATCCAACGCAATGTGAAAAGGCACAATGATCTGTCATTCCTGCAAGCCGTTCGTTGTTTCTATGCGGACCACGCATTCAAAACAAAAATGATTCGCTTTGACATTGAACATATCCGTTTCTTTTTCCAATAATGCGAGAGCAACCCCCTCAGCCAAAGAACAGTCTGTGAAGAGAAGAAACGGGAACCGCAAAAGGTCATAAATCGCGTGTAGCTCATGGGCGTAAATGATAGCGTTGGGGAGACCGGTTCATTATAAAGAATCGGTTCGTTCGGACGGCTCCTTTTGAAAGGCGACTCACCAATTCGTTTAGCGTTTCGGAAGCCGTAGCGCGATGTTTACGTGTTTTTTTTTGGTAGATAAATACATATTTGGATAAATGCTATATATATATATATATTACCTTATTTTTTATATATTAGGCTGTTTTTGTTATAGCCATTAGTCATATTTATCGTAGCCCAACTTTAATGGTAGCAGTTTTATGTGAAACAATAAAGAAATAAAGACACATTATAAAATAAAACATTATATGCATTAAAATAAAATTATAAAAAACTGTAAAAAGTGTGATCGTATAAAGAAACAAAAATAAGAATAAAATAATAAAACAGAGGAGAAAGGTGCGTCACTTATGTTATTATTATAATAATACATTCTGTAATAGCCCTTTGTCTTCATTAAAATGCATCCTAAAACCCAATAAAATGAACTAATTGAATACTGTATGAACTAATATATGTTTTCCAGTGGTTATTTCATTGATTAAATATTTCATTATATTACTTGTCCACTTATAAAGCTGTTAGTTCTTTCTTTATGAAATGTTCTGTCAGTGAATTCCTTCGCTCTGCTGCTTCAAGAATTGCTTTCACAGAATCATGAAAACGAATCGGCTCAAAAGAATGATTCTATTGCGAATCGGACATTAGGCATGGATACGCCACCCAAGTCAATGGAATGCCAACCATGTGCTTTAAAGAGGGGCATCACTGCCTCTAATACATCCGATAAACACATCAGCAAATAAATAAACACGCACTTTTCGTGGTGTGCGCCTGATCCACCCAGCAGCATTTTTGAAGAAGACTCGATGTCACATAGCGAGATTAATGATCATAAGGAGTCATGCCATTGCACCTTAAGAAAAATCTGTTGGTGTTGTTTTTTACTAGCATTAAAGGAAATATGACAGAAAATGTATCTAACCGTTGTGTTATTTGTATTAATCTTATTGATTTTCACTGTGAATATAACGGGTTAATCTTTGACGTCTCGTCAGGAAGCATCAATAATGATTTTCGTTTTACCCGTCATAAGGACTACAATCAATACTCTATGAGCAATGACTTTAATCTGTCATTTTACAGACAGCAGCTGGGCGTGAGAACTTTAACAACATGCATCCCAGTGTCTTTCAATGCCAAAAGGTGTTCACTTGTATTTAGATCAATGCAGTGAACACAATAGAATAGACAATAGGTACAGAAGAAACTTACCCAGCGGCTACGTCAGCATCCCCGATAAAATGATCCGATGATCAATACTGTACCCAGATTTACCCACTACCAGGCATTGCGACCAATCTAACGGCAGTAATGATAGTATCCTTTACAGGCGGAGCACACAGGCGATGCACTTTGGCTGAGGAGGTGGAGGGACCGACTGAGACTCATTACAATGTGCTTCGCTAGGGGGAGTCATCGCCTCTAATTAGACACTCTGGTACAATTGCTTTTCCACAGATGGAATGGTAAATTACCAAATTTTGAACAATTTAAAGTTGATATTAAAATATATTTGGAGACAATAGAAAAAAGTAAAAATTTAAAAGCAAAAAAGACTATACAGCTGTTTAAGTACAAGCTGTTTATATAAAAAGCCTTTCTCTTGTATCATTATTATTATTCATTTTATGATTTTTTTTAAATTTATTTTTTAACTTTTATTAATTTATTGTATTCTTTTATACATGTATATGTGCATTGCCCCTGACATGTAAGGATATATGTGCTCTTGTATGTAAAAAATATTGTTGTATTTGTATCTAGTTGTTTTCAACTAGTTCAATAAAAAAACAATTGCTTTTCCACAACACTAAAACGCAAATATAATATATATTTGAATATTTTAAACAATAAAAAATTATATATGCTGAATGAATTTGACTGCTTGTATCACTGTTTCCAAAGTAATTTGTGCATTTTTTTTTACATCGTTTTGCCAGCAGGTGGAGACAAGTGACTGTCTTTAAGAGTGAGGAATTGAATCATTAATTCAGGCGATTTGTTCAAACACACGTTCTAATTCAGAAACATGTCAAATGACCTTCGTTATGAGCGAGTCAGTGGACCATGCACTTAACCGATTCGTTCAGTGATTCGTTTAGGAGCTGTACAGGTGTGTTGCTCTGAGACACGCTGTAGGGTTGATTCTGCTTTGGCTTTGTTTGGATCTATTTTTTTTTTTTTCTGCGGGATTGACAAGTAAGTGGCAATTGTGTCAAAGATATAAGTTAGGCTACTCAACATTAAGTGTTTGTTTGTTGAACTAAAAGCAGTGGCAAACTTGCAATCGTGCTGTTGGTTTGATTGCATGCGACTTATGTTGATATTACAATCAAGGCGCAGCAATAGCACACGATAGGTTATGTATATTAATCAGGTCAAATGTTATGTCCACATCTTTTGTTTGTCTCTCTTTCGGTCTGTTTCATTTACATCTGCCTGTCTGCAGTTCTTTACTGACTTCCTGATTGCATCCTGCTATCATACTCCATAAAACTGATGAAGCGAGAGAGATGCAGAGAGAGCTTGCTGCCATTAAATATAGCTCCATCCCCCACATATTGTCTCCACTGTACATGCCACTTACAGCTTTTCTTCAGTGTTCACTCACAGTGGTCACCAAAATAAGGTCATTTAGACTGTTGCTCCAGAATCTCAAAAGAATAATCAGGAAAATATAAAACATAGGCTATACATATGTCTGGAAATACACATATTAACATACTTTGGTAATGTACATCGCCTGTAGGCCATTGTAAAGACATTTGTATCTGTGTAATAGTATTGTAGGAGTATTTATTGGTGTACTGTAAGTCGCTTTGATAAATGCTTGTTCTAAATGACTACTAATATATGTGAGGACTGACAGGTTGACAAAGTGATATATAAACAAGTCATTCCTTTTTTTGGCTGTATTTGCTTTTTAACTGATGCACCTTAATGTGGTCACTTTATATTAAATCAGTCCTTGCAATATTTTGTGTTGTTCATGTAAAAAGTCTTATTTTTACACTTTTAGAAAAAAGGTACAAAAGCTGTCACTGAGGCCGTACCTTTCCTAAAGGTGAACATAAGTACCTTAAAGATGCATATCAGTACCTTAAATGTATGTATTTGTACCTAAATGGTACATATTTGTAGCTTTTGAAATTCTACCCCTCAGTGACAGCTTTTGTACTAATGTGTAAGTCATAAAATTTTCACAAATTTACAAATGATAGGCCTATTATCAGTATAACAATTTAAGTGAAAATTAAAAATGTCACAGATTTGCTTAATTAGTGACCCAGAAGTAGTATACTATCTAAAATAATTAATTATTATAACTAATAATTAATTAATTCGATTGTCGTTTTTTTGAACTTTGTACTCTACATTAAAGAGAATGTGTACTCTTTACAAAAAACTTCTCATTATTGACCAATAGGGGGCGCCAAAGATTTTTTTTTACACTATTTCACTACTGAAAGCTAGACTTCTCTGACTTTTTGGACTTCTCTAAATCAATTCGAAACAAAAACACTGTAGTTGTTGGATGACAGATAAAGTTGTTAAAATTCTGTTAGTTTCATCCACATCTACCCTGATATATGATCAATAATTATTATTTATTTTTAATAATATTATTTTTTGTTATAAAAATAATCCAATAATGAGGTTAATAATAATAATATGTGGTGTATATTAATTTCTAATGCTTATTATTTTACAGACCTATCAGATAAAAGAAGTGACACTGAGTTTGTCCACTAAGTGGCACTAGTGAGCACCTCACACAAAGTTTAGGCTTCGACTGGGTGGTATCTCTCAGCTGTTTTTTATCCTGTGGATTGACTTCATTACTGCACATTTTCTATATCTCTAGTATTATCTGAGCCATTAGTCCATAGTATTATCTGATCCTGAGCTGATGATCTTAATCAGGTGTGTTAGACATACAAAATGCAGTATACTTTAGGACTGAATAGAAGGTTATTTGTCTATGATGGTTTATACTGGCCTAAAGTTATTGGGACACGTATAATTATAAAAAGAGAGTCAAGGGCCATTGCATATTACAGCATTTGTGACTGATTTGTTTAATGTGCATCCCAACACTAAAAGTTAAAAGTCATAATTAAAAAAAAAAAGATTTTATTATTGTCATTCTTATTTCTATAGATACTACTGTTTTAAGTGACCCAGAGTGTTTTGATGGGTGTCAATGATATTGTTATATAATGCGTTTTATAAAGAGAGATTGTTTCAGTCATCATGGTGAAAAATGCAACTGTGTGAAGACTGTGTGTATCCACTCGGTGGATACTAAAAAAAATCGCAGAAAGACAGAAACATTTGGCACTTGATAGTATGTTCTCAAATACACTAGCGTTCCGTACATTTACCAAATGCCTTTTATAATTACAGTTGGCCTGTGCTACCGTTATTGCAACTTTATTGTGTTTGATTTTTTTCTAAAGCTCTTACAAAATACTGGTTGCCTAAGTCTGTATTTGATCCTGTGCAAATATCTGACGAAATGTTACAAATCTGTAGTCTTCAACAAATGTTGTAATTCATCAACAAATGCATGCGTTGACTATGTCAGTGTGTCATTGTGTGATGAAAATCTGATCATTGTATGTCTGACGCGTGCACAGATGGTCTGGGAGTGCGCGCGCAGCCGGGTCGCATTGTTCTGAGTGTGACACTTTCTATGCGAGAGCTAATGAGAACAGACTGACTCTCGTTTTCCCCTCTAAGCAGTTTTTTTTCTAGTCCTTTCTTTATAAACACCCTTAACGTCGCCTGTCTCTCATCCGTCCGTTTCCATCTGGCCACAAATAATTTAACCAATCTGACAGATTGACCCGGGACATAGATAGATAGATAGATAGATAGATAGATAGATAGATAGATAGATAGATAGATAGACTGGTTTTAATTCGTTTTTAAACTCCATGAGAACAGATGAAGAGAATGATGTAGGCTGGGCCTTTTTGATGAAATATTTCTGCTTTGTTTTTAGAGAATATTATCTAAGACACATGTAGAGACGACAGATTGTCTCTTTGCATGAAGGGGCAACGTCTAATCTGGCTACCTGAGTTTAAGGCTAATGTATTCGACCCTTCTCCGTGACATACACGCAGACATATGGTATTACAGCGGGACTGTGGGTCATTCATTACATAATCCTCTAACGAGGCCTGTTCACGTCCAGCATGGAACACACAAATTGATCAGCCTGTTTGCCTGGGTAAGGAACTTTATTCTGTACCTTCTGGGATATGTTAGAAACGTAACATTTTTATCTACTAAACTATTTTTCACTAAGCAGTTTCTTTAGGCCTACTGATCGAGTGAAACAATCATAGTTGAGATTGACGGTAAACCTTAACATCATCAGTTGAGTAAAAATCTTTAATGTGAAATATGACCAAGAATTGGACACGCACACACACGCGCGCGCACACATGCTCTCTTGCTCTTTCCCACGGGACGCAGCAGACGGGTCGTAATTTGGTTGCCTTGGCCCGTCTGGACAAGCACCTGTCTCCTCTCTGGGGAGAAAGTCGCCTTTGGGCCGTGAGCAGAGCGGACTGTGCATGTGTTGTGTGACAGCATTAAAAGGTCTTTTTTCATGGTGTTTTAATAGTTAAATAATGTTTTACGAGAGTGAATTTCATAATGTGAACCCATAGTTCATAAGTTCATTGCAGTCGAAATGACGTGCGTGAAAGTAGTATGCACACAGAATCTTATTGGCACAATATCTTTAATTTAATTTTGTTTTATACAAAAACTACAACAGACGAATCAGCGTTGAATTAATATTTGTACTATTTATTCTAAAATAGTTATGAAAAACTGCGATACAAACCAGTGTACTGGCTATTCCACTACAAAATGACAGACAAAACCCTGCATTAACAGGGTGATCTTTGGATATGAGGCAGATGTGAGATAATTTGTTCACTATAAAATTTCCAAAAGGTTCACAAGAATCACGTAAACAAATAATCTCTATAAATAGTTTCTAAAAGAAAAATAAACTACTTTGAGATCATTTTTGGTCGCAGCAGAGAGAGCGTCTATGGGTAGCTTGTAGACTTGGAAGGCAGGCAGCACGCTTTTTTAACGTGTATGGCCAAATTATTTATCTGACGTTGATTGGGATTTAATTTTGTTGTACTTTTAAACCACCACAAGTCATCAGGTACCCAAAGCGCTATCTATGAGCAGTTTGTAAACAAAATAAACAATACAGCAATAGATCCTATCCGATGGGAAGTGCTTCTCGTTATCATAGGACAGGACGTCAACAGCAACACCATTATAATAACCGTAGTGCACACACAGCGAAGGCCCTCCTACTCCTAAGAAAACTGCCAATGAAAAGTGCAAGTGGAAAGCAACGGTAAACCCAAACTCTGCGACATCAGTCTAAAATAGGAATATTAATAAAACATTCAATATTTACATATATACGTAAACACTTTAGATATGCTATCTTAAGGACACTCACATAACTTAATTTACTTTAAATAAATAAACAAGAAAATATAAATTAACAGCTAACAAGATTACGATTTGTTCCAGCACACAGAAGTAGCCTATACATTTTTCCAGACGGGTCGTAGCCTGTAAAATCAGCTTGATTTATAACAAGGTTGCGAAAGATAAATGCTGTTTGTTTCGTTTATGTAACATCCAGCCCAAGTGAAATCTCTCCACAACAAATTATTGCCACAAATGTGCTTATGATGTTGGATAGCTAATCTCTGAAAAGCTATAAACTGCTACACTGTCAAAAAAACAAAAACAAAAAAACAACAAGCGTCACTTATTGCGATAGCTACATTATTTTTTCGGTGATGCTTTCTCATAACTAAAGGCTTCCTCCCTTCATTTTGTTCCGATTTCCTTTCTTAAATAGCGGGGACAGACAACAAAACATAGCTTAGGCTTATTTCTGAAAGTAATTATAAAATGTTACCCTCTTTTTTTCTTTCTTTTTTATTAGTTGTGTGAGCTGCTGGAATATGTTACTACTTCTCAATGTCTATAAAAGCATTCTTTATACACACTTGTGGAGTTTTGTTTTGAAGTACTGGTAAATGTGCCGAAGTTCGTTTAAACGTCCAAAACGTGGTTAAGATAAGAAATATAACAGATAGCTAGGCGAAGTATTTCTATCTTGGACAGCTTCTTGTCGGGTGGAAGTGTTGGTAACAGCTTTCTAAGCTCAGCGAACGCTACGTTGAACGCTTCCACTCTGATGCGTTCGCGCGTGGCATGCGCAGAACGGTATTTCGCGGTGGCGCGCCTCCTCCGTCTCTTCTCCTCTCTGGTGAGCGCGGCTGGCACGAGTGCACGAGTCTTGCCATCCTCGGCCTCTAAGGGTTCGTGAGCCACACATTCCACCTTCATGACGTTCAGACATTCCGTGTCCGGCTGTGTCCAGGTGAGGTCAGGATCCGTCTGATCGGGGCTCAGCATCATTTTCAGATCCGTTTAATCAAGGCTTCAAAAGTGCACTGATTGTTAACTACCCTGGTGAAGTAGACACAAAGGATTTGTTTTCAAATATGGACAGTAATCTCTACATACTTTAATAGCTACATTCAGTGCAATAACTGAAATAAAACAACTAAAAATAATAAATCAACTAAAAAATCGAACGATCTCATGTAGTGGATAGAATGTCTAGAATAAATGATTGGTGAATGAACATTTCACCTCCATTTTGAAGGTAACACTCTAGGCTATTCGTTTCTGTTACTTTAAAAACAGTTCAGCAGCTACTGAATGTTTGTGAATGGTTGTCAGTGTGCATTTTGCAATTCAGCTCTCTCAGCACAGATTATAATCAGTAGATGATTATAAATATTCACTGGTTCCATGCAAAAGTTAATGGAAATCAATTATTGTCACAAAACCAAAGTCATAGCTGACCATCTGTCGCAAATGCAAATGCAAAGACTATAGCTCCAGATGACACAAGGGTGCTTGAATCTCAAATCATGGATTCAGTCATGAACGTTTAAAAAAAGGTATGTATTTATTATTTTTATTATCAACGCCATGCACTTTTAGTTGCATGTTATCTGCACACCTACTGAGTGATGTAAGTGAACTACACTCTAACACTGTAAAAAAAAAAATCCAATTACAACAGTAAATGTACGTTTACTTGCTGTCGTACATTTTAAAGAAAAAACAAAACGACAACCTGTAGTGATTAGTTCTTTGCATTTGTTCAACGACTTTAATTATAGAAGATCGAACTGACATCCTGAAAACTCAAAAGTTGTAATTATTTTGTTATGAAAACTAAAAAAAAGTGATCCTAAAAATGTGACAATATTCAATAACAATGTAATTGTTTTTGCGGAGCTGCTCGTTTTTATTGGACTGTTGTTGTAGCTAATCATTCAATAGGCTATAATGCAATTTACAACATGAAGATGAGTAAAAAGTATTTTACGAAATTGATTTGAAACTCACCTCTGTTGATGATGTATTGGAAGAGAATCAATTTATTCCCCCAAATCCCTTTTATCAAGTCTGTTTTCAGTCAGTGATTCATATTCAACTGTCCATTGTGCTTTCTCAATATTTATTTCAGCAACAGCATTTCTCAATAGTATTTTCCTCGCCACTAATTCCACGCAGCCGGCAACGTAGATTCGTGTTGTTATATGAAATTTCCGAAAGCAGAATTACAGAATGGATATAAATAACAGGACCGGTAACGCACGCTCGGACATGTGTTGCCCTCTGACCCGTGCGTAGATAACAATGGACACGCGTCCTCAGATAAGATCGATTAGATACGAAAGTGTCGTCTCAGGCTGTCCTTTCTGTTTCCCGTGGTTTAGGACAACATTGCTCCAGCCATCCTTACAGCCACGCGTGCCTGTCCTCGTGCCTCTGATGATTTGAGAGATAACATTCCACTGGCTCCCTTTAAAGTCTCCCTCTCTCGCTCTCTTGCTCTCTCGCTCCCTCTTACAAATCATTCACTTTATGCACTTATCCACGACAGTCACACCTCCGTCCCACCCCCTCTTTTTTCTCTCCTTCCACTCAGCGAGTTCTTTCTCGACCAGATTGAAAGGAGCGCCTGAGGCTAGAGCTGGACGCGAGTTTTTGGCAGTAACGCATGGGTTGTACGCCCGTGTTAAAGTGGTGCAATTGTTTGTAAAAGTTTCAGCTGCTAATCTGAACATTTTAGCTGAATTAAGTGTTTAGTTATGATATTTTAAGAAAATCCTTTTTATAATATGTTGACATTTTGAATGACTAGAGCATCGCGAAGCCTAGCTTTTTTTAAAAAAATTCTTATAACATAATTCTTATGACCTAAATTAAAAGATATATTTAAAAAAAATACTAAACAAAATTCACTGTTATACAACAGGGATATTAAATGAACTGCAAAAACGCTACAAAGAAAATTAAAATAGTATAAAGTTTAAAGGAAATTGTCACAAGTGATGGTAAAAATGGTGTTTGATCTAAAAATAGTGTGTTTGAAAAAAATTCGCATTGATTGTTTGGTCTGTTCCCAAATATATTTTAGTAAGATTTTGTACTTCAGCATCAGCAGTTTGTCTTATGTGATGTACATGATTTTAAGTCTACACCATTTTCAAACTTTTCGCAAAATCGAAGCTCTGTAGAAGTCATAAAAAGCACTGATGGAGCCGTAAACATCCATGGACCCAAAAGGTTCTTTATCCACCTTATTTGCAAAAGCAAGCCGTTTTCTGTGAATGTGCGAGACTTCCGGTCCATTAGCCGCTATAGGGAAATAAGGAGAATAACGGAATAAGTGCCGTAAACGGTAAAACTGTTTGCACCACAAACCAGTGTGTTCATAATTAACATAATACATTGAAATAATATGGTAAGACACACCAATTTGCAATAAGCAGCAAAACGAACTGTTCTGTACAGATAAAAATAGCTAGAAGCAGATGAGACTGGAAGCCAAACCTATAAAATGTACCAATAGCCACGCCCACTCTTATGGGAAGAAAAAGGTGGGTAGTGAAAAAAGTTTCTTCAGATTTTTAAAAAGTCTAAGAAAAATAAAAGTGTTTTTTAAGAACTGTTTCCTGAAAGGTCAACCAAAAATTTCTTCTATGGCATTACTGCAAAAAACCTTTTCGTACATTTTGTTTTTAAGAGTGTAGTATATAAGAAGGTATATTGTGTAAGTATTCATCAACCCATGATCTTTCAAAGATCGATCCTTCTATTTTCCAGTAAAAAAAATCCAGTTAGTAATGATTTGTTGTGAGAGGCAAGATTGGGTGATTAGATGGGTAGAGAATGGCCTAGAAGAAGTCTACTCTTCTCGATGAGAGACAGAATTTTAATATTTATCATGAAAGATAAAAGGGACAGTGGTGTTTAATATATCGCCAAACTTCTCATAAAAGACGGGTAAAGAATATTTCACTCTAATAGGCATGTCAGTGGCAGATAGATCCACCTAGTCTGTGCATGTGATTGGAGAAGACAGTTGTAATATAATCAGGAAAATGAATGTATAGTTCAATACCAAGTTTGATGAGAGAAAAAAAATCTTTAATATAAAATTAAATCATTGAAATTCTTCAGGATCCACAAATCATGCATTTCACTATTATTGATCATGGCTGATGAGATGTATTAGATTCCATTAAAACCTCTTATTTCTGTCCTCTGTTTGTGAACAAAGTCAGCTGGTTCGCTATTTCCTGCAACACACCCCTCCCCTCCTCACACATACACATATAAATACACAGAGTCAAATGTGAGAAAGAGGCATATGGCTTCCAGAGTCACCCATCCCCCCACTGCTGCCCTTTTTTGCCTGGTGCATGTGTTCAGATCTGGGCATTGCTTTGGGAAGGGGGCAAGGACCTCACTGACTGAATTAAGGTCTACTCTATGTGTGTGTGTTGGGGCAGCTGGCTGATGTTGCTGGAAGGATGGAAAGATGGATGGGTGGATGGAGAGATGGATGGAGGCAGGATGTCTGACCCAGGGCCAGTGGAGGGGTATGAAAATAGTAAGACCCAGAGAAAGAGAGAAAAAAAAAACAATAGAGGGGAGGACATGAAGACAGAAGAGAACTGGGCATAAAGACAATGGGATGGAATATTTTGACTGGAAAGAGTCAAATGTGTTTTGGAAAATATTCTGAGTATTATGTGTGGGTATGAATCTGTTTGTAATGGCTTTGGTTTTGTATAATTTGGTTTAGTCAGATTATGCCGTCACCGAAGGGAACATATGTTGTCCTGTGTGCTTAGTTTCAGGAGGGCTGGTGGAGATCATAAGTATTGATCTCTGTTGTTCATGGTGAAAGAACAATGGATTGCAGCTCATTTCACGGCTTAATTCAGTCCAAGTACGCGGTCAATAAGAATACCTTCTGCTGGGCCAAGCTGTGAGGCATGTTCATTTAAATCACAGAAAACAAATTTTCAAAGCTTTAATACAAAATATTCCCCATCTGCCTCATACTTGACAAAAAATTAAATCACTGATATAAACTGTTGATCAGCTACATAGATGGATAGACAGAAACAAGAAGTAAATAGTGAGTAACTTACATTTTAGACTCAAAATTGGCTGTTATTTTTTGCTACTCCAAAAATGGTACTAAACACAGTGCACAATTACCATAATGTGACTTTGAACAACAAACACAGGTGCTTTGTTCCTTTGTGAATCTGTGTTTTGAATGAATCTGTTGAATCAATAATTCATTGACTCACTAAACTAAAGACTTCACTTGTCACCACTATTGCCATATCGATGTAACTTTCAGAAAGAGTCATTACCAATATTGCACAGACTGATAGCCTGAATAAAAAGTCTTAATTTATCTTGTACTTTATATCTGAATTCGGAATAGCATATTTTTTTTTTCTCTTAAAGGGATCATCGGATGCCCATTTTCCACAAGATGATATGATTCTTTATGGTCTTAATGAAAAATCTATAACATACTTTGGTTAAGATTTCTCAATGGTAGTGTGAAACAACACCTTTTTTACTTTGTCAAAATCAGCTCTGCAGACATCAGCCCATTTTGTTGCATGTTGCTTTAAATGCAAATGAGCTCTGCTCGCCCCACCGCTCACTCAGGACGGGTCTAAGGTAAGACGGCCATGTCAATCAACTATTGTGGGAGTGGCCTTGGTTCATGTGACCTCACACAGACAAGAATCTGAGAATGGCCTCGTTTTAAAAAAGGGAATAATATTTTTAGAGATTAAATAAAAACCACTGGGTGGATTTTTATCATTATAGGGTGGATGTGTACACACACTGCCAATACACATTTATGTTCAAACAACATGTAAAAGTGAATTTTGCATCCAATGGCCCCTATAATATGGTGCTGAACCTTTTAAAGTTGATATGATTCTTTAAGGTCTTCATGAAATGTCTGCAACATACTTTGGTTACCTTTTACCTTGTCAAAAACAGCTCTGTTCACAGCGACCCATTTTGGTGCAAGTCTCTTTAAATGCTAATGAGCTCTGCTCACCCCGCCCCTCTTTTCTGCAGAAGGGGAAAGGCGAAGTGCAAATAATCATAAAAAATATAAAGTGTAAGACTTCTGGAGGTGCAGCTGGATCATGAACAGTGGGTACTGATCCATGCTTGTGTTTTAACTTTTTATCAAAATCTGCCTTGAATTGTCCCTCAGTGGCTCAGGAGAAAATGACGACTCTTATGTTCACTTTTACATTCAACTACAAAACACCTGCATTGCTCACGAGTCGTTGTCACTACAGCTGCTCGAGTGCAGACAAAAATGGTGGACAGCGTACAACTGGCTGAGGGCGGAAATATGCTAATACAGGACAGTCCGTCAGCGTCAGTGGGCGGGGCTTGAGCAACATGACATCATACTGCTCAGAAAATCAAAATGCTTGATAGTTCAGACTGTTTAGGTTTTTGGGGGGGAGATTAAAAAAGAAGTGAATGGATTTTTATCATTGTAGCGTGGTTGTGTCCACACACTGCTAAGACACTTTTATATGCAAACACCATATAAAAGTGAATTTTGCATTCAAAGTCCACTTTAACTGGCATCTGTGGATCCACGAAGAACCTTGCACATCCATGTAACCTTTCCATTCCATTTAAGCTTCTTTATAGTGGAAGAAGGTTATTCAGATTTCTAAAATGTTCTTCACAATTAGAAAGAAATGGCTCGTTTGAGATCTGTTTACTGAACGGTTCTTTGGGGAACACAAAATGGTTCTTCCATGGAATTGCTTCCAAAATCACACTCCCATTTGAGAACTGGAACTGACTCTTGTAAAATGTGAGATTTTTTGGCATTCGGTGGGAATACTACACCTAATTAAGCAAATGTTTGCATGTCCGTTCATAGAATTGTTGCAATCTCAATAACTTGTCATGGAGGACAAATTAATTTAAATGGATGGTTTAATTCACAAAATCATTTAATGACATATCTCATTAAGATAAGTACATAACTTCTGCACTTTTAGAACGCTGAATGAGTTTGAACATGGATTGCTATACTGAGGGTAGTCTAAACTCAGCTGCGTGACTGACCCAGGCACTGGATAGCACCCATTACAGCCCCAATGAGAGCCAGCTGCAGCTCATCAGCACAGGACACCTGAGCTCAGCTCTGCTTGGACATACTGCCCTTTACACACAATAACACTGGTGCACACAGACGCACAATGTTACATCCATGCACATGCATGCATAGGATTCTCAAGGACGTGGTTTTAGGGGTTATTGTTGGCGTCAATCTGACAGGAGCACAAAGAGTTACTATCCTTGTACGAGACGGAGCGACAAGAAAGATGAGTGATGGCATATATTTTCTTCTTTCTCACCTCTCCAGGGTGAGCTCAGATCAGAACACCTCCTCCTCCCCCATGAATTGGGATCAGGTGGGGATCAGCTGGACCTTCGAGAAGGGGGGCAGAGGGTTTATGTGTGTGTGTTTTGGTAGTGGTGCTGATGAGCAGGAGGGTAGGGGTGCCAGGCCGGCTGGGGGCCAATGTTGCACCTGTGAGAGATCCTGGAGGCAAATCTGGGTGTAGATGCATGGATATGATTGGAAAGGTCCATCGTTGCACCTGCACAGAGACGATTGAAGAGCTTGACAAGCCCAGAAATAATAAAAAAACAACCTAACTTTGGCTTTCATGATACATCCAAGAAGCGTGCTGAATGTGTGGCTGCACTCCTGGGCGGGAGGAACGAATTGGTCAGTCCTTTCCCCCCAAGAACAATCTTTGAGGTGTAAATAACTGAGACAAAGAGGGAGTTAAGAGAGTACCCAACATCTTTCTCCCTTTTTGCTTTTCTCTGTCTCTCTCTTTTTCCCTCCCACTTTGTCTCAAGGGATTGTACCAGCCTGGCTTGAACTGGACACCATCTGCTATAATGTGACAGAATGGAACCCCCAAATACTTTCATTTAATTCTGCTTTGTGTGTGTGTGCACATGAGAAGAAAGCTATTATCTGTGGTTTTCAGAAAAAACACAGCTTTTCTTCTGTAAATATATGGACTTGTATACATACCCGCATCTGCACATGTACACTAAAGGTGTGTGGGTCATATTAGCACCCAGAGTTTGTTCCCTTGAGTCCTTTGTTGAATTTAAAGCCCATCTGTTTTTCTCTAACAAGCCTTGTCTTTTCCTCTTTGTTATTTTAGCCCTGTTTTTGTGCATTTTGTTTGTTTAAAGTGTGTGTGATCAAATTAAAGTGTTACAGGCTTCTAAGATAATGAGAAATGTGAAATATCAGCACCATGGACAGTGCTGGAGAACCACATGCACCTTGCTATAATGCATTATACCAGATATCTGTGAATGCATATGCTGAATTTCATAGGAGCACAATAGGCAGTATCAGATTTCACTGAACTTTCAGTAGGTATGAATCATATTTAATATAAAGGAGTAAAACCATGAAACACTTCTGTCAATTTCTAACCCTTATGGTGGTTTTGCAAATGCAAATTATTTTCTATTAAATGCTAATTATTCAATTGAATAATTTATTAGCTTCAAAGCTGCTAGAGGGGTATGATGGGAAACTGATGAAAGCATTTAAAAAATGTGTCTGATGAAATGTGTCATACTCGTGTCATATTCTAAAGTCAGATATTATGCTTCTGCTATACACATTTGTTTGATATTCTATGCAATAAAGAGAGTGTAGAATGAAAATGAAAGATGTGAAACTAGTATTTTTAGTTGTTGATTTGGCATTGGCGTGTTTAGAGAGAGAGAGACAGTACTGGAGGGCATATTTTAATGTCCCATCAAGACCTAATTCATTAGATGAATTACTGAGGATCACTTTTTCAACCCTATATAAAGGCGGTGTTTTGTCTTCGTTGTTGCTGTGTGATCAAGACTGATCTCTTCATTGAAAACATAACACTCCACCCACCACCAACAGGAGATTTTTTCCTTTCTTCCTATTAATTAAAGTACGAAAAAAAAACTTTAAATTAAATGTTTGGGGTTAGTAAGATTTTTGTAAATAAATTAATATAATTATATTAATATTAATAACTTTTATTTAGCAAGTGACAGTAAAGACTAGAAATTCAGCTTTACCATCACAGGAATAAATTACATTTGAAAATATATTAAAAAAGAAAAAAAACATTTATTTTACTCCTTTATTTACTACTAATTTGGATCTAATTAAAATATTAAAAATTATAAAAAAAAATTAACCAACCCCAAACTTTTGACAAGTAATATTTCATTAAAAGGTAGCATGCTCTACTCATATTCAATCTACAGATAAGCACAAACTATGGGCAGGCGAGCTGGTTGTCATCGACTGTAATATTCTTCCCTGAGTTTGAAATATGACTGCATCCTATCAATCGGATGTGGTGTCACAGTGACTAGGCAAGAGAGAGAGAATACAGGCTTGCAAAAAAGTAGGAAAAACAAGGAAAAACAGCTGCAGTGGTCATAGTGAGAAACGAGCAGGCAGAGTGAAAGGCGACGCAAGGACAGATCCGTGTTATTTTAAGGCAAAGTGACAGATTCTTACAGGCACATACATAAACCTGTAGTGATGTGTCTGTGCCTCAATACCTGTGTTATTGTTGAGTGTTTGATGTGGACTCGACCTCATCTTCTACGTCCATGGGACTCTGATAGTTTTCCCTCTGCATTCACATCATGTCTCGTCTCTGTCATGTGTGTGCGGCCGTGTGTGTTTGTGGATGATGGGAGTGGAGTGGACACATGGATATGAGGAACTGGTGCCTTGCCTGAGGAAAGCTGTAATACCAGCTGCCAGCGTGACTGACTTACTTTTTCTCTTTCTTTCTTTCTTTCTTTCTTTCTTTCTTTCTTTCTTTCTTTCTTTCTCCTTCTATCTATCTATCTATCTATCTATCTGTCTATCTGTCTGTCCGTCCATTTATCTTTCCTTCTTTTTCTTTCTTTCTTTCTTTCTTTCTATTAGTCTGTCTGTTCGTTCACCTGTCTATCTATCTATCTATCTATCTATCTATCTATCTATCTATCTGTCTGTCCATCCATTTGCCCCTCTGTCTGTCTATCTATCTATCTATTGATCTTTCTGTTTCTTTCTTTCTTTCTGTCTATCTATTGATCTTTCTTTTTTGTTTTTTTCTTTCTTTCTATCTATCCTTCTTTTTCTTTCTTTTTTGTTTCTTTCGTTCTTTCTTTCTATCTCTATCTATCTATCTATCTATCTATCTATCTTTCTTTGTATTAGTCTGTCCGTTCGTCCATCTGTCTATTGATCTTTCTTCCTTCCTTTCTTTCTTTCTTTCTATTAGTCTGTCCACCCGTTCATGTCTATTGATTGACTGATTTCTTTCTTTCTCTTTGTCTTTCTATCAGTCTGTATCTGTCTATCTATCTATCTATCTATCTATCTATCTATCTATCTGTCTGTCTGTCCGTCCATTTATCTTTCCTTCTTTTTCTCTTTCTTTCTTTCTTTCTATTAGTCTGTCTGTTCATTCACCTATCTATCTATCTATCTATCTATCTATCTATCTATCTATCTATCTGTCTGTCTGTCTGTCCATCCATTTGCCCCTCTGTCTGTCTGTCTATCTATTGATCTTTCTCTTTCTTTCTTTCTTTCTTTCTTTCTTTCTGTCTATCTATCTACTGATCTTTCTTTTCTGTTTTTTCTTTCTATCCTTCTTTTTCCTTCTTTCTTTCTTTTTTGTTTCTTTCATTCTTTCTTTCTATCTCTATCTATCTATCTATCTATCTATCTATCTATCTATCTATCTATCTTTCTTTGTACTAGTCTGTTCGTTCGTCCATCTGTCTATTGATCTTTCTTCTTTCCTTCCTTCCTTCCTTCCTTTCTTTCTTTCTTTCTTTCTTTCTTTCTTTCTATTAGTCTGTCCACCCGTTCATCTGTCTATTGATTGATTGATTGATTTCTTTCTCTTTGTCTTTCTATCAGTCTTGTATCTATCTATCTATCATCAGTCTGTCCGTCCATTTATTTTTCCTTCTTTTTCTTTCTTTCTTTCTTTCTTTCTTTCTTTCTTTCCTTCTTTCTTTTTCTTTCTTTCTTTCTATTAGTCTGTCCACCCGTTCATCTGTCTATTGATTGACTGATTTCTTTCTTTCTCTTTGTCTTTCTATCAGTCTGTATCTGTCTATCTATCTATCTATCTATCTATCTATCTATTTATCTATCATCAGTCTGTCCGTCCATTTATCTTTCCTTCTTTTTCTTTCTTTCTTTCTATTAGTCTGTCTGTTCGTTCACCTGTCTATCTATCTATCTATCTATCTATCTATCAGTCTGTCCATCCATTTGCCCCTCTGTCTGTCTATCTATCTGATCTTTCTCTCTTTCTCTTTCTTTCTTTCTGTCTATCTATTGATCGTTCTTTTGTTTTTTTCTTTCTTTCTATCTATCCTTTTTTTCTTTCTTTCTTTCTTTTTTGTTTCTTTCTTCTATCTATCTATCTATCTATCTATCTATCTATCTATCTTTGTACTAGTCTGTCCATTCGTCCATCTGTCTATTGATCTTTCTTCCTTCCTTTCTTTCTTTCTTTCTATTAGTCTGTCCACCCGTTCATCTGTCTATTGACTGATTGATTGATTTCTTTCTTTCTCTTTGTCTTTCTATCAGTCTGTATCTATCTATCTATCTATCTATCTATCTATCTATCTATCTATCTATCTATCTATCTATCATCAGTCTGTCCGTCCATTTATTTTTCCTTCTTTTTCTTTCTTTCTTTCTTTCTTTCTTTCTTTCTATTAGTCTGTCCGTTCGTTCACCTGTCTTATTGTTCTTTCTTTATCTATCTATCTATCTATCTATCTATCTATCTTATATCTATCTATCTATCTATCTATCAGTCTGTCCATCCCATTTGCCCTCTGTCTGTCCATCTATCTATTGATCTTTCTTTCATCTATCTATTGATCTTTTCTTTCTGTTTTTCTTTTCTTTCATCTATCTTATCTATCCTTCTTTTTCTTTCTTTGTTTCTTTCTCGCTCTTTCTTTCTATCTTTATCTATCTATCTATCTATCTATCTATCCATCATCTATCTATCTATCTATCTGTCATCTGTTCTATCTCGTCTGTCCGTCCATCTTCCTTTCTTTCTTTCTTTATCTGTCTATCTATCATCTATTGGTCTTTTCTTTTTTTTCTGTTTCTTTTCTTTCTTTCTTTCTATCTATCTATCTATCTATCTATCTATCTTTCTACTAGTCTGTCCGTTTGTCCATCTGTCTATTGATCTTTCTTTCTTTCTTTCTATTAGTCTGTCCGCCCGTTCATCTATTGGTTTTCTTTCTCTTTGTCACTCTATCTATCTATATATCTTTCTTTGTACTAGTCTGTCCGTTCGTCCATCTGTCTATTGATCTTTCTTTCTTTCTTTCTATTAGTCTGTCCACCTGTTCATCTCTCTACTGATTTCCTTCTTTCTCTTTGTCACTCTATCAGTCTATCTATCCATCTATCTATCCATCCATCCATCCATCTATGTATCTATCTATCTATATATCTATCTATCTATTGGTCTTTCTTTCTTTCTATCTTTATCTATCTATCTATCTATTGGTCTTTCTTTCTATCTTTCTATCTATCTATCTATCTATCTATCTTTCTATCTATCTATCTTTCTACTAGTCTGTCCGTTTGTCCATCTGTCTATTGATCTTTCTTTCTTTCTTTCTATTAGTCTGTCCGCCCGTTCATCTATTGGTTTTCTTTCTCTTTGTCACTCTATCTATCTATATATCTTTCTTTGTACTAGTCTGTCCATTCGTCCATCTGTCTATTGATCTTTCTTTCTTTCTTTCTTTCTATTAGTCTGTCCACCCGTTCATCTGTCTATTGATTTCTTTCTTTCTCTTTGTCACTCTATCGGTCTATCTGTCTATCTATCCATCTATCTATCTATCCATCCATCCATCCATCCATCCATCTATGTATCTATCTATCTATCTATCTATCTATCTGTCTGTCTCATTCAATTCATTTGCTTCTTTCACCTAAAAAAAAAATCACACTATTTCCCTTGGGCCTTTCCTCTACGACCATAATCATCTATCTAATGAAGAGTGGCAATCCCTATGATGAAGGCCCTTCCCCCCCTTTCTCTCCTCTTTCTCTCCCCCAACCCCAATTTTACTGTCTGTCCACTTTTTTTATACAGGTGACTAGGTGTTTTGATTGGGTGCTGCTGCTTCTATTTTGCGATATAATATGGATCAGCCGTCACGTGACTGGTTTTGCACAGGCCTGGAGTATCTTTTCTACTTTTACATGGCTATTTCCCTGTAGTTTAGACACCCTCGAGGGATGTGCCATGACTGAAACACTGTGCGAGTGTGTGTTGTGTGTATTTATGATGGAAATATATGAGTCTTGTTTTCTTTTTGTCTCTGAGGGGACAGGTTGCCGTGGTAATGATGCCTAAGGGAGAGGGGTAAGATGTAAATTGGGTGATCATCACAGAATGTAAAGTGAAATCTGCAGTGTACCACGGGAGTCTGAGTAAGAAAGACAGACAGAGTGAAAAAAAGAGAGGGGTCATGTCCTGCAGGCGCTCAGGGTCTAAGATGCTGAATTTCCCAGATGAAAGAGAAAACAGGGCCTGTGTTTTTAGTGAGAGTGTACATGTGTGCCTATGATACAGTCAGACTGCACAGCATGTCTGGACATGACTGCTCAAAGTCCATAATCTTAATTGGCGCTCTCTTGAGATTATGAGTGCTGGTTAATTGGAAAAACACCCTCACTTGCTTTTATCTATTCGCTCAGAAAAAAAAACGTTAAGCATATATAAATGCTCAAATTAAATGAAAAAAAAATTTAATAATAATAAATTATAAAATAAATAAATAAATGAACAAATGAACACATAAATAAAATGACGGGACAGACATAAAATAAATTTGGTAATTCCATTCAATTAGATGCAATTTTATATGTCAGTTAATTTTTTTTCTTTAATATGACAGTGTAAAACATTTTTATTTACCACAACATGTGCAAAAAAAAAAAAAAATGAATTATGAAATTATAATGTGAAATATTAGTGAATATTAGGCTTTCCAGGATATTATTAGTAAAAACAAACATATACATAATACATATATAATTTTTTTTGTTTATATTATTGAAAATAATATAAAATTATTAAATAATAATAAAAATAGCAGTGGACTCCAGCTTGTGCGTTTGGAGAGCTTTTCTATTCTCAGAGGCTGCAGGCAACATGTGTACCTAACAAAGAAGCTGCAATTTCAGGCATAACTAAACATGCACCAGTGGATATGAACAGCACTAAATACTGTATTGCTTTTTAAGACGGGAAAAACCCAGGAAGAGAAAATAATATATTAAAGATATAAAAAAGATATATTTATATGTACATGTAGAGCACTGACATGATTTAAGTATATGATGCTTTGCAGAAGACATTGGAAATAAATAGACAACATAACCATATTGTCATGTGAAAAACGGCATGTGTAACGACACCCATATTTAAATCTGTCTCATTTTATGTACAGAAATGTCAGCAAAAGAAGGTTGTCATGAAACGTAAAGGTCATTTTTGTGTACTTACTTTTCTCTCTCCCACTCTGTTCCTTTTTTATCTTGAACCAGCCAATGATATCTCAATGTTTTATTTTTTTCTTCTTCCTCTTCCTGAGTTTGTCCAGTTGCCAGGTAACCCTGGGTCACATCTGGGGTCTAAATCGAGCACTTTCTCTTCCTAGTTATCAGAGAGATGGGCTGTAATTTATTAGTTTGATAAAAAAGAGAAAGGTATTATACAGCACCGCCAATCTCCACAGAGCTTGTTTGGAATTCATGCCCTATCCCATTTCCGGTGCATTCCTTGCGGCATCTCTGAGCCATTCATCTTTAAATTGACCACCTGAGCCAGGTTTCTGCATATTCAGTTGGAAGAAAACACACTAGGCTTGGACAGCCAACCCTGTAGATTCAACATGTGCTGTAGCTTAATGGAATTAGGATTTTAAAGAGATTTTTTTGAAGCAATTTTTTTATTCATTTAATCAATTATATTATGTTTGCGATCTACATTGAAGCCCATTTCTGCCACAAACATACATACATAAATACATAAATAAATTAAAAAATGCTTTGGTAAATCATAATTATGACATAAGGTTGAAATTTTGACACAAGTTGCAATTATGACATGAAAAGCAAACATTATTTGTGCCTTAACTATGACTTTGTCATTATTATGAATGCAAAATAATATGTAATTTTTCATACATATTTTGTAATCTTAATTTTGTGATATTATGGTTTTTTTGTGTCATCTTGTTTTATGACTTATGACTTTTCGTCATATGTATTTTTTATCTTAAGTTTTTCTTGAATATGGCTTTTAATCATAGTTTCAACTTTTTGACATGTCATTTTTTATCTTTATTTTGTCATAATTATGGCTTTTTATATCAGTTTCAACTTGTCTTATTTGTGACTTTTTGTCATATTATGTATTTTTTAATCTAAATTTTGTCATAATTATGTCTTTTATCTCAGTTTCAACCTGTCTTAATTATGACTGTCAAATGTAATTTTTTTTCTTAATTTTGTGATATGGCTTTTTATCTCAGTTTCATCTAGTCTTGATTATGACTTTTTGTCATATTATGTAATTTTTTAATCTTTATTTTGTCTTAATTATAGCTTTTTATCTCAATTTCAACTTGTCTTAATTATGACTTTTTTGTCATATTATGTAATTTTTTATCTTTATTTGGCCATAATTATGGCTTTTTATTTCAGTTTCAGCTTGTCTTAATTATGACTTTTTGTCATATTTAATTTTTCATCTGAATTGTTCTCATATTATGGCTTTTTATTTCAGTTTAAACTTATCTTATGACTTTTTGTCATATTATGTCATTTTTATCTTGATTTTGTCACAATTATGGCTTTTATCTTAGTGTCAACTTGTCTTAATTATGACTTTGTCAGATTATGTAATTTTTTGTCTTGATTTTGTCATAATTATGGCTTTTTGTCTCGGTTTCAACTCGTCTAATGACTTTTTGTCATATGTAATTTTTATACTTCAGTTGCATCTAGTCTTAATTTTGACTTTTTGTCATATTATGTATTTTTTATCTTTATTTTGACTTAATTATGACTCTTTGTCATATGTAATTTTTTTTATCTTTATTTCGTCTTTATTATGGCTTTTTATCTCAGTTTCAGCTTGTCTAAATTACGACTTACGTCATATGTCATTTTTTTTTTATCTTCATATTGTCACTAAGATAAAAAGTCAATTGATTTATCTCATTTCGACTTATGTCTTATGACATCATAATTGACTTTGTATGCTATAATTATGACTTTTTATCTCATGATTTACTTTCTGTCACAAAAATACAATTTTTTTTCTTTTATTGGTGGAAATAAGCTTCCAAGGAGCCATACTTGCCTAGAAAGAAAAAACAAACTGCCAGAGGGTGTTGCCAAAATGGCTGCCGAGCGAACCGACTCGCCTTAATAGACGGGGACTTTGAAATTCAAATTCTATCACCAACAGTCGCTGTCGATCATATCACCATAAATCGCCAACTTTCCTGGAAAATGAATGACTTCCGGTCGTTTGGTCACCGCGAATGGCTGTATGTGTGGATGCTCCTTGAAAGAGTGCCAGGGATCTGGAAGCAGTATGGTTGCGAAATGCCAGAAAGACACATACTCTGGCATTTGGGAAGGTGCACAGATGCAGTCCATGAGTGTTGAAGGTGACAGACAGCCAAGTAGAGAAGCGCAGGGATTTGTTTAAAAGCTTCTGTCATCCTCCCCTGAGTGTCAGTTGCGTGTCCCTGCTTAGATAATTAATTACTGGGAAATGCCGTGGAACCGGTTATACATAACAAAATGCACGATCCACCACAAAGGGCAAACAAGCAGACAAACATCTGATATGAGAACGTTCATGCACCATCATATACTTGAATTTAGTAAAACCAAGTCCAGAAAAGTTATTTCCTCCTATCTGTCTTAGCAGCAGATGCACATCCACAAACTTGCCAATCAGCTCAGAACTGCACATATATAAATGAAATTATAGAACATATTACACCTCCAAAGCTGTGTGTATGCTGGGTAAAATTCATTTTGAAGCATTTGCACACCTGCTCCATTGTGGCTCTGGCTGCTGTTATGATCGCAACTTGCAATTGGCTATTTATAGAGATCTCCTGCTCCAATCTGAGGAGCAGATGATGCATCTATCACAGAAAGGTGTTTATGAAGAGGGTTAACCGTCCCAGGTTTGCCCACAAGTCCCCAGTATAAGTGGCGCTTGAATTGATGTCCCTCAGTGTGAATTATGACACTCTAAACTGACAGTTTTCCAATGATCGTGGCAATACTTTGATTAGAGAGAAAGATAAACAAAAACAAACGCACCTGTATTTTCACAGGAGAACTGCGACCGGGTCCCGCGAGACCTGTAAAATGGACGCCCCGTTTCCACCTCAAGGCAATTACGTGCCATCTGCTCTAGTCTGTGTTGCGTGAGGCCGCTTTGTTTTTCGGCTTGTTGATGTAGAATTACGCGCTTTAAATTGACATAATCCATGACAGATTGTGATTGACGGCCGCAAAATTAATCATGTGGCTAAAACGAGTGGTCAGTTACTTTCAGGGAGTAAAATGAACACCTGGAGAGCATACCATCAGCCAAAACTGCGGACACAACATGATCTAATATGACGCTATCTATTATTTCTATTCTACGGACAGGTTGGGAAATTTTTCTTGCCTTACATTCTTTTCCACGGTTTTGTGTCTCCTGTTGTAATTGTAGTTTTATTGGATATCAAACCCTCTTTGGCAGCGAACATCTGGGCATCTAAAGCAATAACGGCAACATTTACGCTTGCGTCTCAAACACCTGCGAAATCTCACTGAGATGTATGAATATATTGAATTTATCTCATTTGAATATGTAATTTTTTCCTCTTTGGTGCAGGAAGATGTATAAATCAATTCTTATTGTTATATTACAAATGTTGTTTTTGTTGTTCAAAAGTCATTCATTATATTAGGAATACTAAGAATGCATTCTATAACATATTTCACCTTTTTTTTGGAATGTGAAAAATGGAAGACTTTCACATTCAAGTTACAAATGGTCGTGTTCCTTCTTACGTTAAAAATGTAGTGTTATTTTGCTGTTTTTCAGATATGTGAGAGACAAAGCCTCTTATTTTGCTGTTTTGCAGTCGAGACAAACCTGAGGACAACGGAGATCTCCACTAGTGGGTAACACTATACACCCAGTGGTAGGCCCAGTAATTTGCTACCACAGCAGGACCCGGTGCAGGAGTGTAGTTGAGACAGGCCCTGATACACCACCACCACACAGAGAGAGACAAACAGAGAGAAGAAGATGCTGTTTCAATATTTGATATCACTTGAATTGTTATTAAGCAAGATAAGACATGCACATGCTCTGTGATGTGTTCAAAACAAACACACTTACTCTCTGAGGTCTTCATCAGCCCAAAGCAGAAGTGGGAGCGTGGGCTTTCGCTTTGGCAATTCACGGCACTCACAAACCAAGTTGAAAGTCATGTCAATACTAACAATTTAAAAGGATAATATATTATATTTAGGCATTCATAATAATTTGCTTGAGCTTTAATTAGTATTCTTAATTTGTTGCTTAATTGAAGAAGAACATTTCCAGACTTACTCAATTACGAACGGTAAGATGATTATAAACTGCACTGCAGTATATTGATTGCTGACAGCAGCTCTTCCTCTTTCAGTGGAGTTTGTAATCCAGAAGCACAATGAGCAAAGATAAACAGCAGTGAACCGAGTTGTACACTGAATCCACAGAATCCGGATTTCCTACATTCTTGTCATTTTCTTTACCAAAACACATAAATGTTGTAAGGAGACTAAGCAAACAATGAACTCTCCATAGCAGGAAATTTCACACCATGAAAACCAGGCCCGGGAACAGCTTTAACATCTGAGCTGGACTCTTCAGGTGGACTCTTGTTGGAGTTCTCACTATTGTCCCTCTGTGGAGTTGTTTTATAATAATAATAACAATAATTATTAATAATAATAACAGTTTTTAAGTATTCTAGCTGCTCAATTCCTTAAAAAAAACATACAGTACAAGACATTTTCCTCCAAACGGATGTCGTCTGGTAAATGTGAAAGTGGAGTATGTACTGCCACCTGGCGTCTCGATAGAGTTTCACATCTGGAACTAAGCAACGCCAACAGTGGCGTTACCGGTCACAATAGTGACCGTAAAAAAGGTTTTCATTTATAAACCTTACTGGCTGATGTTTTAGTGCACTTCCTGCAAATGATGGAAAAAATAAAGAGTCTCAATATGTTTAGTTTCACATTGTTAGTGCAAATTGCCACATGACCAAAGTAGTTTAATTCCTGCTTGCACCTTGAGAAGATGATGACCGCATCAAAGCTAAAAAACGAAAGGCTAGTAAAATATGTTAACAAAGATATGATTATAAGATTTTTGTTACACATTATCTTTAAGGTGTGTAATATTACTATATGGATTCACATATATTCAGTTTTGTTAAGTGTGGTCATAGCATGAGTAAACATGTTGATGGTCATATGTCTGAGGATGGTCATTTATATGTTACAAAGAAAAAGTAACCATTTTGAAATACGTTAATGGTTGTATTTTTTTTTTTTTTAGTATTCAGTATTTCAGTAAGATTTTTTATTTCAGTATTCCTATCAGTGTTGTATTAGGGTTTTTTTTAATGCATAATAGTAACAGTTTAAAATAGCTGGGCTAAGATATATAACAATTTTTATGACTGCAAATAAATGTTAATTCAGTATACACATTATGCCACTGGTCACAATTATGACCGACCATTAAACACAATTTTTCACACACTTTTCAAAAAATTCAAAAAATATTTATTGATTATTTCAAAGGGTTAATAATGACACATCATTTGGATATTTTCATGTCTGGGAAAAATGAGGATTCATCAACGGGTTAAAACATTACGTTAATTTAATTATATATATCAATAAATGTAATATAAAGTAACATTACATTATAATAAACAAAACTATTCACATTTTCTTTTTGTAAGGTAAAAAAACAATGCTCTCAAAGTGTAATATAAACTTTCCTTTATTAATGTATCTCATAAAACTGCACTAATGACAGTACAGATTGCTATTTGTATCTATATGCCACAAATTTATTATATTCATAGTATGGTACATTGATATACACTACTGTTCAAAGTTTGGGGTCAGTAAGATTTTTTTAAAAGTGTTTTAAATGTCTCTTCTGCTCATCAGGGCTCCATTTGATCATATATGGAGTAAAATGGTAATAATGTGAAATTTTATTATATTTAAAATTTAAAAATTTGTGGAAATCAGAACAGCATTTATTTGAAATAGAAATCTTTGAAACATTCTATATGTCTTTACAGTTACTTTTGATCATTTGAATGCATCCATGATGAAAAAACGCACCCCAAACATTAAAAAAATCTTTTAAATATATTTTCTACTTACTTTTTATCTCTTTTCTGATCCTCTGTTTCTGTCTTTATTATCTCTTCCCCTGTCTCTTCTTGCTCCTGCTCACTTTTCTCCTTCCCTCCTACTTTCTTCTCCTTTTCTCCCAGGCTCTCCTCTCCTCCATCGCCCTCTCCTCTCTCTCCTTCCACTATTGGCTCCTCTTCATCTTCCTTCTCCGCTTCCCCTTTCCCATCCCCAATCTCCCTCTCTTTGACTTTTTCCCGCTCTTCTATTTCTCCCTGTGCACCCTCGGCCACAATGCCTTCCCATCCTTCGGTCTGCAGCTCTAGTTGTTCCACTCTTTGCATCATTTTTCGGGCACTAGACTCCAGTTCAGCTATCAGCCGAGCAAGTTTGGTCTGCAGGGTCTCTAGGCTGGCCTCTAAGCGCTTCACCTTGTCCTCTGTTTTCTCCACCTCTCCCTCCGCTTCGTCTGTCTCTTCCAGCATCCCCATCTTTGTAAGGATCTGACGACCCTTCTCTTCCAACAGCCGTTTAGCTGCAGGGTACTCAAGAAGTGTTTCAGTCAGGTCCTCTTTTGAAAGGCTGAACAGATCTGAGTGACCAATGCTGCGAATGTTGGCGGTTCGTCGGTTTCCTGATTTGTTACCTGTTAACCATATATGTTATTATTCATTATGTGTTCTAATACAGCTAAATATAGCTGTATATACAGTTGAGGTCAAAATGTTTACATACGCCTTACAGAATCTGCAAAATGTTAATTATTTTACCAAATAAGAGGGATCATGCAAAATGCATGATATTTTTTATTTAGTACTGACCTGAGTAAGATAAAAGACGTTTACATATAGTCCACAAGAGACAATAATAGTTGAATTTATAAAAATCACCCTGTTCAAAAGTTTACATACTCTTGATTCTTAATACTGTGTTGTTACCTGAATGATCTACAGCTGTGTTTTTTTTTTGTTTTTTTTTTGTGATAGATTCATAGAGTCCCTTGTTAAACAGTTAAACTGCCTGCTGTTTTTCAAAAAAAATCCTTTAGGTGTCACAAATTCTTTGGTTTTTCAGCATTTTTTGTGTATTTGATCCCTTTCCAACAATGACTGTATGATTTTGAGATCCATCCTTTCACACTGAGCACAACTGAGGGACTCATGTGCAACTATTACAGAAGGTTCAAACACTCACTGATGCTCCAGAAGGAAAAATGATGCATTAGGAGCCAGAGGCGTGCAAACTTTTGAACAGAATGAAGATGTGTACATTTTTTCTTTTTCTGCTTAAATGTCATACTTTTTTCTTTTAATACTGCTCTTCAGAAGTTACAGAAGATACTTACATGTTTCCCAGAAGTCAAAATAAGTTACATTTCCCCTCATCTTCAATTGTGGAAGGAAATTATAAAACCTTTACACATCACCATGTTGATGCATATACTGTATGTTGTTACTGAATATATTGAATATATTGAATATATAGAATATGATTATACTGAATGTAGTGAATACTGCACTGATCTTGAGCATTTCTTACCTTTGATATTCAGGATACTGATTTCTCCAAAGAAGTTTCCTTCCCCCAGAACAGCAAACTGAGTGACTCCATCATCTGCGACCACTGCCAGTTTTCCCTCTTTGATGATGTACATCTCATGACCTACATCACCTTTCTTGCATACATACTCTCCTGGGCTATACACCTAAAGAGGATAGTGATGATTAGAATAATAATGTCAACAGTATAAACATAATATTGCTGAGGTAAAGTAAAACATGCAAGTCTCAGTTCAACTGGCTCTAATGTTAGACTTAATCCTGTCCAGGTGTGCCATCTGTTTTCTAACCTGTGGGGTGAGTTTAAGTACCAGCTGCTCCAACAGACTGGTTTCACAGTTCTGAAAGATGGTGACTTTAGACAGAGTCGGCAGATGCACGCTCACGGCAATTGCTGTCTGAAGCGTGAGTGGAAGATGTTGTAGAATCTCATTCTCCCTTGTGATCTTTCTGTTCCAGACACATGAGACGATTTGGATGGAACAAACATTTAAATTATATTAATGAGAGAGGAACAGCTTTAAGGCATTTAATCTCATATTACTAAGAAAAATAAAAGCTAAAACTCAGTTCTGAGGAAAGCTAGCCACTTTGTGTATTATTTTTGTTCTCTTTTGCAATTAAGTAGGGGTGTGACGAGACCCTTATCTCACGAGATGAGATGAGACACGAGACTGGGTTCATGAGAACGAGACAAGACGAGATTTGTAAACTTTTCAATCCTCAATGATAAAATATATAGGGAAAACAGTTTTTTATTCAACTGAAAATGCAAAATGCAAAAAAAAAAAAAATGTAGGTACATGTTGAAATTTATAAAATTAAACTTGCATTTTAATAAATTATATGCAGTAATAAACAACATTTAAACAAGAGCTTTACGATTCTGGATAAATTGAGAATCACGGTTGTTTTTAATAAATTGGAGACCATGATTTTCTCACGATTCTGGAGAAAAAAGATTAGAAAACTAAACAAAATAATTTAATTTATTACTAGTGGTTCTGACAAACTGTTCATTGCTTAAGTCTTTTAAAAACAAATTTAAAAAAAAAAAAAAAATTCAATGAAGGAGTCAAACTATAAACTTTTATCCCAGTACTTCTATTATTTAAATGTCTGTAACACAGAAATAATGATTGTAATGTGGTTAAAAAGACTTTGTTTGTGTTGCTTTTCTGCGTTCACATTTACCCCGACCGTCTGATTCATTAACATGGGCAGAGGCAAAACGTGCTTCTCACGCTCCACTGACACTCGCGATGTGAAACAGTCCTAATATACATAGCTAAACCGTTGTCATTCAGGAATAAGATCGCGTGGGTGTTTGAATCGAGATCTCAATATTTGAAGGATTAATAATCGTGTTGTTTTAATATAAACCCTGCAAAATGGTCAATTTAATGCATCCTTGCTCAATAGAAGGATCAATATCTTAAAATATCTTACAAACCCTAAATTTTTTAACGGTGTAGATGTAGCTTAAAGGGATAGTTTTTTGTTTTCTTTGCTCACTAAAAAGTATTCTCGTAGCTTTATAAAATTACGGTTGAACCACTGATGTCACATGGACTATTTTAACTATGTCCTTACTACCTTTCTGGGCCTTGACCGTGGTAATTACATTGCTGTCTATGCAGGGTCAGAAAGCCCTTGGATTTCATCAAAAATATCTTCATTTATGAAGATGAACGAAGGTATTACGGGTTTGGAACGACATGAGGGAGACTAACTAATGACAGAATTTTCAATTCCTTTAAGTGTCATGAAATTGTGTGGTTTAAGCTCACAGACCATAACAGGAAGACCCACTTGTTGATGTGCAGATGCTGGTACCAGTCGTTGACGCGTTTCTGCAGTTCTTTGCTGATGCGCCGACTGCGCAGGTAACTCTTCACCAGCTCGTGATTGGGAAAAAACACGTTGTCACGATCACGCAAGCTTGATATCACGTCCCCCATGCTTCCTACGACGGAAGCAAACACCAGCACGGCGATCAACATGTCTGCGATCAAAAACAGATACTCTTCTTCGCGTTCGGGCGTCGGAGTGTCACCCACTGTGGTGAGGATGAGAGTGGAAAACCAGAAGCAGTAGAAGTACTGGCGTCTCGTGGAAGCAAATTCCGGGTCGGAGATGTTGGGATAGACCCAGGGATCCACACCGAAGCCTATGTAATTAGACAGAGAGAAGTAGACACAGGCGTTCCAGTGGATAAGCACGAAAATGTACAGCATGAGTTTGGCGACACGGAAGGTGTTCGGATAAGATGTGCGCGTTTCCATGCGGTCCAAGGCCTCGTTCAAACGGCTGGTGCGAAGGAAGCGGTTGACCCGAACTAGAGGTGTGTGGATCCCCAGTTTCAGGTAGAGCAGATCAGTGGGCAACAGGGAGGCGATGTCCCACTTGAAGCGAGGGGAGCGGATGTAGCGCGTTTTCAAAAGGGACAAGTCTCGCACCAGGATACCCTGCTCCAGAAAACCTGTAAAAGAGGAAAGCCTTTTTTCAAAAAAAAAAAGAAAAGAAAAAAGAAAAAAAGAAAAAGACAGTATCTAGAGGTTTTCCAGTGGCGATCTGAGGAACAGCAAATGGTGCCTCAAGTTGCTTTGTAAAAGGTTCCCCCAAGAAAGTTTACTCATGTTTTACAAATACTCTAAAATACTATTATTAAAATTCTAAGTTTCTTAGAAATTCTAAGTCAATCTATGCGGAAGCAAAATAGAAAATGTATGCAAAGACAATAAATAGAGTGTTTTTCATCAATCGCCCATATTGACGACATGGAACGTAAACAATTCCACTTAACCAAACATATTTTGCTGATTATTGCTGCTAAAAATGGTCAATTATTGTCATCTTTTGGGCTGTACTAATTGGTCGGACCGGGAAAAACATTTGGAGTACTATAGACCGCCAAAAGTTATAACAAATCAAGTAGAAGAGTGTAAAAAAAATCTGTTTGTGGTTGGCCAAATTGAACCAGGATTTCCAGGCCAAGAATCTTGACAACATTCTTGTTTGCTGTTATCATTCCTGGTCAGGTAGGTGAAATATTAGGCTAATATCTTATGTATATTTACCACCTATTAACTTTAGTTTGTCAAAATATTGTCCTTCTCTATATGATTTAGCAGCTTCCACATATTTGTTTTTGTGGTTTAGACAGCATAAATTAGCAGAACAACATATTTAGTAGTGCATTAACCGTCCAATCCACGCTGTTGTTTACATTCGAGTATCTCCAATATGGCCACACATCCAGGTAACTGACCAAATCGTGAGGTAAGTGCAGACCCTCTATAAACATATAAAGTGACAAGATGCACACTTACCTGTGCGAAACCCAATAAATGTGTCAAGCACAAAGAACATGTCACAGATATAATCCAAGGTGAGCCACACTGCCAAAAACGTCTCCTCAGCTGCATAGAAACATGTCCTTTTAACAAAACACAGACATTTTAACATCAATTCTCCCTGTATACACAAGTATAATGACATCTTATCAAATGAACTAGCTACTGTTAGGATTTGAAATCCAAAACATATCATATCAGCATATTTGGAATCGTTTTTACAGCTAAAATGTTATTGTCTTTGTTAATGTTGTCATTTTCTAAAATTAAGTGAGTTATTATATACAAAATTGGTACAAGTATAGCTCAACATAGTCAAACCTCAGTGTTTTCCTACCTGAAAATTATGATGACCCAGTTGTAGCAGATAGGAAGTATCATAATTTGCAACCATGTATAGTAAAACTCTTCAGATGGATCAATTACCCATTCCTTCCAACTGAGAGATTAGAAAATCTTGTGTTAATGTTTTTGTATACAATAGTGCAGTTTCTTTTATTAAAAAAAAAAAAAAAACAATACCTTAAAATGCCCAAAAAAGTAATTATGTCTTTAGTCTGTGTGAGTTTGGAACATTGTTTGTTGTCAGAATTAAACTGGTAAAGCTTTTACATCATAACATGACAGTAACAAATGTGATAACAAAATATTTCAACTAAAACTCACTTTATTTTGGTTGTCTCTTCTTTCTTCTTTTCTTTTGGTTCTTGTTCCTTATTTTCTTCCCCTTCATCATTCTTGTTCATGCGTTGCCATGCGAAAAGCCTTGCCCAACGATTTGTGTTCATGTTTAGTATTTACAAAAAAAATATGATGGTAAGAAAGTTTATAACATTACAAGATGAAGGAAACACAACCATTGTTTGACCACATAGCAGTGTCGTCACAACAACAAGCAACCCCACCCATATAACACAGGTGCTATGTGATGCTCATTGCCATGGCTACATTCCTCCAGAGGAACAGGTAAGCAGTTTCCTCCTGGCTCAGCAAATCTGTGTGAACCAATCAGATTTCTGCTAACTCTGTGGGGGTGCCTGAGAAAAACTGAAATTAAAAATGTTTTTAGTATCTTCAAAATGATCCATCATGTATCCAAAACCTGAGACATTGGACTCACACATACACACACAAATTAGCTCTATTACACTAACAGTCAAAAAATCTGCAAGCAAGCCTGCATTTATTTGATCCAAAATACAGCAAAAGCATTTATTTGACCCAAAATACAGCAAAAGCAGTAATGTTGTGAAATATTTTTACTATTTAAAATAACTGCTTTCTATTTGAATGTACTGTAAAATGTAATTTATTCCTGTGATCAAAGCTAAATGTTCCGTCACATGATCCTGCAGAAATCATTCTAATATGCTGATTTGCTGTTCAAGAAACAATATTATTATTATTATTATTATTATTATTATTTAAAACAGTTGAGTACTTTTTTCTGGATTCTTTGGTGAATCTTTGGTGAATTTATCTGAAATAAAAGGTTTTTGTAACATTATATATTTATAAATGCTACATATATATATATATATATATATATATATGTATGTATATATATATATATATATATATATATATATATATATGTAGCAAGGATGCTTTGAAAATGATCAAAAGTGACAATAAAGGCATTTATAATGTTACAAAAGATTTGTATTTCAGATAAATGTTGTTCTTCTGAACTTTATATTCATCAAAAAAAAAAAAAAACCTGACAAAAATTCTAATCAGCTGTTTTCAACGTAATAATAACAAATGTTTTTTGAGCAGCAAATCAGAATATTAGAATGATTTCTGAAGGATCATGTGACTGGAGTAATGATGCTAAAATTCAGCTTTGAAATCACAGGAATAAATTACATTTAAAAATATATCCAAATAGAAAACAGTTATTTTAAATAGTAAAAATATTTTAAAATTTGTTTTTGCTGTACTTTGGATCAAATAAATGCAGGCTTGGTGAGCAGAAGAGACTTCTTTAAACAACATTAAAAATATTTTCAAAACCTTCTGACAGGTAGTGTATGTCTCTAAACTATGTTATACTTTATTTTCAATAAAGTATGTTGAAATCCTTTGTTTTATTATTTTAACTATCAGAGAGAAAAAAAATACATCATGTAATTACCACTTGGTGGCAGCATTTATATCAAAGGTGTTGTGCTCTGCACAGCGGTAGACGCATTTACCTACCGTGCTGTTGCCAACTCATGAATATTAATTACGTGCCGTGTCTGGTCGCTCCTTAAAGGTTGCAAACCAACGCAACGTCATCGTGATTTAATTAATATTCATACGCCACTTTATCAATTCTCCAATTTCGCCGGCGGTGGCGCTCCGAGCAAAACAACAGACTTCTCGCCATGGCCGCCACCCTCCAGTGTAACGTCACAGCGTCCCGTGCGCGTGGGTGTGTCCGTGGAATCTGAGGAGAAAGATGGCTGCGGGACGAAGGGAGAGGTTGACAAATCTGAGATTCGCCGTTTCAGGATAGACAGGTTGCGGCGGAGGACAAAGCGGAAAACAGCACTCGCTTACGTAAGTATTTTTTGCTCAGGTTTTAACGGTCGAATCGTGCTGTGTGGTCTCGTCACCGTTGGTTTCCCGCTTGGCTTGCGAGCTCAACGGACAGCGTCAAATCAAATCTGACCCGTTGCGAGCTCACTGTGCGGCTAACGGTGAAACTCCACACATATGAGACCAGAAATACCAATGCCAGTGGAAGAAAATATGCGGAGACCCTGTAAACCACGGTAATGTTGGAGGCGTGAGGAGAATTGGGTATGATTTGAGTTATCCACTTGACATAACCACACAGAATAACGGTTCTTAACCATTCACTGCCCAGTGTATGTGTTTAAAACGACACATCACTGCGTGGGAATGCGTAGCGTGACACATACTTGTACTGAAAGTGAGAAAGAGAGAGCTACATTGACATAAACTTGAATATGTGATTGACAGCTGGTTAGCTATTTGTAGGTCAGCTTATTGGTATGAAGCACTAAAGCGGTTCTGTTGTCGTGTTGTTTGCTCTGCTGTTATAGGTGGCTTTTGACCCGCACAGTTTTACTGAGGTAAGTGGTGTGGAGGTCCCAAGTTTGACAGGTAACGTTAAAATGAACCCCAGGCTTCAAAATGACTGCTATGTTGTTGTGTAACTTGAGTACTCAAAACTTGGCTTTTGGAGCCAGTGGCAATTATGATGCATCCTTTCAGTCCAGATCATATATAATCATGTGGTCTATGCTTTGTAACTAACCTGTTTTTAAACGAGTCAAACCTTAAGTCTGATTATGATAGTTTATGCAATACAGATGTGATGTGTGGTTGAAAACAATCCCTTATGAATATGATTATGGCTATATCACTGGGTGGCAGCAATGGAAGCTTTGTCATTCATGTTGAGCTTTTTATGAAGGCTGTGCATGAAGTTGCTGTATGTATCAACATATGTGAGAGTAGACAGTATTTATGTTCTTGGCCTTGTTTTTAAGGGTTTTTGTATTTAATACATGCTCTACATTTAGGTGATCATGGCAGTGCTATGAGTGGAAGGGGAGATTTTGAGGGGTCTGCAGAAACATAATGATGCTCTAGTAGTTTCTCATCCTTGTTTCTGTTGATAGGGTATGTATTATTTAACAGGTTTTATATTAGTATTTCATTATTTTGGGTGTAGGATTCTGGGATTCCTCACATCTACTAATTAATCACTGTTATCTAAAGCAGTATTGCATTCTTATCCTACATCTTATTGTAACAAATTCTGTGTAAAGGCCATTTTTGCAAACATTTTTGTGTCTATTATGATTAAGTCCAGTGTTATTATTAGTATAACTGAGATAAGATTATAGTTGTTAATTATTTTTTTGATTTTATAGTTTTTATACTTTTATAGTTTATTTTATTTATTTATTCATTTATTTTTTTAGTTAATTAAATTGTTTTTTTTTATATATGTCTATATGGTTTTTACAATTTTTTTTTTTATCTCAGTTTTTGTTATATTAGTACATCAAGTTAATGTTAATTTTAAAAAAAATGTTGTTATAGATACATCTACGCATTTGCTGGAGTCATTTTGAGCTGTTGTGTTCCGGTTTATTTCCCTTCAGCAAGTGCTACAGCAGTCCTAAACTCATTTCAGTGTCAGAATGACTGAACTTTGAACTCTGGATGATTAAAACCCAAGGAATGAATTGACCTGTAGTGCATTCCTTTTTCTCTCCTGCTCTATTCTGTTGTTCTCTTTTATTTCCAACCATCACTGGTCAACACTCTCTAGTTGGATTCCAATGAATTTAGTCATTTATAGTTTCTTGTGATTCATCTTTTCCATTTTTGCCTTTATTTGGCTTAAATATGAAACATTCCAAAAGAGAAGTAAATACATGGTCTAAAAACTGAATCGTAAGGAAGTATTAGCATTTGGTGGTAAAGACATGTTTCAGATGTACTTCCTTTTAAATACCCTTGGCTTAGATTTACAGAGTAATGTGAAACAACAGAGTAATAGGGAAAAAACAGCCTTGTTTAAGCAGCCTACTGTAGGCTGAGTTACATGTCTTGATGAAGGGTACAGTGATCAAATAGAAGAACTTTTATCTTATTAAACCTGTTTCTTTTTACTTAGTGGTAGTAGAATATCTGTAACCATTAGGTTCCCTCCACCTCATCAGCTAAAAAAAAATGTACTGATGTGATTCTAGTAATTACACCTGCTCATTTACCTGCTCCTGATCTGTTAACCTACCATTAAGACTTTACCTGTGAGCTGCCAAGACAGACACCTGGCTAATGATTCATTGACCTCAGGGCTGTAAGAAAGAGAGCGAGATCTCTCCATTTGCTTCTCTATCTCTCTCTCTCTTTCTCTCCACCCCTTTATCCCTTCGTCACATTCTCAAACAGCCTTGCACTATATTATAGGTCAACATGCAAAGCCATTGCTACAGTTGTTTTGTAATTGGCAGCAGTTGTAATTGGCAGCATTTGGCAGCAGTGTGTGTTTTATATAAAAATAGAAATACCACAAATACTGTATTTTCCACAAAAAGTCTTATTTTTTTATAATCTAAAACATGATGCAACTTATATGTGACCCTGGACCACAAAACTGACACAATCAACCAGTGGAAAGGCCTGAACCTCTCTCCTTACTGTTGAGCCTTGGTGTTTACGAGTCAGAGTAAACAGTACACATTTGCGTTAATGACTTATGTGCATGTTTGTGCACATGATGCAGGTGTCTCCTCTACGTGTCCTTACTGCTTGGGGGATGTTCTTGCAGTTCAGCATGGTCGTCCTCACCAATGATATATTGATTCTGCAAAACAATTTCTGAAACACTTTGCATGTGACTATTAGTGAGTCACAAGAGTTTGTGTTTGCAAATGTTTTTAAATGACATATAGATGTGAATTTTGATACGCCAGTGGTGTGCATCTGTGGTGTTTGTGGTTGCAGGGTCGATAAAGAAATCACAGTGAAACACAAGGAGCTGACTGTTCTCCCTGGGGCATTAAGCAGTCAGTAAGCAGGCAGAGCTGACTGACTCTGGACTGCTCAGATAATCTCTGCTGTTTAGCCCCATTACAGCAACACAAGTTGTGTTAGGCTGGAATGTTGTAACCAGCAAAGCATTTGTGAAAACGTAACAAAATTATCGATTTCAGGGTGAAAACTTGGTGAACTTGTATTCTGCGTGTCTTTGTGAGTTAGCAGGTGAGTGGCAATGTCAATAAAGTATGACCAGGATGAGGCACATAAATTATTCTTTGCATTGGTGTGGCAGCTAATATTAAATATAGGTGAGAGGTATCACTATCTGTGTTGGTCCCAATGGCCTTGATGCACCGTTGAGCTTCGGGAGTCCCGGCTCGTGGACCTTTCCCGATCCCGTCCCCCTCTCTGTCTCGCACTTTGCTTTCTGTCCACTAATTGTCCTGTCGAAATAAAGGCATAAAATGCAAAAAATACATCTTAAAAAAAAGCATGGCATCTGCAAGGGTTCTGCAGGTTATAAAAAGCCTTAATTCACCCTTTTACTAGGGGTGTGACGAGACACTTATCTCACAAGATGAGACACGAGAATGAGACGAGACGGGATTTTTAAACTTTTTTTAAAAGAAATCCTAAATGATGAAATATATAGAGAAAAATAGTATTTTATTCAACCGAAAAACACAAAATGCATAAAAATATAGGTGCATTTTGAAATGAACTTGTACTTTATGAAATTAAACTTCTATTGTAATGAATTATATGCAGTAATAAACATGTAAACTAAAGCTGAATGATTCTGGATAAACTTAGAAATTAAGTTTTTTTTTTAATAAATTGGAGATCACGATTCTGAAGAAAAATGATTAGAACATTTTAAACAAAATGTTCATTGCTTAAGCCTTTTAAAAATATATATTTGAAGAAAATAAAAAAAAAAGAAACAAAAAAGGAAGTCAGTGTCTCAGTTAATAAAGACTTATTTCACTATTGGAATCTCCTGAATAAATGATTCAGTGATATACTTACATGGCGGAAGAGGATACAATACATGCAGTTGTTAAGGTACTGTCATTTTGATCGCTACTGTAGACAATACATGTTTATACCCAAACTATAAACTTTTATCCCAGTACTTCTGTTATTTAAATGTTATATTATAGAAATAAAATGTTATTTCTGTAACATTGAAATAATAATCATTATGTGTTGTTCTTTCTGGATCAGCAGCAGCATGAATGCAGATTTGAATGTCTTTAACACCTGTTTCACATTGTAAGTGTCACTGGAGCATGAGCAGCGCGATGTGAAACAGTCGTAATAGACACTGCTGAATCGTTGTCATTCAGGAATAAGATCACGTTGGTGTTTAAATAGATCGTTTAACGATTAATCGTGTAAACACTGCTGAACGTTTTGGAGGATATCATCACATTCTCGCGAGATCTTGTGCCACGAGATCTCGTCACATCCTTACCTTTTAGAAATTAAGATCTTAATCTTAGAGTCTTGTTCAAAAAGAAATGAAAAAAACAACAACTCTTCTTCTGTGTTTTTGTTTTGTTTCCAAGCACAAATATCTGAACATCCTTAAATCAAAACCCATTTACTTCAGATGACATTTGAACATATGAAGTCTTATTTTCTGAGAAATTTAACAAAATGTGAGTTTGTTCTTACAAGAAGAATAAACATTTGTTAATGGAGTATGAAAAACTAAAATTTAGTTGGCAGATATTTGATATTTCTTGTTTTAATCAAATCCACTTCATTTTGATCAGTTTCCCATAAAACAAGACTTCTAATTTTTTTTATTTTACTTGTCAGATAAATGTATCTTGATTTAGGAATCTTTAGACATTTGAAAAAGGAAAAAATCTGTTGGAAGATGTATTTCAAACTTTGAGCTTCACTTGGTCTTTAAAGGTTTTTAAAAGTCAAATTTTTATATTATTAACATGCAAAAACCATGTATATGAAATCTCAAGTTTTTTATTGTGAAACTGCTTCATGATATTCTTGAGCAGAAAGACTGAGTGTCTTTTGTTTATGCTAGAACCTAGGAAACTTCTGATCCTAAATTTAACCTTGTTTATTATAGACTGTAAATGTTATGGTAGTTTTGTTTTTACATATGCCTACAGATTCAGTTGTATTGCGCTGAATATAATACAGTATGTGTGTGTTGTTGATGGTAACTTAGTAATTGCAGCTGCCACACAGTATGATTTGGCTGTGACATTACTAGTGAGTGACTGACTTAAGGTGAGAGAGTAACTGTGAGGGAGATAGACAGTGTCAGAGGAGTAGTGTTCAGCTGGGCTGTGTGCACTCTGAAAGGCACTAAACTAATTAAAGGAGAAACTGCGCCAAGCTATCATACCGCTTAGTTGCTGGCTAGAAATTGTACAGTTGTAAGTAGATGTTGTTTAACTTGGTCTGGAACATTGGACCCTGCTGTAGTTGAATTTGCCTGTGACTCATAGTATCCAGTCTACAGTACCAAGAATCCTTTGTATCCCCTTGAGTTTGTGACACATGGTTTCTCCCTGGTATGGGGCCCTTCCTCAAGAGACAGCCTCTACAGCATTATGTCATTGGAATTGTGAATGGTCTTTCTTGGGATGAGGGAGTTCTCGTAGGGAAGGAAGCTTTACTTCTTGTCATGGTCAAGGAAGTTTTTAGTGAATGGCAGGGTGGAGTGTCTGTATGTGTTCAGTGCTTCCCTGAAATTTTTTTTTGACTCATTTTGTCCCCCTTGTTGCTTGTACTGAAATGAAAGTCTCAAAAGAATGCTAAGACAATATGAAGAGTCACTGTTGTTGATAATAAAACAGGAAGTGTTGTTGCATTAGTTAAGACCACAGGAAGAGTTGTGGGAGTGTGTACCATCACAGGAAACCTACTGATACAGATGCAGTTTGCAGGTGGGTTTTCAGAAATGCCAGCTGAATGCATAGATTAAAATACGGTAGGCTACCACTTGCACTATTTAGTGTTGTGAGTGCCTTAGGGATAGGCGATATCTTATCGTTTGCGATAAGGTGTGCGACAGTGCGGATGGAGTGACATGCTGAAGGCGAGCGTGAACCTAGTATATCACTAAATGATGAGCTCCAATCTGGAGCTTGTTTGGTCAAAACCATGCAGTGCGACAGAAATCGGTCTGAGCCTTGATTAACGTTAACTCTACTAGTAGCAAGTGTGTGATGCAGTTTTGCATGTGTATGAGTCTGTTTACAAACCTGTTGTCCAACAAAGATATAATTTACTGGCATGCTTTTTCTCCAAATTAACTTGAAATAACCTTTTGTGATCAGCCGTGGTTTCATAGCACAGAATGAGGCTGAAATCTTACTATTTTACAGTATTATAAAGGCTATGCCGATTAGCACTGCATTATAAATATACTTAATCCTTATAAAAATACCCAAGACTGCTTGAAGAACACAGACAAAACATATATTGTAGCAATCGTATGTTTCCTCAGTTAAAATTCCTCTATCTGCATTTTATTCAGCTAAAGCGATAACTGGATTAGAGATTCCTGAAGCGTTGTCAGTACTTTTACTTCCGCTATAAAGCATATGTGGAGTTTCTGCACAAGGGCGCCCTCTGGCTTCCGAATCAGAAAGAGCTTTATTGGCCATGTGTGTTTCATGGAATTCATCTTAATGTTATCTTAATGTTATCTTAATGTTATCTTAATGTTATCTTAATTCCAGTGAATTAAACAGTCATTACATTACGTGTGTACTCAGTAATGCTCACAACACCCTATTTTGGGTAAAAGTTGGAAAGATAATACTTTTCTCTAAAGAAACACGATTTCCATGAATTATCGCCATTGATATCGTTATCGCAGTAAATACCAGAAATTATCGTGATACATTTTTAAGTCCATATCACCCATCCCTAGCCTGTGGTATTATGGGTGCAGTTGTTTCACCAGACACCATATTGATTAGATGGAGAATCTGATATGGAGATCCACTCGTGTGCTGAGCTCTACTAGTGTGCTTTATTTATGACTAAACTTTTCATTCCTTTCTGCTTTCAAGCATTAATTCTTTATCTCAGGGTGCAAATTTTGGTTAAGGAGCACTTAACCCCACTGGTCCTTTAATAGTGATTTTTGATTTTTTTTTATATGGAGGATCTTATAAAGCTTTTGCTTATGAAGTACATTTGCCCAGTAGCCCACATGTATTAAATGCAGGCAGATGTTAAATGTGCGTTAATCAGATGATGAATCCTATAATGGGGAATGCTTGAATTATGAATATTTATTAAATTACTTGACTGGCTGCTCCAGGAAGTTTACCAAGCAACATCTGCACGACTCAATTAATATTCACACACTGTACCATAATTTGGCTTTAGACATACATGCATGATGTGTTTTTCTCAGAAACGGCTAAATGTTACACAATGGAATGAACCAGATCCCAGGAGCCTTAATGTTTTCACTTTTGCGAATGTGAGCGTTGGGCAAGATGAGTAATGCAGTTTATTTTTAATAAAATTTCTGACATAAAAGATGTCTTTTTAATTAAATGAAAGAAAAAAAAATTATGCTGCAGTGCAGAAGTTTGGGGTCTGGGGTCATTTATTTGATCAATACAGTAAAACAAAAATGTAATTTAAAATGGCTATTTTCTATAGCATATTTAAAAATGCAATTTATTCTTGTGATGGCAAAGCTGAATTTTCAGCATCCATTACTCCTGTCACTTTTGATCAATTAAATATGTCCTTGCCAGGAAAAAAACGGACTTGCTCTCCCCAAACCTTTGAAAAGTATAGTGTATATATTAATAATATTAACATATATGTTAATCGATTCTTAAAGTAGTTGCAGCCCTATTAGAATTTTTTATATGTTGTGTGCCTTGTCCTTTTAATCTCCCACAGAAAGTAACCTTTATACTGAGTGTCTGTACTGTTTTTGTTTTTACCTGCAGGTGTGAATGTGTCATCAATGACCTCTTGGTCTCTTTCTGTCCCTGCAGGTGTGTGTGGAGGAGTCTATGTATCGGTATGGAGTATAGTGCCGACAGCAAACTGGATGACAGGGAGTGCAGACAAGCCTCACATGCTCACACACTAATCACTGGCGTACAGTGACTGTTGCTGCAGACATCAACAGGACTCCATCCTTTCTATGATTTTTACCTCTTATTTCTTCAAGCTGGACTCTTCACTTCTTGATTTTTGGACACCTTTTGTGAGCCGCCTTACCCCCCCCTTCCCCTTTTCCCTTTTCTCTCCCTCTCCACACTTCTCTTCCCTCTCTTCCCCCTTATACTTTCCCTGTTGACCTTTTGATCAAATTTGGATCAAAGATGAGTTGGCTGAGTCGTTTAAATCCAAGAGGTCCAGGCACTCGGACCGGTCGACATGCAGCCCCATCCAGCCCATGCACTGCCGACCCCGAGACTTGTCTTATGGTGTTTGAAAACCACTGGAGACAGGTGAGACACAGATCAGGCGTATTTTCTTTCATACTGATTGTGCAAATAAAGTGCAACTTTATTTAGTACGACTGCAATTATATAAATTAAATTTTGTGCACTGACTATAAATTATCACTGTATGCAGTGTTTGTGACTTTTGTGTCGTTCAAAGAAATGGTTGCCTTTTTGATAATGTGTTTAGAAAATTGTTGTATTAAAGACAGAGTATGTAATTTTTGCCGGTAGAGGACGTATATTCAAAACAACCAAAGAAATAAAGGTGTAGTTTGATGACGTCGCGATTGAGTGTGGAATCATGGGAGTTGTCATCTCCCCACAGCCGATGCAGTCCAATGGGACTTGGGTAGAAATTTTGTTTATGGATGAGGTAATGCATTAAAGATTTATTAACGTCACCATAGTATAAAGCAGGGTGGGGCTGAAAGCCGTGGAAGCAAAACAAGGCTGCTGGAGCGATTGCTAATGAGAAACAAGCACAACACATGGCTTGAAAAGAGCAGGGCGTTTATTATGCCACATTCGACTGCTTCGACTCCTTCCAGTCATGCATATGTGGGGTAAAGCAGCGCTGTGTTATCATTAGGGATGGGTACCGAGAACCGGTATTTTTTTGGACCAGTACATAATTAGGTCAGTACCGGACTACTGATAAGCTTCACGACAAATGATACTTTTATCAGTACTTGCGTTGTTTTATCTCCGTATACTTCAATGTTAACATGGAATTAGAAGTCGCTTGTCATTTTCCTTCACTGAATGATGTGGCCGATGTTTGCTCGACGTGCGTTTGATATCCATGCACATGTGGTGTGCATTTGCATGCAGACAATCAGTCACGCCGGCAAGAGTAAAACATACAAAAGTGTGGGCTCACGTTACAAAACTAAGTGACACCAATGTCAGATGCAATATATGCAGTAGTGTAATAGTGAACAAAGGAGGCAACACTTGTAATGTAAAGAAACATTTACTAACAAAACACATCTCATGCAATGCGCTGTATTTACATTGTCTCCCGGCTCCAGTTCCAACTTCTACTCGCGACATACATTCACATTAAATATCAATTCAGTGGTAGAGTTGCACTCACAAGACACTGCACTTATTTGCAGTCACAAAAGTACATTATTTGCATTAGCCTTGTCAGTTAAAAATTTCATTCGCGTGCTGTTCTAACATGCTGTTTTTCAGAGCATTTACACCTGAAGCGCATGTACACTAAAAGGCTGGTCAAACATCACGATTACTTCTTAGTTATCATTTGACTGTGCGAATACTGTCAAAAACACACAAGGTTTATATATACAAAAACACAAAAGGTCTTGAAAGTTGTGTTTAAGGCCATTATGCTTTGGCTCAGTATCTGTCAAACGAACTAAAACCGAAAGCACAATATGGCTTAATCCCTTCATCAAACCTGTTTTCGCTGCATGTTTCAAAGCAGAGCGTGCACTTCGTTCAGGCGATCAGCTTGTGATCTGGTGTTTTCAGAACAAATCCGTTCACTGTGAATGAATGCAGTGAACTCCTTTATTGCATGTGCTGTGAGTTTAGCATGCTTTTGGGAATGCAGTGGCCACCAGTTAAGCTTTATTTTCACGGCAGATGATTACAGCGTTTCACTAGATTTGTAGTGAGACACATTTTCACTGATGCTGGAGTTTTCCTTCAAAATAAAAGCTATACTGCCGTTTCTGTCAAAATAAAAGCTTAAAAGTGTAGTAAAAGCTTAAAAGTGAGTCCCCTTTAAAGTTCTTTATGAATTCAGACTTTCTTCTGACTTAGTCAAGTTAAGAACATGGGTTGGAACTCTTAATTTTGAACTATCAAAGTGCATTAAATAGAATAATTTAACTTTAAAAATTTAAAATTTTTTCATTTTCAATTCTTCATTTGTCTTTTTTTAAATGTCGCAATAAATATATAGTGTAGACTTCATACCACAAAATTATTGTATCGCGAGATTTTGATATTGTTACATCCTTACTAGATACATTTGAGTGGGCTGAGTTCTGTTGTAATGCATTTGTCACCTGTCTAATAAAATGCAAAACATATTAAATTGTCTTGGTGTTTTCACGTTTTCTACAAAATAAAAAGATGTGTGATATCAAGGGGACGAGACACTAGTTAATATTGCTTATTTCTCTGAATTTAAACATTCTTGGTACACAAAGGACAAGTCAACAAAATGTGTAACACTGTTTTTGGTTTTTAGTTATTTTAATCAGAACATCCTACATATAGTGCCTATAATACATAGTAATTGTTGATTTATTTAAATAAAACATGAGCATATAAAGCAGGGATAGGCAACATTGGTCCTGGAGTTCTGCTGTCCTGCAGAGTTTAGCTTCGACCCTAATCAAACACACCTGAACAAGCTAATCAAGGTCTTCAGAATTACTAGGGCTATAGGCAGGTAAGGTGTTTTATTTTTTCAGGGTTGGAGCTAAACTCTGCAGGACTTCTGCTCTCCAGGACTGACGTTACCTATCCCTGATATAAAGCATGAGGGATTCTGTTAAAGTTTCTTAATTTGTTGGCAAACCATACGTATGTCTTTTTTCTTTAGCATTTATAGACAAAACAACATGTATAATGTAAAAACAGAGCACATCTTCCTTTTTGTTTTTGTGTTTTGGAAGCATTTCTTGGTTTATTTAGCATCTTGGAACCTAACTTTTCTTGTAAATACTAGTTTTACCTTGCACAACCTGACATGAAATAATAGTCTGTTGTTTTTATTTTTTTTTTTTTATAACTAAAACAGTTTATTAAATGCTTAGACAAAATATTTGTTAAAAAAACTAAAAAAGGATTTTATGGCTCATGTATTATGATATAATGAGAATATGGAGCTCACATTCAAGGAGGGAAAAACTTACAGATGTATGGATAATCAAGTAAAGTTGCTCAGTCCATGTTCATCTTGAAATATTATTTACAATATGAAAGTTATTCTTTATAAAAAAATCATTAAAGATTTCATGGCAAAAAAGATGTGTACTGCAACCTGAAGGGCAATATTTTTTTAATTATACTATCAGTCAGAGGGCAGCAGGCATGTAGTAGATTGTGTACAACAGGTTTTTCAGCAATTTTTGATCATGTTGATAATACAGAGAGCTTGTAAATTCATGTATCAAACATGATAATGTGGGCTTTATAGGGTTAAAATTAATGTTCTGTATGCTGCTTTGACTAAATGGTTTATAGTTGTCTTTCCATAATACTAAGTGATAAATACTTGGTTTATTTGCTTGATTTATAATGTGTTTTATGTGAAAACAATTGTCTTTAAGCTTTTATGTCTTTAGGGCATGTCAGTAACCTTTTATGCTCAAATATAATACATACAGTAGGTACACCCACACGTCAACAGGTTTTCCTCCTTAGTGTACATCAGTGCTCTCTTATTTGGATTGTCTTCCACTGCATCAACATAGACACCTATTCTTTGACCTTACTACAAATAGAATTTAACTCTTCCTTGTCTCTTTGTCAGGTGTCAGGGGTGTTGAAACAGAGGGAGTCTTCAGTGGGCGGTTATGCTGATGATCTCACTGCAGTTCGCAATCACACAGATCAGATGCTGTGCCTGCTTGCTGAAGAGAGACCAGCAGGTGGAGACATTGAATCACCAGGTTAAAACGCTCTCTTGTGCACTCCATGGAGCATACATTTGTACTATTGCAGAGTTTAATGTAATGTATAAGAAGCTGATAATGTAACAATGGATTGTGTCTGCAGCAAAGGGTCCTATTCTGGAGATGGTGGTGGCAGAAAATATTCTGGATGAATTGGTACAGTGGCATGTGCGCCGTGGTCTGGATCCAGACAGCCAGCTGGAGCTGTTGAAATTGTTTGAGATGCTAATCGGACAGTCACATCAGCCCCTGCTCCTCCACAGTGCAGTGCTGCAACCGCTGCTAATCCTGCTGGGAGCATGTGTGGATCCACAGCTGGGCTGCCCTCCTGCCCTAGAGTCCAGCCTCGTATTGCTGCTAAATCAGGTGTTTGACAGTCAGATGCTGACACCTGTTTGAACCATTTATTGTTAGTCATGACCAGGCCTGCACAAAACCTGTTCTGCGGACTCGTCATTTGCGATGTTCATGTCTTTCTTTCTTCAGCCGTAAAGAAATTGTTTTTTGAGGGAAACATTTCAGGATTTTCTCATAATGGATAATTTTTCATATAATGGACTGCTATGGTGCCCTGATTTTGAACTTTCAGAATGCAGTTTAAATGCGGCTTCAAATGATCCCAAATGTGATTGTAAACGAGCCGAGGAAGAAGGGTCTTATCTAGCGAAACGATTGGTTATTTTCATTAAAAAAAATACAATTTAAATACTTTTTAATCTCAAATGCTCATCTTGTCTGGCTCTCTCTGAACTCTGTGTTTTCTGACTCAAGACAGTTAGGGTATGTCAAAAAACTCCAATCGTATTTTCTCCCTAAACTTAACCCTTAAAAATAATTTCAAAATCATCCTACATCGCTGCAGAAGTACCGTCCCATTCTTTGCAAAGAAGATCAAACACCCTTAACGAAAAAGGTAAAATAGTGATAGAAGGCGTTGTTCGACATACCCTAACTGTCATGAACCAGAACAGAAACAATTCAGGCAGAGTGAGACAAGACGAGTGTTTGACATTAAAAGGTATATAACTTGTATTATTTTTATGAAAATAACGAATTATTTCGCTAGATAAGACCTTTCTTCCTCGGCTGGGACCATTTACAACCGTTTGAAGCCGCATTTAAGCTGCATTTTGGAAGTTCAAATTCGGGGCACCACAGCAGTCAAGAAAAATCCTGAAATGTTTTTTTCAAAAAACACAATTTCTTTACGGCTGAAGAAAGAAAGACATAAACATCTTGGATGACAACGGGTGAGTACATTATCTGTCCATTTTTGTTCTGGAAGTGGACTTCTTCTTTAAGGGTTAGTTTAGTGCAGTTGGTTTGTGTGTGTGTTGTGGAAATCCTCTTATTAGTTACCTGACAAAGCAATCGAAAATTTTCAAATGAGTCTAAACATACAGGGTGCATACAGTTGTAATGTACAGTGGCTTTGTGCATAATTAAATATTAATATGTGTTTTTCTTATTTGTAACTAAATGTTTTTTTGTGTCAGGTATGTGTGTGCATGGCGAAGGAAACTGCAGTTTTGGAGTTGATATTTAGGTGTGGACCGGTACAGCAGGGTCCCACTAACCTGCTGATCTTCTCCTTGTTGGTGCCGTTTATTCATCGAGATGGTTCTCTGGGGCAGCAGGCCCGTGATGCGCTGCTGCTCGTCATGGCAACCTCTGCCAGCAACCACGCTGTTGCACGTCACATCGCAGAGAACTCCTACTTCTGCCCAGTAAGCATGAGCGTGTTGATGTTTGTGCGCTTACCTGATGTTGTTTCTGTTCTTGCTTTAGAAAATGTGCTTATATCTTAGATGATGATTAGAAGGATGGAAGAGAGAGAGGATTCAGTCTTATATATTTATTCCTCTTTTTCTTTCCTTACTGTTAGCATGTCTTCATGAATATCCTTTCTGTTCATGTTATGATGTCAGTGCCATGCAATTTTAAATGTCACTTGAGTATTTTGTGAGTGCCTCTTGGAGCAGTTTCAGTGGAGATATAAAGTCTTGTAGTATTTTCTCTGGCTGCTGTGGAATGAAAAGGCCATTTGTCATCTGCAGTTGTGCTACAGAGTTGGGTTCAGTGGATGTGCTGCTTTCCTCTCCTCTGTCCTCTTTTCTCTTGAGAATAATATATGAGCCTTTATCTGACCCACTTAACACATGCAACTGGAGGTCTCATCTAGGACTCCATGCTGCTGCAGTGCCTCAGTCTCTCAATATTTTATTTTTTTTACTTTGTGTCACAAATATCTATTTTTATGCTAGAGTTGCATAGGCAGTTTCTTTGGTGGCCTGTTTTGTGGCTCTAGAAAGCATGGTGAAGTTCCACATATAAAATTAGCCCTGGCAGTGAACCATGTTCTTCAACATATTTGAGAATTAAGTTGTTTACCATTATTCAGGAAATGTCCATGTTTGACAATCCGTGCATTTCAATAGGAATCGTTATGGTTGAGAAATTGGCATCGGGTTCAATTTGGTCATGTGAATATAGCATATTGACCAAAAGAATGCTCCTTGGTTTGAAAGTAACCTGTGTGAGCTGTGCTTCATGCAGTGCTACACTATTATGTCCCTTATTTTTACCCAAATTCATTTTTTTCCGCTTTAATTTTTCTGGATTTATTTTGTTGCTGTTTTTTTTTTGGCATTTAATTTTTTCTAGACTCTGATTTAATGGTTAAATTAAAAAATATTAATCAAAAAGCATGTCTAATTAATTAAAATCATGAAACGTACACAATTTAACAGCAGTTTATTAAAAATTTTACAATAATTACATTTTAATCCCTTTGAAATGTTTTATTTTTCTCTAGATTTTAATGGTTTTATTAAATGGTAAAAGTATTTCTACTAAGTATTTATTTTGTTTATGAATTTATTTATTTATTTAGTTATTTTTAAGAAATACTGTTATGTATTTGCATTTTCTGGGAAATAAATTCTGGTAAATATTCCTTAAAAAATGTTAATGATAATTTTAGTAGTACTTCCAGTATGTATGTAGTAAACAAAACCGTATTTCTGCACCATTCATTCATAAAGAGAAATGCACAACTTGCAGGATTCATATTTAAATAGTATTTTTGCAGCTTAATATTCACAGGCATTCGTTTTAATCTTGCTGACCTAGTTTTGATTTATTCATCCAAAATTTGGCAAATTCCATGACATTTTTATGACTGGATTCTGCAAGTCCGTCCACGTTTTCCGCATTGCGGAAATCATAGGGCCCTTTAGTCACTACTGACTAACTGACATTTTTTTGCAGAAATGACTAATGTGAGCGTATCATTATTCCTTACTAAGATATGGGAATAACAATAACTGTGCTTGGAATAATAGCCATAATTTTTGTTAGAGTGTAGTCAAAAAAAAAAATGAAGATCCTGTGTGTTACTGTGATGTTTTCCATAGTGTGTTAATACGCAGGGTGAAGCAGTGGTTTTTATGTATAAGTTTTTATGTAACTAATGCTGTTCATTAGTCAAATAGATTTGTTGCAACTTGTCAAATTAATAGGCTTCATTTCCTTTGTGTTTTCAGATGTGCATAAAGGAAATGTTTTTACATCCAGTCCGGTTTTACAGCCATTCCTGTGTTTAAAATGCAGAATTTGCATGGTAAACTCAATGAAATAATTGTGCCATCTATTTTTCTGTTTCCCAGGTGCTAGCGACAGGGCTGAGTGCATTGTATTCATCCCTGCCACGCAAGATTGAGGTACGGGGCGATGACTGGCACGCCCTGCGGAGGGAGGACTGGATGGGCGTCTCCTCTCTAGTGCTTTTCATGAACAGTCTTGAATTCTGCAACGCTGTAGTACAGGTGGCACACCCTCTTGTGCGCTGCCAACTCCTTGACTACCTCCACAACGGCTTCCTGGTTCCAGTCATGGGCCCCGCTCTGCACAAGGTGAACCACACTGAACTTGGGCTGCAGATGTGAGCCATATTTGGCATAGATGGCAGTTTCCATATTCATTCATTAAAAAACAATGTTTGGAATAGTATTTGTTTTCACTTGTTTTGATTTCTTTGCTCTCTTTTTCTTTCTCTTTCATGGTTCCTCTGTCAGTCGTCAGTGGATGAGATGATAGCAAGCACGGCATACCTGGACTTGTTTTTACGCAGTACTACAGAAACTTCCCTCCTTAAAACCTTCCTGCGCTTCATTCTGTTGCATCGCCATGACAACGACACCATCCTTGATACACTACTCACACGCATCAGCAGCAATTCACGGGTTAGTTTGACACGCGCTATAGCTGGGGTCCATGTATAGATAGAAAAGACACTGTTTTGTCAGTGCTGTAGGCTGGTCATTGAAGACACAGTATATTCTTGGGAATGTGGAGTGATGTGGCTAAAGTTGGATTTTTTTTTTTCTTTCCCTCTCTTTGAAGCTGTGCATGGTCTCTCTGAGTCTGTTCAAGACATTGCTCAGTCTCAACTGTGAAGACCTCATGCTCCAGCTTGTTCTCAGGTATTTTGTGTGCTTGGGTGTGGGACTCAATTTGCAATCAAGAAAGCAGAAAGAAAATAAGCTTTTGCTGTTTATAGATGGATTTGGACAAAGCATTTTGCAAATTGCAGGGCATTACAAACAAGGACAAGCACAAAAAAATACTTTGTTTTATAACACCAAAAAAAGAAAAACATATATCTCATATCTGTAACAGACCACTTTATTAACTCCATAAAGTGCCTAGCTTTATGAGCTAAGACCAAACAACATGCCTAAAAGCACTTGTAAATATGAGGACATGGCAACACTGCAAGACGGCGCACCTCCTGAGCATAAACAAAACACTGCATGTCTATCAGCGGTAGTTTAGTTAAAATTGATAGACAAAAAGAGTCCAAAAAATGGCAGATACCAAACGGCAACATTTGTACTTATTCCTGTCAAAATTTTGCTGTGGTTAAAACAACATATTACTGTAATTTATGGGTCATGTGACACTGAAAACTGATTTAATGGCTGCTGAGAGTTCAGCCTTGCCATCACAGGAATAAATTACATTTGAAAATATATTAAACTAATCATTTTTTCACAATATTACAGTTTTTACTGTGTTTTTGATCAAATAAATGCAAGCCTGGTGTGCATAAGAGACTTCTTACAAAAACTTTAAACATATTTACCCTTTTTTTTGCAACTAGTAGTAATGTAAATTATATGTAAGTGTATCATATGTAATCAAATTATTATAAGTGGTTTTATTAGGAATTTGGCATTGCTCATACTTTGGGAAAGAGATTAAAATAATTATTATTTGTGTGTGAAAAATAAAACTGTTTATGTTATTTTTGTCTCCAGGTATCTGTTGCCATGCACACATGTAATGCTGAGTCAGCGAAGGGCAGTCAGAGAAACAGACCTCTATGGCAGATCAGCTGACAAGTTCCTTTCCCTCATACCAGAATGCTGCCGAATCACTGCAGCACCCTCTAGTGAGCGGGATGATGAACCTGCCTTTTGGGGAAAGGGTAAGCCAATGTCAGGCACATTTACAGACATGTGCTTTTAGACTGTGATGCAAAAACTTTGATGCTGTTCATGTCTACAAAATGCATTTCTCTCTGTTTTTCTGCAGTGTTAGGTAGTCCCACTGCAGAGTCACCGGTTCAACCCAGACCCAACACTCCGTCCCGCCTCGCTCTCTTTATTCGACAGCAAAGCTCTGGAGGCCAAGCCACCCCCCCCTCGTCTGGTTCGGAGAATGCCCCCTCTTCTCCTCGTGGTAGCGTTTCCTCCCCTCTGTCCCCCGACAGCCCCATGCACCAACTCCCAGACACTTCAGAAGGAGAGACTGGCTACCTGGAGTATCTGCGCGATGCTCGGAAGGGAATTGAACTCTGCTCCTGGGCCTGTCGAGACTGGTCAGCCCCTTACGATGGAGAAAATCCCTCTCCAAACTCTGCTCCTCCTCCACCTCCCCCTCCTACATCCAACCCCTCCCTCAGTATGGTACAAGAGCATTTCTCCATAATGGACCCTGCTCAGCAGAGGGCGGCAATGGTGGCTGCAGCACGTGCCGAGTGGAGCAGTTCTGATCGGGATAGTGGAGAGTGGGATGTTACCATCAGCAAGAACTGTATCAGTCTCACACCCCGCAGTAAAAAACGCAGCCTTCTTCCCAGCTCCATACCTCTACAATCTTCATCTTCTGCATCTGTCTCTACAGAAATAACAGGTGCTTTGGAAACCGTATCCCAATCTGCACCTCATCCAGTGCTCTATAATGGGATGGGGCAGGTTGAACTCACAGACAGTGTGGATGAGAGAATGGAGGTTAAGAAAGTGAAAAGGGACTCTGATGTAAATAACAGCGTGGTGGAGTCAGGGATGAATGGGTCAGTGGGTCCAGTCGACTACAATGATTTCCATGTAGGATCGGCAATGAAATCATCTCAGGTGCAGGTGAAGCCACATCTGCAACATCAAACCTCCGTGCCCTCTTCTACCCAAGAGTGTCTACAAAGTGAGAGTCAGAGATTGTCTCCTGTTCCTGCCTTGACCGAGACTTCCACAGTTCGGGGTCCGGAGTCCGTTGAGCGTCTGATTGAGGAGCTGCTGGAGCGGGCACCATCGGAGCCATTGTCTGGAGACACAAAGTGCCAGGGAATCAGCATTGAGGCTTTTCACCAAGAGCTGAGGGAGCTGGAGGAACGTGTAAGAGAGAGGAGGGTTCTTTCACGCAGCTCGGAGGAGTCCTCTCGGGAGATTCGCACTGCTCCTGCTCCCAGCCTGACGGATGAGGAATGTCTTCCAGTGGAGACTGAGCAGCGCTCCAGTGAAACGAAGCCTGACAGCTCTGCCGCTGGGGTATTTAGCCCCGCACGACCCCTCGGACAACCTCTAGCTCAACCGTACACAGGTTCTCGTTGTAGAGATGACCAAATTAAAGATTTGAGTGCTTATGTTGCTTGTGCAAATTCAGCAAGTGCTAACCATAAGTCACTGGTTCCGCTTCTCCCTCTGTGTAGGTCCATTTATAACAGTCCTGTTCAGTAAACTGGAGAGTATGATGCAGAACTCCCTATATGTGAACATTTTGCTGACGGGTGTTGTGTTCCAGCTGGCCTGTTACCCTCAGCCTCTCCTTCGCTCTTTCCTCCTCAACGCCAACATGGTGTTTCAGCCCAGTGTTAAATCACTCATACAGGTAATGCATTAAGAAGAAATATGACAAATCCATCAGCATGACTGCTGAAGTTATAAAATGAAATTACTCACCCTCTTGTTCCAAACCTGTAAGACCTTTGTTCATACTTTGAACACAAATGAAGATTTTTTTAATGAAATCCAAGAGCTTTCTGACCCTGTATAGACAGCAATGTAACTATATTCAAAAATCATAAAATTAAGGTTGACTCCACAGATGCCACGTGGACTATTTTAACAATGTCCTTAGTACCTTTCTGGGCATTGAACTTGCCAGTTGGGTCGCTGTCTATGCAGGGTCAAAAAGCTCTCAGATTTCATCAAAAATATCTTCATTTTTGTCTCAAAGATGAATGAAGGTCTTACGGATTTGGACCAATGAGGGTGAGTAATTAATGACAGAATTTTTTTGGGTGTACTATCCCTTTAATACGAAATATGCAAAGACTGAATCATTTTCAGTTACTCTTTATATTGGTTCGTACATTTTCTGATGAAAAATATTAAATCAGAATTTATTTTGATTGCTCAAAAACTGTTTATTTTATTTCTGACTTAAGTGTCTCTTTCTTTTATGGTTAAACTGTTTAGGAGTAAAGTTGAAGTATGCAATAAATGTAAAATTTGACAGAGACTTTAACATAAATGCATTGCATTTTTTACTTTGACTCTTCTCTTTTTATTTTTCAGGTGCTGGGATCAGTAAAAAACCGAATTGAAGCATTTGCAGCAGCACACGAGGATTTTCCTGCCATGTTAAGAAAGGCTCACCGCTTTCTAGTTGCAAGAGGAAAGTTAGACTGGTCTGACTCACCCATGGGAGTGCCCAGCCTCCGGCGATCAGACTCATTAAGTAGGTGGATGAAAAGAAATTAATTTTCTCAGGAACAAAAACGAGAGATGGTTTATTGTGCCTGCTTGTAAAAGTCATTTGAATACAAGATGTTTTGATGTGACGTGTTTCTCTGACATTTGCCTTTATAAAGGATAAAATACACTTACACAGTTCGGCATATCACAAAATAAACCTTGAAGGTTGCTTTAAAAATAAGGCCATAAAAAATCTTACATATCTTAAATGGTACAGAAATTTTAAAGGGATCACCCAAAAATGGAAATTCTGCCATTAATTAATTACCCTCATATCGTTCCAAACCCGTAAGACCTTTGTTCATCTTCAGAACACAAATTAAGATATTTTTGATGAAATCTGAAAGCTTTCTGACCCTTTATAGACAGCAACACAACTGAAATGTTCAAACGGCCCAGAAAGGTAGTAAGGACATCATTACAACAGTCCATGTGACATCAGTGGTTCAACCATAATGTTATGAGGCTACGAGAGTGCCAGTCTCTGTCGTCATACTCTCGTGAACTGGAAGTAGTAAAAAAAAAAAATAGACATTTAAAATAAGAGTCCTGTGTATTTCAGGCTTGTTTATAATTAAAACTCCTGCATTATGCATGCATTTTTATCTGGATATTTTTGGTATTTTGGTTACACAAACTATATATGGCATTTAATTCAACATAAGCTCTTATGGCTTCTCTCTGGGCCGCCCTGTCACAGGAAGACACATTAAAGAAGTTCACTTCCAGAGCAAAGATTTACAGATAATTTGCTAACCCCTTTGTCATCCAAATTGTTTATGTCTTTCTTCAGTCTTAAAGAAATTATGTTTTTAAGGAAAACATTTCAGGAATGTTCTCCATATAGTGGACTTCAATGGTGCCCCCAAGTTTGAACTTACAAAATGCAACTTCAAAATCGTCCTGCATCACTGTTTTACCTTTTTTTGTAAAGGGCATTTGAGATTCTTTGCATGTTCACTTTGTAAACACTGGGTCGATATAGCCATGTGGAATGATTTTAAAGTTGAAGAAGAAAATGAGATGGGAATTTTTTGACCAACCCTAATTGTATTGACACGGATTACACAGACTATGCATGCACTTTGCAGAGAATAGACAAGACGACCGTTTGAGGTTAAAAAGTATATATATTGTCAGTTAATTTCGAAAATGACAGATCGTTTCGCTAGATAAGACCGTTCTTCCTTGGCTGGGATCATTTAGAGCCATTTGAAGCTGCATTTACAACGCATTTTGAAAGTTAAAACTTTGGGGCACCATTAAAGTCCAGTATATGGAGAACATTCCTTAAATGTCAAATCTCGAAAAAGAAAGAAAGACACAAACTTCTTGGATGACAAGGAGGTGAGTAAATTATCTGTAAATTTTTGTTCTGGAAGTGAACTTCTACTTTAAACATTATTGCTGTACCAGCAAAATCCAGTATTGATCAACTTCTAATTTGTATGTATTAATATAATAAAACTTTAGTTTCAGTACATGTGTCTACTGTATATTGAGTAGTATTTGTTCTGCATAAACACACAATATTAATTTTATTTGTGCAGGTGCTAAAAAGTCTTACATTTGATTTTGAAAATTCTTCATATACCCTGTGAATTTTGTCATTATTTTCAGCTAATTTAAAGGAGACATTTCACTTGCCTTTCAGCTTATTTTTGAAATGCCCTAAGGTGGAATGATATTGGGCAAGTTATCTTAACTCACTGTTTTTCCTTTTTCTCTCTGTCACTTTTTCTCTCCCACAGTTAAAAGCCGAAAACCATCTCTGGGCGATCTCATCCTGAGGCACACCAACAGTCCTACGAGAGCTCGCCATGCAGCTCAGTTGGCCTTGGCCCACGTGAGAGACGGAGGGCAATCTCTGCACAGTGCTTTGTTTCGGGGTGGTGCAGCCGGTGGGGCCTCTGGCCTGGAAAAGCAGGCAGAGGCACTAAGGGTGAAAAACGCAGTCTACTGTGCTGTTATTTTCTCAGAGTTTCTCAAAGAGCTAGCAGCTCTCGCACAGGAGCATGCCGTAGCCCTGCCCTTCCCACCTAGTCAAGGTACCGAGGAATAACACCAGGCCAAAAGTTTCTTCTAAACTTGCTTTATCCACTGTTCCTGGCACTGAGCTGTAGACTATTACATCCCTGAGATTTTTTTTTTCAAACAAATACAGTCTTTTCAAGGGAAGAATAATGCACTCAATGAGACAGGAGAAATCAGTTGATCATAAAGATAAAGAGAGGTCATCTCTTGTTAATAAACTCATGTTCATAATGTAATTTTTTTTTTTTAATTGTACAGGACCATTTATCCATTAAGCTTTAGGAAATTGTGCATATAAATCTTGTATATAGTCTATATAAAATATCTATGTGTATAATGATTTTTGTACACTCAGAGAGACTTGCATCCTTTAAGCTGGAGGAATTTGGCCGTAAACTTGCACTCCCAACGTTTCTAAGTCAGAGACTAGCTAAAGTAGACTCACTACACACACTTCTTTTAAACTTTTATGGGTGCGCAAGTGCCATTTACATTTTTAGTCAAATGGTTATTTTGTCTTTTATAGAAATATAGGTCTGTGAGATCACACCAGGATATATCGGAAATAATCATCTGGCCCTTTTTTTTAAAGACGACATGTTAGATACTGTTTACCAGTCACGTTGGGCAATAAGTCCTCAGTATCACAGCAGGATTTGCCCTTTAACTGAGACATCTCTGGAAAAGAAAAAAAAATGACAAAATACTCAAATTCTGCCAATCTCTAGCACACATCTTTTTGTCCAACAACTAGAGTGACGTTAGAGCCGATAAAGAGGGAAAAGGGTTCATTTTCTTAACCTCCGTCCTGATAAAAGCCTGACAAATTTAGCATAGAAGTTTTCGTTTTCATTCTCATTTTAGAGTTTCTGGCCATTTTAGGGAAATGCAAATGGTACATTCATTTAGCATGTCATTACATATCCTCTTCAGTTTTTCGGGGGCGGGAAAGGCACTGATTTTTCTGCCCACAAAGATCTCCTTCTGTACTGGATGTTAGCGTCCCTTTTGGCGTCTGACTAGGTGCTAATGTCTTAAAATTTAGAGTGGTATGAGCAAAGAGAAGCTTGCCTAATAATGACCTGTCCCTTTAAGGAGTGAGCCAAGTTATGTGAATCATAAGCCATCTTAGTGTTGAATCCAAGTGTTTTTTCTGTTCATGACTTTGCTAGTGTTATGGAGTATGAGTGAATTCAGGCGCCACATTTTAATTTGTTTCTTGCCAAAATACTTTAGACACTTTAATTTTCAGAATGAGAGTTAGAACATGCATGTGCATTTTATGAGATTTGTGAGTGTTTTCAACATGCATGTATTTTTTTTTTAATTTTTGTTTTTACAATGTCATTTTTTTGCCCCTTGCTGATCTGAAATCATCCATCCAAGACTTGTAATCATGCACAAGCCATATGCGCATTACCTCAGTTTTCGTTCCATGCTTGTTTCGTTCCGTGTTTGTTCAGAAATTCTGTTCAATCAAATACCATTTAGGGCATTTTTTTTTTATTTTTTTTTATACATTCTAGATGCAAGAGTAGACAATTTGAAAGTCAGTTACATATTTTTTCTGGTTACCTCTAGCTGCTGAATTGTCAATCCATCCATTTTCCCTTCATTATCTATCCACCCATCCACAGAAGGTCTTGTGTGGTGCATTAGCGTGATGATTCTCTGCATTTGTTAGTTGAACTCTGAAATGTTTAGCATGAAAATTTCACATTCAAGGACAATGGTAGACCATGTTAGTGTCAAGAAAAATAAGTTGTGCTTTCTCTGAAACATGCTCTAATGTCTGTGTGGGTGAGAGATGAAATGGAAAGGATAAAGAGCAAGAGGTTGAATGATGAAACGGTACATATAAGTTAGTGTTCAGTTTATCTCTATGGAGACAGCGGTTATTATACTTCCGTTCAGTTTCTAAGTTAGAAATCAAGTAGGCTTATACAATTTATGTGTGTCGTAAGATACCAATGCACAAGAAACGCCCATTTCTTTATATGCCTGATGTGGTGCAGATAGCATGTTTTTCTTTTTATACAAAAGTGTTTGATATGATTTCGAAAAATCAGGAGCTCATTGATTGTGTATGCTTATGAAAAGTGTTTGTTTGATCAATATACATTGCACAATTTTTACGTTGATTTGGTTTTCTCTTTTTTTCCCCACTGTCCATTTGTTTGAAATGTTGATGTTGACAAGGACTTTTGCGGCTTGTTATCTATGCAAACTGGTTTCTGTGTTTCTGAGTAAGCGAAGATGGTTAAACTTTTGGGGACAAACACAAACTAAATTTGCAATCTGGAACTCCACTCTTCAATAATTTACTTACCCCTTATCGATTCAATGATATACTGGACTGTATGGAAACTCGTGCAAAATGATGAATGTTATCAAAATATTTTTCTATATATAAAATGGAGGTGGAAAGTGGAACTGAATGGAGATTTAAATCAACGATAAAACCTTCAAAGGCAAACACTAAAAGGGAATGTTTTTATTAATTTATAAATGTTTTACCTGGCAATACCTTCGGCTTCTTTGTCTTTATTTCTCATAAGTTTCTCAGTCATTATTTTTGTTTTGATTAAGATGTAGTTGATTGCAAATACATTAGACGTAATGATTAAAAAAATGCATACTGAATGTACTGAATACACAATTTGGACTGATCCGTTGCTTGGACTTAGATGAATCAGGTCTTTAAAAATAAATGACACTGACTGTGTTTTGTTTGGTGCGTAGAGTGGTTTTAAGCTGCAGATTAGATGACACCTTAAATACTGGCTTGTCAGAAAAATGACCTAGTTTACTCCAAGCAATTATGCTCATCATTGAGATTTCCTTCCTCCCTATTTCTATCATCTCTTCCTCATCTTATGATAGAAGTTTTCACTGGAGAAAGGATCTGAGATAGGGGATTCTGCTGTAAGAACAAAGACTTCACGTCTTTCACACATCAGGTCACGCCACAAAGTTCAGATATTCAAAGATTCTAGTCACAAGATCTGATATACTCGAGCTGTTTTCAGGTATTTAATTTTTTGTCTTTTCATGCTGTGTGAAGGACAGAGTAAAATTTGTTGGTATATGTAAGTCGCTAGTGCCGTGACGATAAAATTCTTTTTGCTCTTTATATTAAATTATTTCCAAATAGACCTCCAGATTAAAAAACATTATTAGTTCTTTTGGTCTTTCTATATAAAGGGAAACATTAAGCAGCAAAAATGGTTTTAAAATTGATAATAAATGTTCATTAAGCACCAGTTCAGCATATTAGAATGGTCTCTGAAGAATCATGAATCAAATGGGTTCTCATTCAAAGATGTGGCAAACTGGCCTTGATCTGAATGAAACATTTGAACTATCATGCCTTCACAACTTTCAGAGTTTCATACTGACTTAAATGACTTGAGGGAGGGTAGATTATTTACTTAACCATTGTGCAATTACCCCCTTTAATTAAATTGTTTTAACTGTGATCAAAGTCATACACTTTGCCACTTCACATAGTTTGTAACTTACATACTTGTACATTTAATAGTTGAGACAGCCATTATTCATGTATGAACTTGATAAGGCCTCTGCTTCATTCACTATTATTTTATGGTGAAGTATCAATCAATCAAGCACATGATTATTACATGATTGATGTTGTGAAGTTTAACTCGTGATCCCTAACTTTGGCAATCTTTAGCCTCCTGAGGTGCCATAAAAGCCATTTTTTTACAACCAGTTTCCTCTACCCAGACTTCTACAGTCTCTGGGCTTTATCAGATGTCTTGATTAGTTATATGCACTTCAAAGATGTACAGTGTGAAGAGCACACTTTGATATAGCTACAGCCCCTGTCTGTGTTATGTGGAAGGTCCTCAAACTCCCACATGATTGCCATCTTGTTGATTAGACATATGACTCATGGAGCTGCTTATCCAATAGCTGAGCTTTCTTTTCTCATTCTGACAGCTCAGTCTGTTCTGTCAGTCATTTAGCTGAAAGCATTATCAAGATTTGCATGTTTGAGGTTTGCAAGTGCTTGCTTGGTAATTTTTTAAAATGGAAATAAATGTATAAACAGTTTTTAAAGTTAATAAAACATAAAACACATAGGCATACCTAAGAAATTATTACTGCATTGAGTTTTTCTACCTTATTTTTTAACACGGAAATAAGCCGTTTGCTGTGAATGTGCGAGACTTATGTTTTTTTTTTAAGCCGCTATCCACCTTATTTTTGAATACAGAAGTAGCTGTTTTTTGAAATGTGTGAGACATCCGGTTCATAAGCTGCCGTAGGAAAATAATGAGGATGGATATATTTGAAATGATTGCAGGAAATTATAATGTAGAATAACACAAAGTTTGTTATTGTTCTCTTTATTTTCCTACAGCGGCAAATGAACTGGAAATCTCACACGTTTACAGAAAACGGCTTACTTTAGCGTAAAAAAATAAGCTGCCTGGAATACACTACACGATTTTTTAAAGGGATCATCGAATGCCCATTTTTCACAAGTTGATATGATTCTTTAGGGTCTTAATGAAAAGTCTACAATATACTTTGGTTAAAAATTCTCAAAGGTTGTGTAAAACAACACCCTTTTTAATTTGCCAAAATCAGCTCTTCCAAAAGCATCCTGTTCTGGTCAAGGCTGCTTTAAATGTTAATGAGCTCTGCTCGCCCCGCCCCTCTCTTCTCTCTGTGGAGTGACGAGCCTGTTTACTTTAGCCGCGTTTAGCCGTTAAACTTGCTAACTAGCACGTTATTAGGAAAGGTTATTTGAAGAGATTAATAAAAAAAAAAAAAACCCTTATACTCACTTCTGCTGTAGGTGAAGCTGGATCACGAATGATCTGCGCGAACATAGACGCTTTTATGTAGATCGGGAGGCGCATTCCCTTCACAAACAAATGTAATCCACTGCATCTTCAGCGGCTCAGATGTCGGGAGTAAATGACGACCACTATGTTCATTATTACATCCAGCAACACAACACCTCAAATCGCTCAATCTGAGATATTCTTGTCTAATGTACATCCCTGCTCCGGCATTGAAACAGTGGAGGTTGGATAGTGACAGCTGGTCTGAGGTAAGATGCTTGTGTCAATCAACTATCGTGGGAGTGGCCTCTGTTGGTGTGATGCCACACCGACAGGCATCTGAGAACGGCTCGATTTGAAAAAGGGGATATTATTTTTACAGATTAATTAAAAACCCCTACATGGATTTTTATCATTATTTGTACATACACTGCCAACACACATTAATGTTCAAACAACATGAACAAAGTGAACTTAGCATCCGATGACCCCTTTAAAATCTGAACAGATTTTTAAAACACTGGGCATCATACACTTACCAACTTTGTAAATAGTGACAAAGGAAAACTGACCATCATACACTACAGCACTGAGGATCACACACTACCAGACTTTAAAGTTGTTCCGAACACAAACTCATGCAGGAACGTGTGCCTTGTTACTAGAAGATGGAGAAAATAATGTTTGATATCCACTGACTGGATGGAAAGAAAGTCAAGAAAGACAAAAAATCGGAATCTGTGACCATAATACACTATTTTGGGGAATCTGTCAACTCAAATCTGCAGACTGGCTTTGACTTTCGGCAACTACTAGCCTCAACTTCTCTGGAGTGGGCAAAAATCGTGCATGTGCAGAAGAACTGAATGACGGCCAATCAAATTCCACGCAGGTCCTGAAATTCTTTTAATTTCACGCTGTGATAAATAAATAGCTTTAAATTTAGAACATGGTTTTAATTTTTCTCTTAACTAATTCTTCGTGAAATTGTGTTTCAGGTCAGCTCATAATCTCAGAAACCAAGGTTACTGGTAGTTAATTGAATTAGTTCTGTACCGTTTCCTAGCAACAGTGGGACAACTAGCAAGAAAAAAGCTTGTGAGAGAGGAGGGCAGTGACAGAGGAGCAGGTGACAGCCACAGGTAACGTTAAGACTTTAAACTTTTGTTTAATTTTTATAATTAAAGACGAAATATTTTTTTGGATTAGTATTATACAGTCAAATACCAAGTTTTTGTTTCTGGTTAGTTTTGCGTTGAACACTGCTTTCGAAACACGCTGATGTTTTTGTTTTCTTCTAATGACGAATTAAAAGTGGTTTGAATAAATACAGTATTTTAAATGGTTTACAATGGTTTTTAAGAGCAGTGTCATTGTGAATTACATTTATTTGGTTGTAAATATGTAGTTGGCAGTTATCCATAATGTTATCTGGCACTGCCAGTTTGCAGTTTGTTTAGTGGAGTGATATTTATAGTTAATTGATTTTGCATATATACACACGTTTAGTTTGTTAGCACACTAAACAATAGTTGATTGCTTTAGTTCTTTCTTGTGCAAAGCCAATACGCAAAGTTCATCTGCCGCAGCCCCTCATAGATAATGTAAGAAGTAATATGAGAAGATACCTACAGAAAAGACACAAGAGAACACACAAACACATGCACCGTATCAGATGACTTAGCATGCAGTGTTACAGTTATGCAAAGGACTGTTCACTCTTCACATTTCTACTGCAATGCAATGGTTTAATCTTCAGTTTTCTAAATTAGCATGCAAAAGACGTAAGTTCACGACTGCGGAAAAGACAACACTGGCGTTCTTTGACAAAGATTTATAAATCTTCTTAGACTGAATCTTCTTTTTTAAACTACACAGAGAGAAAACTTTGCTGATTTGGCATATAGAGTGACTGGGAACAGTCCCTTATGCCATTATTTCAGATTTTCTCCTGCTTGGCACGTCTTGCTGACATCCATATTTCTACCTTGTCCCTCATCCCTTACAATATATTGTCTCTTGAATAAAACCAATCAGGACTAGTGCTATAAAATAGCATTACATGAAGTAGGTACCGTGTCAAATGGGAATAATGGGAAACATTGTAGTACATTACACAGGGGCGATCGTATTGCCGTTTATCCCACTTATAGTGCGCATTTCTTTTCTTTTTTTTAATCTAAGAGCAGCTGCATTATGTTTATCATGCATCTCAAGTGTGCACTTGCTATCAGACGGTATATTCACAGCATGAATATTCATTTCCTCTGATAATAACCTAATTTTCTTTACTTGCAGTATCTCTTCCTCCCACTACACATGCACACTTTGGACTCAACTGCTTTAAAGCTCATCATGAATTAAGTATTAGAGTGTTGTGCTGATGTGTAGCCTGATGTCACACTGGGCCTGAAGGGACCTGAAGAGCTGAGATAGAAGGCTGCAGAGTGAGAATACAAGTGAGCAAGAGAGCAAGTGCACTTCTCAGTTTTGTGATGACATTTTTTTTTTCTTTTTAGTCTGTCTTTTGCCTCCCACATATATGCTGTCCTCCTTCGTTCACTGCCTGCCTGCCTGAATTTGAAATGCTAATAATCTCCTCAGTGCTAGAAATATTCTGACTCGCTTTCTTCTATCTGTCTCTCCCTCTCCTTTGCTCACATTTGTCTGTCTACCACACTTTCTCTGTGTGTTTTCCAGTAGTCTATCTCTAGCCATTCCTTGGTTCCCTCGATTCATCACTTCTGTCAAGAGTTTCTCGGCTTTCCATCTGTCAATCAAGGTCAAAGTTTTGTTTATCACATGCACATCAGTACAGTGGGAAAGAGATACGTTCTTTGCAACTCTTAAATAGGTAAAGTAATAAAAGAGAACTAATAGCAAAAGCCAAATAAATAATCAGTAGCACAATAATGTTCCATATATAGTTGCATCAGTAATATAAAGGCAGTCAGAAAAGACAAACAAAATGTGCATCGTCTTGTTTTCACTGTTTGCCCTCTCAAATGTGCACAGCAACTGTTCCACAAGATAGCAAACCATATCAAATTCCCGAAGTAAGCCGCTTAAGGTTTCCTACTTTCAGTCAGTACAACAGCCGGAAACAATGGGTTGAGTGTTGTGTTGTTATCTCCAAGAAACATCTTAGCTATGACAATAAAAAACGGTAAGATGAAGCAACTTTTTCAAAAATTTCAGAAGCGTTTTATTTATTTGCTTCTTTGATTTACTTGTTTAAATGTTTTAATATTTCTGAAGATATTATGCCAAACAGGATATTTTGATGTAATAACTGGTGTTAACAATCATAAGTTTAATTGCATAACATTGTTATAAAAACTGGATAATGCTGAATCAGATAGGACTTACATTACTCTTGCACGTACTGTGACCTTAAAGGGATAGTTCACCCAAAAATGAAAGTTCTTTCATTAATTGCTCACCCTAATGTCATTTTAAACCCATAGAACCTTCGTTCATCTTCGAAACACAAATTAGTATTCTAATGCAACGTATTCTTGTAGCTTCCTAAAATTAAGGTTAAACCTCTGACGTCACATGGATTATTTTATCAGTGTCCTTACAACCTTTCTGGGCCTTGAACATGGTAGTTCTGTTGCTTTCTATGCAAGGTCAGAAAGCTCTCAGATCTCATTAAAAAATCTTAATTTGTATTCCAATTTTGGAATTTGGGGTGAACTAACCCTTTAATACTTATTTTAAAATATATTGCACATTATTGCTATATAATTCTATGTTATGCTAATTATAATACAGCTGCTGTTGTTATGACTGTGGTTGCCATAGGTTGCAGCAAAGCAACTACATCTCCTTTTTCTCTAAACAGTACAGACAGTATTGATAATGCATGACTGCTTGACCAGAAAAACGCATTATGGTGTTTTATTCACATAAGTCACTGAAGTAGGTCTTTGCATTTTATTTTTCACTTTGAGACTCAAATATGACAAGAATACTTAATACCGTATAAATTAGTAATAGCGGTGCCACATATTGTAAAGGTCAGTTTCAAAAGCAGGCCGTAGACATGCTTCATGAAATGTTGATCATGTGTCCCAGCACATTGATTGCAGGCTGGATTTCTTATCTTCCTTTGCCCTTGAGATCTTTTAGAATTATGGGCTAATTTGAGTGGATGTAAACCTGTTTAACAGTAAAATTAATAAAATAAGTGTTGCAAAATGAAGATTAAAACTTTTACCTAAGAGAAGATCTTCTGGTAGGTTTTCATAACATGTTTGCTTTGTGCTTTAAAGGGATAGTTTACCCGAAAATGAAAATTCTGTCATTAATTACTCACCCTCATGTCGTTCCAAACCCGTAGGACCTTTGTTCATCTTCTGTAAACAAATTAAGATATTTCTGATGAAATCTAAGAGCTTTCTGATCCTGCATAGACAGCAAGGGTCCTACCACGTTGAAGGTCCAGAAAGGTACCAAGAACATTGACGAAATAGTCCATGTGACAACAGTGGTTCAAACTAAATTTTATGAAGCCAAGAGGAAAAGAATTGTTGAATAAAGTTATTTTAGTTTTTTGCACAAAAAAAGGTATTCTCTTTGAACGCAATAGTACCGTTGCTGTCTATGCAGGGTCAGAAAGCTCTCAGATTTCATCAAAAATAGATGAACAAAGGTCTTGTGGGGTTGGAACGACATGAAGGTGAGTAATGACAGAATTTTCATTTTTTGGTGAACTATCCCTTTAATCTCACATTATGAATATGATGTTAGACATTTCAATTGTATTGAAATTGTTTATTTGATTACCATGGTAACATGCCATAATATTAAATTCAAATTAGTGCAGTGCACCTTGTTTATCTAATATCTTCAGTATTAATCCCTCTTTCTCTGTACCTCTCATAACAGGTCCAAAATAGGCCTTGATACAAGCCTCCTAAAATAACAACACATTCTCCGCAAAGATGTCTGCTGGATCTCCAGTGAGCAACAAAACTTCTCCTAGCACATCTCCACAGCCCCCTCTAAGCCCATTGGCACAGTCAGACATAGAAGGTCATGAGGACCCAAAGCCTACTCCTGTAGCCTCTTCATTTCCCTTACCATGTTGGGCTACCCAGGCCCTATGTGATTTAGCAAGATGTGAAACAGACCTCAGGCGACTGCGGGAGCAACAAGTGACTGAAGCACAGACAGTGGGTCGAGGCGTAGAGCGTGCACTGCTTGGAGCACAAAGAGAAGAGCGCCGTCTACTGGAAAGGGTAGAACAGGATCACCGGGACGTACAGCTAAGATTGGAACAGGTGCAGAGGGACAATGGAGCAGCTGTAAGGGTTGGACAAAGACTGGTTGACCAGCGGTTATATAAAGTCATTAAACTTCGAGAGCTAATAAAGATATGTGGTGGACGTGATGGTAATAAAGATCGAGAGGGGGATATGAAGAAGGACCAGCTTCTTAAGGGTGTTGCAGAACTAGTCCAACCTTGGGAGGTCTCACTTACACTCAAACGTGTATCTTTTAAACCAAGTGCCCAACCAAACGCTGTGACCTTTGGTGACATCAAAATACAAGACCATAATGTCCATTTTCCCATTGGAGGCTGTGGGCAGCAAGGGCAAATGTGTCCCATCCATGCCAATGAAGTACGCGGTGTGGCTCATGCCAGTGGAGAGGGCCAGAGCACACCTGATGGAACAAGTCCTGGACAAAACCAAGTCCTATCTCCAGGACCTAATCCAAGGCACTCATCTGCTAGCAGTGGGAACTTGAGGGTTGTCCGGAAGCTCCGCTTGTCAGCCCGAAGTGACGAAGAATCAGGAGAAGAGGTGAAACATCAGTCCCCACAAATGCGTCACAGATCTTCTAAACAAGTCCAATGTGAACGTGATTCATCACAGGAGGATGAGTGTGAATCTCCTTCATCTGAATGCAAAGCAGATGAGCTCTTTCTGGCTGTGCCGTCACTTAGTCACGGTGAGTCAGAGGGTGAGGATTTAGCCCATATACAAAATGGACCAATCACACAGTTTGCATCGCAGAGAGCGAGAAGGCAACGAGAACTCTCTCCGTCTCCAGAACAAGGTCACCAAGAACAAGGTGGCTGGTTCTTGCATCAGTTCGACCATAAAAATCATGCCAGACGAACTGGATCTTCCTCACCACAGACCCCCAGAGAGACCATCTCTAGTCAAGCCAACAACAACCACTTCCTTCGTGGCAGGTCTTGTTCTCAATTAAGTGCATCGTCGGATGACCACCCACAAAACCGTGCACCATCCCCAGCAGACAGTGTAGATTCTGGGTACACTTTTATTGTCAGCTCTCCCAGAGATTTTACCAGCTCCTTGCGTCCCACAGCTCGCCTCTCCAGATCGGCTGCTGACCTTTCCTACTGTAACAGACCCCTCAGTGAAACCAGAACACACCAGTCAAGCATGTGGACTGTAACTAAGAGCCACATGTCCTCCAAACGAAATGAGGTATCACGGACTAAATCCTGTCCGAGTCATGGTAACTTCTCTCAGAAGAACACCCAACATTATGCTTCTTGTTCCAGTGGAGTGTCTCGTTCGCTCTCTATGTCTGTTATCGATAACTCCTCTCAGAAACGACTGAACCACTTCACATCAGGACGGCAGAATTCTCTAAACGAGAACAGACTGCGTGGAGAGAGGAGTGAGCCAGCTCTTCTAGAGTTAGAGGAGGATGCCGAATCATTGGCACCGGAGGAGGTACGTCTTGTCCGGCAGTTTGGGAAACAAGGCTCAGGACGTGCTGATCTCACTTTGCCCAGTGGAGTCCACGCAACACCGCAAGGTCAACTGTTCCTTGTGGATTGTGGGAATGCACGTGTGCAGGTAACTGATGCCCATGGCAATGTCCTACAACAAGTGACTTATCCAAGTAGTGACTTGGGAGGCTCTTCACGACGTTGTCGCAATTACTTTGATGTGGCTGTTAACGCCAAGGGTTTGATTGCTCTGAGTTGTGCAGCTGAAAGAGCTCTCCTGATCCTTAGTCGGCATGGGCGCCTCCTCCAAACATTTGGAGGCGGACCCTACATTGCAGGAGTACCTCGAGATGAGCTAGAAGCACCAAGGGGAGTAACAGTCACCCAAAGAGATGAATTCCTAGTTGCAGATATACGAAAGGGTACTCTTACAGCGCTAAAACTTGAACCTAAAACCGGTTCCAGACTGGAGCGCACTGTGGTGACAGGTTTCCACAGGCCTTATCTGGTCGCAGCATGCCTGCACTCTGGTCTGGTTGCAGTATCCGAGCGAGGCAGTGAAATGGGGCAGGAGCCTTGTGTGAAGATCTTAGGACCAGGATGGGACACACTACGAATCCTGGGTGTGTGTTCTAGCTTAGGGCCCGTACTTTCCTGTCCTTGGGGCCTCTGCATTGATAAGGATGGGTCTGTTTTGGTGGCAGACTGGGGAGAAAAACATCGGGTGATTCTGTATCCTTCTGAAGGGACAGGACGAGTGATTGTGTCTGAGGGACTGAGCAGCCCTCGTGGACTGGCGCTTTTACCTAATGATCTCCTAGTTGTGTCAGACAGCATGCACCACTGCATTAAGATTTTTCAGTACAAATGAAGCTCACAATTCAGAAGCAAAATGTCACTGAATGAAATGAATATTTAGCATTTAAAGGGATAGTTCAACCAAAAATGAAAATTCTGTCAATTACTTACTCTCATGTTGTGAGTAGAACCTGGATGAACTTCGCCTTGTTTACAAGCAGAGGAATGCACACACATGCTTTGTGGTACTCTCGTGAATGCGCGTCAGTGACTGACATGAAGTGAAGAAATTGTTAAATAAAGTCATTATTTTTGTTTTCCTTGAGCACAAAAAGTATTTTTGTAGCTTCAGAAAATTATGGTTGAACCACTGATGTCACATGGACTATATTATCGATGTGGTTACTACTTTTCTGGGCCTTGAACGTGGTAGTTGCATTGCTGTCTATGCCAGATTAGAAAGCTCTCGGATTTCATCAAAAAAACGCATAGCCTCTCAAAGTATACTCCATTTGATGTTGTGAGCGAAAACGGGTGGTTGACACATGCGCCCTTGAGAGCTTCATCTGTGAAACAACGACCCGGGACAGTGTTGCCATCTTTTGGAAAAACTGATTACTGTAAAATAACTTCGATGCACGTGTGTGACCTTACGTGTACAGAGTATTCACAGTTACAAAAATTGTGTGGTGTACATACAGTATGCACATACTATTCTGATGACAAAATTCTTGTCAGCGCACTGTATGCTATCCCTGGTATACGTGTAAAAAGTGAAGCATACTTTGGGCTTTACGGGTTTGAAACGACAATAAGGTGAGTAATTAATGACAGAATTTTAATTTTTGGCCGAACTATCCTTTTAATTTACTGTTTGCTTCCGGTGCAGTGTCATACTGCATAGTCTATAGCAATGGTTGACAACCTACAATAAGCAAGAAGAGTGGTAGAGATGAGTATTATTTAGTTGTTTATTTAAAAAAAAAAAACAGTGAAATCCCTCAAATATACATGCCAAATAACCATTAAACTTAATCCTCAGTCACAGTCTTATAGTTACCCATCAGTATGCATAGTTTTACTTGTGCAACCCATGATAGCTAGGCACAGATCAGTTTGGGATGCAATCCAAGTAATATTTTGTGTGGTGGAGGTTATATATAAGTGTGTATGTGTGTATGTGTGTGCGTGTGTGTGTGTATACGTACAGCTTCTCAAAACACTTCACATAGTCACAAAAGGGCTTGGAAAAACTGTATTTACTTTTTATAGACAAGTCAGATTGAATGCAGGTTGACTAACCTGGGAGTTTGTGTGCTGTGCTTTGACATTTGTTTTGAATCCCTGGTGATTTTTTCTTCTACTGCACTTTTGACTTTGTGATTACACTATGTGCTGTTGATACTGAAGAACCTTGCCAGTAGGAGGCAGTAATGATGCATGGACATGGAAATGCATTTCTTTAAGGCTTTGGAAAGGTTCATTTATTAGTGAACTGAAGAATGAAATTTAAAAAATGATTAAATAAAAACATTCATAACACCAGTGCATAATAGACTCCAAATAAGCATATAAGGCTCATGTTCACTGGGGGAAAAAAAAAATTTAAAGGATGATTTGATGTGTATATATACATTAAATGCTTTCTAAAATGTGACCCTGGACCACAAAACCAGTCATAAGTTGCACCGGTACATTTGTAGCAGTGGCCAACGGTGCATTGTGTGGGTCAAAATTACTGACTTTTCTTTTATGCCAAAAATCTTTAGGATAGAAGATCATGTTCCATGAAGATTTTTGTATATTTCCTACCGTATTTCCTACTATTTTTTGATTAGTAATAGCTAATGCACCGCTAAGTACTTTAAGGGTGATATATTCCAGATTTTCAAATAGTTGTATCTCAACCAAATATTGTCGTGTCCTAACAAACCATACATCAATGGAAAGATCCAGCTTTCAGAAAATTAAACCTTATGACTGGTTTTGTGGTCCAGGGTATATACATTTATATATGTGTAAAGTATATACATTTATATACGTGTAAACGTCTTTGTTCTTCAAATATAACATTAAAGACACTTCTCTATTTGAGCACTTCTGTCCATCACTGATATACTTGGCCCTTGAATAGCAACAGGAATGTAACTCATGAATGTGAAATATTCTTGGTATGGTGAAATCTTAAAAAGTGAACCTTTTGAATAATTCTGGAATTTTTTCCTGCTAGTTCTAGAATCCTCAGAGTTCTGTAATGACTCGCTGCATGATTGAGAGTCTCTCAAAGCTCAACAGGGAATGTGTTGACTAACGAACACACCCAGTCTGCTACTCCTTTTCAGTTTGAATGTAGGCTAAACACAGTCTCTTGGCTTGTTTGCAAAAAACAGGATTGCTATACTTTAATCACAATGATATCTCGCTTCTTGAAGGGTCTGCACAAACATGCACACATTTAAATAACCTTATTTCCCACAGAAAAAAAACTTGATAGAAACATGTTTCAAGTTTTGTGATATCCTTCCGTTGCTCTAAAAATGGTTTGTTATTCAATAGAAAGGTTTTCCTCTCCCTTGTTTACACTGTCAGAGGATGTAGTGTCTCCTTGTCGGTCAGGAAGTGGAGCCTTGTCTTTGACTTTGTGTGTGACTGAAACCGGAATTAATTCAGCTAAGGTTTTCATCACAAGTCCACACATCCCTTTTTGCCTCATGTGCAATGAATAATCTTTACCAGTGGTTTAAACATGTTTATAGCAGATAATCTGTTTATTTGTCAGATCACAATAGTGTGCGATGTGGAACTGTGAGAAAACACGGGTAGATGAACTTCCCAGAAAGAGAAACCTGTTCCACCTGTTCCATTCTAGAGTTGTTTTAGGAAGTTACATTTATCTGCCGTTTACATAGAATATTTAACCATAAATATTTTAATAGATAAAAGTGCCTGTAGCTAAAAACAGTGAATCATATATTTAGCAACAACAAGGTAATGGATTTGATTCACAGGGGAATGAATGAACTAATCAAATGTGTATTTAAATGCAGCCTGAGTCGCTTTGGGTTTTTTGTAAAGTTAGTTTCATCTTAAAGGAGTTCACTTCCTGAATATAAATTTCCTGATCCTTTATTCACCCCCTTGTGATCCAAGATGTTCATGTCTTTTTGTGATGTCTTTTGCAAAGAAATAAAGGTTTTTGAGGAAAATTTTTCTCAATATAGTGGAATTCAGTGGTGGCTTTTTGGTAGAGGCCATTTGACTTTCTTTGCACGTTCGCTTTGTAAACACTGGGTCGGTAGTTCCACTTACGTCACACATGAACTTTCCAACGTGAGATCAGGCTGTTGCGAGATGAGCATTTGTGGTTAAAAAGTATATCATTTTTTATTGTTTTAAGAAAATGACCAATCGTTTCACTAGATAGGACCCTTATTACTCGGATGTAGAGTCCTCTGACGCTGCATTGAAACTGCAATTTGGACCTTCAACCCATTGGTCACCACTGAAGTCCACTATACGGAGAAAAATCCTGGAATGTTTTCCTTAAAAAAAAAATTTCTTTGCAACTGAAGACAAAAAAACATCTTCTCATCTGAGAGGTCCCATTTAATGGTTGCAATGAATACGTCTTCCAGTAAAGAATGATATTCAGAAAGGAATGTTGGATGGCTCTTAAATTTCTCAAATAAAAATGTATCCTGCAGTGTCTACTCTAGAAAAAAAAATCCCACCTATAAAAGAACTGGGTGCAAGTTGTCCTTCATTATAGAGGAATGCCTGAGTTTGCAGTTTGTCTACAAACCCCAAACCACATCAGCCCAGATAGGGAAAACACTAGTTATGTCTTGAAATAAAAAAGAAAGAACATAGATAACCAACTTTCAAAATGAAAATGATATGCTTTAAAATGTCTCAGCAGTCTGAGAAATTAAAATGTCTCAGAATTTTTTAAATAGATGATAATGACATAGTAAACATTTTGATACTGCGTTTATGAGATCTAGCTTGTTGTAACAGTAACAGTTTTGCCACAAGCCTCAGTATGTAGCTGCATATTTCAGATCCCTTATGCAACCTATAATAATGTACTTATGGATAAAAAATAATTATTAATATGGAGCTTTATGCTACATGACTAACTTTAGAGGAGCGGTGTGTGTCTATTGTTTGTGTTGTGTTTGTTTTAAAAAAAAAGTAACATTTTTTTCCCATGTGAGAATAAACATTTTCTTGCAGTGTGTGTTTGTGTGTAACAGCTTTGTGAATATGGGTGGCAAGTGTGGGTGTTTTGTGCTGTATATGGTTACTGTGTGTGTATTACAGTATGAACAGTGTCTGTCTCTGTGCCCAAAGAGTGGCATATTGCTTGTAGTTGCACAAACAGCCACGGTTGTTTGCTTTGAGGGGATTTATGGAAGTAGCAAGTAAACTTTAGAGGGGCAATAAAAAATACCCCTCCCAGGGAGAGATGAGTGTGTGTGTGTGTGAGAGAGAGAGAGAGAGAGAAAGAGAGTGGGGAAACAAATGTTAACCATTACTGAGGATGTACAAATAAGGAAAAGCTCAATGAAGAGTGTGCAACATTAGTACACAGAGCATGGGAGAAATATATGCTACACACTAACTCAGAAGGACAAAAAACATCACAATTCTTGGGCCCAAAGCCTAAAAATGTCTATCATCATCCTCATATTTTTCAAAACCAAGCTTTTCTTTTCACTGCAAAGTATCTGTCAGAGTGCCTAAGATTAAATCATTAGAAACGGAAAATGTTTTCTTTCGAAGATTATTAATTCCTCATGCCTTTAAGACACAACACACGACAACCACATTTGCAGTCGTTTCTGTACACTACAGTGAAACACAAAAAATTAACTGTGCTAAATATTTTCTTGCATGTTCCATGGAAGAAAGAAAACCATACTTCTTTTAAAATACATGATGGTGACTAAATATTTTGGGGTTAACTATATATTATCAAGCTTGATTTCTGTGACATTGTCAAAGGTGCACATAAGTGGTGCGCAGGTACGTGTGCTATGTAAATAAGTTAAGACCTCTCATTTGCACACCAACATAGTTGACAGCTGCTACACAATCAATGTTTTAGATCGCCTTTTTTTTTTTAGGCTTGACTAAGCTGTATAGAGGGTTTGCACTTACGTCATGATTTGGTCAGTTACCCGGATGTGTGGCCATATTGGCGATATTCAAATGTAAACAACAGCATGGATTGCACTGTTAATGTACTACTGAATACGTTGTTTTGCTAATTTATGGTGTCTAAACCATGGAAAACCGTGTAAAAGCTGCTAAATCATATAGAGAAGAACGTAAGCAGGAAGGGGTCCAACTGAACTACAGCTAAACAACTAAAATTAATAGGTGGTAAAGATACAAGCAGAATTAATTAAGATATCAGCCTAATATTTCACCTACCTGACCGGAATTATAAGAACAAACACAAATGTTGTCAAGATTCTTGCCCTGGAAATCCTAGTTCAGTTTGGCTAGCCACAAACGCCTTTTGTTCCTCAGATATTTGCACTCTTTTCACTCTCTTGCACTCCAAATGTTTTTCCTGGTCAGACCGATTAGTACAGCCCAAAACATGACAATACTTGACCATTTTCAGCAGCAATATTCAGCAAAATATGTGAGTTTCGTTTGGTTCAGTGGCATTGTTTACATTCAGTGGCGCCAATATGGCCGATTGATGACGAGTCATGAAAACACTATGTGCTTGTTAAGTGGTGACGTAATGTGTCCAACGAATGCTGTTTCTGGGTTCAAGCCCCAACTCATTTCTCTTGAGAATACTATCTCAGCAGCCCTTTATGAGCACTGTTTATTTATATTAAATATTTAAACTAAACGTTTTCACATTTATGGTGTACACTACAGTCTCTGTGCTCACAGCATCCCAAACACAAATAATTTTTATAGTAATTATTTATACTTTCATTGTCTGGCTATCTGGGATTTCGGTATGGAGTTAAAGGGTAGGATTATAATTTTTTGGTAGTATTATATCACATGGTGACGCGTGACATCAAATTTAACAAGCGAGTAAGTTTTCTATTCAAGCAAAAATCTATGTGCAAAACTGTGACATTTTATTCGCTTCACTTGGCAGCACTAAAACCCGCAGTGCGGAGACTTACTTGATGTCAAAATAAAAACCTTCTGATTTAAGGTTTGAAAATTCACATATTAATGTATATGTAAGGAATAATATGCATCACCACCTTGGTGACAAATTATTCCGTTTATATATGGTTACCACACCTCATTGTCATTTTACACCTAGTAACAGATGCTTGAGCCATTGATAGCAAACTAATGCAGTTAATAACCGGGAAAACTTGGCAACACTGGCCTGGAACTACCCTTGCGTTCATCCCCAACAAAGCATTGCAAACCATTTTTTTAAACGGAAACGGTGGTTCTGATGACACAAGAGTTGCAACTATGGCAGCTGAGAAGGCCTTTTTTATGTTCTTTTTGAAGATGTTTCGGAGCCTGATGAAATCGGTATAAATACGTGTTTAATACTGCAACATACGCCCTTGCCATCCAGAATAAAAGAGAACATCCCTAATCAAGTGAAGGGATTTGTGGAACCTTCCTAATTGTGATCCAACATTTGCCTTGCATTTCAGGATGAATAGACAACCATTTCAGGTGAAGGATAATGCACTTCTTACCTCAGAGACTGTGTTATTATCTTTTATTGTGAGTATTAGACTTATCATTATTGCTGATCACTGTTATTGTGCTATGATATTGTAATATTTACCATTATATAATAAGAGGAATGTAGAAAAGTTTATTAAAGTGTCACTCCACAATGCAATAGCAAAATATATAAATATGTATAGTATTTTTATGTTACATTAAGCAGTGTCTCTTTAATACGTATGGTTTATATACATGTTACTGCTGACTGGGCTGATATTTTTGACCAAATAACCCACCAAACAAGAGAAAACGTATCTCAAACCCCGTTGCACACCGTTTCCAGGAAACACTTTTTATATATACATATCACAGGTCGCCTTAACCTCCTTCATTGAGGGAATTTTTTTAACAGTGACAGAAAAATCTAAAGGCCGTCCGTAATTTTAACAGATTGCACTGAGGGGGCTCCATTGTAAATTGTAGCTGTAATTCCCACCTCTGTCCATGTCGTGGCGAGTGCGCTCCAGTCTGGCAGCAGAGCAGGGGATCCAGAACAAAAACAAAACTGTCACGAATGTTTTCCTATGTGTTTGATTACGCACAGGCGAGTACACAGAAGCTACGACGATCTATCATGCCACATTAAAGAGCGGTATTTATTGCTTGAATTTCCTAATGAAATGGACAGAATTTGAAATCTGAGACTTTGTTACATATCAAAAGTAACACAAAGGCTAGTCTATTGCTATTTATTGGAAGGAATGTGCACTAAGTTACTGTTCATTCATCAACTGAAAACAGTATAGACCAAAAGATCGATTGTGATTTAAGAATCGATATTGGCTCATTAAAATGAGAATCTATTAAAACGAGAAATCGTTTTTTGTTTGTTTGTTTGTTTGTTTGTTTTGTTTACACCGCCCTAGCGTATTTTGTTGTTTTTAAATACTGCGCTGCCCTCCCATAGGTTCATGATTAAAAAATGAATGTGTAATTAAAATATGAAAATTAAAATGACGGGAAATAATAGATTATGACAGAATTTTTACGACCCTGTTCGTCAAAATGACGGACAATGTTAAAGTCTAGTGCAACCTCTGATACATATACATATACATATACACACACACACACACAGACATGTACATATATAAGCAGTGTATCTTTAAGTGTACTATGAAATAACTGTTTATTTAATACTCACCAGACCGAAAAAAAAAACTATGGTGTTATGTGCACCTCTTGACACTATAATACAACATGATAGCCTAACAAATGCTGGTAATATTTTAATGCACAATTTTCCAGAGGGTCAAGCAAACTCATACACAAACTAGCTCTTCCTGACTGTCTGTATAAGTACTATATAAACATGAGGGACAGATGTGCTAAATGATCTGTTGCATTCAAACTAAACGGGTCCCAGGTTTGCTTCCTCCTTGTTTCCAGACAAATTTTCACACAGACACACAGTATTATATACAGTTTTAATTAGTGCATCTCAATAAATTTTCACATACAAAACAGTATAAACATTATAAATTACCTATGGCAAAGTGAAAAATTCACATCTGTCTGCTGTCGCACCTCCTTTAAGGTTTAATGACCTTCCATTCAAATCTAGTCATCCTCTGATAAGCATGTATAGGAGGTCATATCATCCTCCCTAACTTGTTAATCTGCTTGTAGAACAGTAACATCTCACTTTCTTTTTCCCATCTCTTTCTGTAATTCAGTTGGAATGAAGCTTTAAAATATTAGTTTACCTTGTTGATAGGTCAACTGGTTCAGAATGTGTAATTTAAAAAAAATAAGGTAAATAAGGAGTAGCAACTATGGACAAGTCTATGTTCTGAAACAAATAGTATGCCAAATGTAGCACATCTTTAAAAGACAAACATTGCTGATGACTTACACAAGTTATGTCTGGAATATAAAGCCACTAAGCGCCAGTGACGCTTTGAAAAAGCCCTTTTTGTCTCAGCAAGTCCAAGTCTGGGTTTATTAAAGAGTCAATGTACAGCAAGTCACCTGAAAAGATGACACTGAATGTAGGATGTGCTTCAATTTCAACAGAATTCTTATTAGCTCTTATATTTCACCAACATAAAATGAAGGTGGCACTGCTGAGCCACAATGTGCATGAAGATGAAAGAGTGAATAGCTCTTTTGTCTATGAAAAGTTGTGTCATTCATGCCGAGTTATGTGCACAAAAATCCCTGGGGTATATGTTGACTTTTGCAAATGCACAACACCAGCAAAGCAAATATCCATGAGTGTCCCTCTTAATGTAAAAATATTTTCCTGTGATTGTATGGAGTATGAGAGAGTGCCAGCTGCTCTCCATTGTGACGGGATGAGGAGGAAAAGCTCTGGAATGTACACAGCTTGAGCCTTTGAACTCAGGTTTCTCTAGGCTCCCTATGTCTTCCCCTTTTCTTTTGTGCTTTGGGGTCAATGGGTTAAAGAGAGGTGGAGGTCAGTGTGTTACGACTCTCTCATCTGCCATCCTCCTCTGCTCTCAACACCTCCCACACACAGTGCAGTGATTACCCACACAACCCTCGCCTCCTTGAACTCCTAAATGTCCAGGTTTGCCTACAACAGACAAAGTTGTCATTAGAATTCCAGACATTCCAAGTCACAATCATAACGACTGCAGCTGAAAGCACAGTATGGGGTTCACTTCCATCTGGCATATCTGACAACCGCATGATAAAGGGATAGTTCAGCCAAAAATGAATATTCTGTCATTAATTACCCTCATGTCATTCCAAACCTGTAAGACCTTTATGCATCTTTGGAAAACCTATGTAACTACCACGTTCAAGGCTCAGAAAGGTAGAAAGGACATCAATAAAATAGTCTGTGTCATGAATGCGTGTCAAAGACTGACACAGAAGAGACTAAATTGTTTAATAAAGTCATTATTTTTGTTTTCTTTGCGCATAAAAAGTATTCTCATAGCTTCATAAAATTTATGTAGATCACTGATGTTACATAGACTATTTTAAAGATGTCCTTACTACCTTTCTGGGCCTTGAACGTATCAGTTACAGTGCTGTCTACAGTATGCAGGGTCAGAAAGTTCTCAGATTTCATCGAAAATATCTTAATTTATGTTCCGAAGATCAACAAAGGTCTTACGAGTTTGGAACGACACAAGTGTGAGTAGTTAACGACAGAATTTTCATTTTTGGTTGAACTATCCCTACAAGACAGATACTATGGACTATGTCATAAATCAATTAATTAACTTTACAAGACAATCAACAAATTACAAGACAAATGTAATGTTCTATTCTTTGAGAAACGTATTGCCTCACCTCAGAGAGGGGTTTCCCGCTTGTAAAGTGCTGCACTGGTTGGCCCTTCAAACTGCAGCTTAATTGCCTGTTTGAGATTTAACTGGGGGTCAGTAGTTGTCATGTTAAACGCAGACTCATCATGTAAGGCACTATGTGGGGAAATGGCTGAAAGGTCAATGGTTGGAGACATAGATGTCTTTTGAATTCCAACCCAATCCTCTTTTTGTGCATGGGACTGAAAGTGAAAATGTGGGTACCCCGAAGGGGGGCTTTCCCTAATTTTTGTTTGTCGAATTGGGCCGTCTTGGTTCGGCATCACCCCTAAGGAGGCCATGACGTTGTTCCACTTTAGATCTACTCCTCCAGCTTGTTTGAGGTTCTTCTCCATCACATCCTCTATAATGTAAGGAGTTTTAGATTTTAAGAGGTAGTTGCCATCCCCCGATGATCCAAGCCCTTTTAAGGGTTTGTCTGAGTCCAGCAGCTCATTGAACGTACACTGTTCGTTTGTGGGACTGCTCTTGAGAACAGCCTTTTGATTGTGCCTAGAAGCTCTGCCCTGAAGACTGGCAGGATTGGAGCCAGGTAGAGGCAAGGTGGATGGCCGACTGCGGCAACGAGGAAGCGAATGTTGTTGTATCTGCTGGATGAAATTTAGGCTGTCAGCAGGCACGGTCTGCACCGTGGCCAGGGAGTGGCAGGTGGAGGAGGAAGTCTGTGAGGCAGGCATGGAGTGGAAACGTTCTGCAGTGGAAGCTGGGGAACAGGAGGCAGAAACTGAGGTTGAAGATGGAGAAGATGTGGCTGGGATCCCATCAACACCCAATTCTCCTGAACTAATGGATGCTTGAGTCTTGACTATGGCTGAAAGGTAAGAATGATTAGGAGCACCACTAGGTGTAAATGGTATAAGACCTGAAAAGGGCTTTGCGCCATAGCTTTCCAGAAGCCGCACTATTGTGAAATGACCTTGTTTTCCTGCTACCTTGACTGGGCTGCGACCATAACGGTCCACGTGGTCTGATTCTGCACCTTTCTCTAAAAGCATGGCTACTATTTCAGCATGCCCTTCCTGAGCAGCAATGCTAAGTGCTGTGGCACCCTGCTGTTTGCAAGCCAGGTCTACATTAAGACCTTTAGCCCTAAGGAGCAGCCTGCCAGCAGCTGCGTGACCTCTCCATGCCACAGAGTGCAAAGGAGGCCGTCCATCAAGATCTTTAGCATTTGGGTCAGCTCCATATTTCAGCAACAGTTCAATACCTTCCAGGTCTCCTTGCCAAGCTGCTACATGGAGTGCAGTTCGCCCTTCTGCATCTTTTGACTCCAGAGGGACACCACCTTTTTCTATGAGTAGAGTGGCCATGTCTAAACGGCCCTCCATGACCAGCAAATAAAGAAGAGGTCTTCCTTCAGCATCACGGACATCAGTGTCAGCCCCTCTACGCATGAGCAACTCCACAATCTCTCGATGTCCCTGCAGAGCAGCTGCACTGAGTGCAGAGTGTCCATCGTATGCACGGTGATCGATGGGCGACTTTCGCTCCAGAAGTAGCCTGACTGTACTGCAGTGCCCTTCTTGTGCTGCTAAAATAAGAGGGCTACGACCCTCTACATCAAGCTCACCCACACGTGCCATGCTACCTCGCTCTGTCAATATTGCACACACACTTTTGTGACCTTCACAAGCCGCTGCATGCAATGGAGTCCAGCCCAGGTCATCTTTGTGATTCTCATCCAAACCCCTGTCCAGCAGTGCTCTTACAACTTCAACACTACCCTTTGCTGAAGCCAAGCAGAGAGCAGTGCGGCCTTCCCCATCAATGCCATCCACCGCTGCCCCCCAAAACAGCAGACGGTTAACTGTGCCAGCATGCCCCATAGCTGCAGCCGCAAGGAGAGGAGTGATAGCAGAGGGATGAAATCCAGAACTTTCATCTACATCAGCTCCAGCTTCCAGGAGGAGTTCAACCACTTCCTCGTGCCCTTCGTAAGAGGCTAGTAGTAAAGGCGTCATGCCATCTCTGTCCTTATGTTCTGGATCAGCACCTCGCTCCAACAGAAGGCTTACGACCTCTCCATGCCCTCGTCCTCCAGCTGCCGATGGCACACACAATGCAGCAACAGAGAGAGCGGTACGTCCATCCCCATCTGCAAGATTCAAATCAGCCCCAGCATTCAAAAGGATCTCGACTGCCTCTTTGTGACCCATGTAGGCTGCAGCTATTAGTGGAGTACGTCCCTCGCGGTCTGAGCGGTCTACTTCAGCACCATGATCAAGGAGGGTCAACAGAATTTCCTCATGTCCACCCCATGCTGCTGCTCGCAGGGCTGTCCGACCGTCTGAATCACAGCCATCAATCTCTGCCCCCGCTTCCAGAAGTAGACGCACAGCTTCCTTGTGCCCACCCCATGCGGCAGAACGAAGAGCAGTCCATCCCTCACTGTCCACGTGCTCCAGCAGGGCTTGTCCTGCAGGACTCTTGCTCCCTTGCTCCTGCACCCACTCTAGCAACATCTGCAGTACACCAACGTGGCCTTGTCTGGCAGCAAGCGTCAGTGCAGTCTGCCCATGGTTGTCGTTCAGTAAAGGGTCTGCTCCACGGCATAACAGCAATGCTGCTACATCTACAAGTCCAGCATGGGCTGCAGCTGCTAGTAAAGTCCGTCCATCTGATGGGTCTGTACGGTTCACACTGATTCCACTGTCAAGAAGTGCTCTCACAGAGTCTTCCCTCTGTAATGCTCGCCGAACTATCCTGCCACCTCCTCCAACACAGTGAACCCCGACAGTGGAGCTATTGTCTGGGGAACAGGTCGCCGGGTAAATTCCACTTTTCATTAAGAGTTGAAGGACATCTTGCTGAACTAATACAGGTGTATGACTAGAAGAACAGTCTTTTCTAGCACCATTAAGAGCTGGAACTCCAGTCCATAGCAACCACAGTGCCAGGAAGGCTGGTTCCCCTTCATGGAGTCCACTGTTGAGGAGGTGGTGGGCCAGCTGGCAAGTCTCCTCTGTACTCAAACTACTGGCTCGAAAAGAGAGAGACATGGCTAAAGAAAGGTGACCATCCTTCACACAACACAGAAACTTCTGTGTGCAATATTTAACATCAGTTAACCATTCTGCGAAGCTACTATGAAAGAGGAGTTTACTGCCCTCAGGGCCATCCACAAACAGAGATGCCAGAGCTCCCATCTGTGCTTGGAAGTCTCCAATCCCAAGGTAGAAGTCACGGCTTCTGGCAATAGTGTAGAGCTGCTCAGCTGTTAGTGGTTGTGGGGATGCCAAAAGGATATTCAGCAAAGGCCTAATATGGACAAACAACCTTCGAGGAAAGAGCCGCTGGCAGAGCCAAAGATAAAGGCCATTCAGTGTGCCAGGAATGTCCCGAATCTCTCGAAGTCCTACTAGACCATGTGCAACACCATCTAGCACTCGCTCAAGAAACAAGAAGCAGCCACCGCTTTTGATGTGCAAAAGATTAAGCATTTCAGCCGTCTCTGGTGTAAGTTGTCTTCTCAGTGGCCCGTCCTGGTCAAGCCTCCGCAGGATATATTGCTGTATATCTCGTACAGTTGCAGGCTTTCTTAAATCATCCAGACACAACCTCCTAAAACCTGCAGGGTAGAGAGGCAAGAGATAGAATCAGAGCAGTGTACACAACAAAATGAGTGACAAACAATGGTTTTAGCATCATGATTTTTTAGGGCCGCACAATTACCACCGAAATTGCCTTACGCAATAAAAAGATGGGATTTATTTAAATATGCAGTCAGCAGCATGTTCTGTTTGTGCAACTGTGTGTGAGTTTCATTATAGTGTTTTCAGTGTCTCCGCGTGGGTTCACAATATGTATAAGCTTCATGCAAAGTACTCAAGTTCACTGTATTTTTTACATTTGTGTAATTCCAAACATTTTTTACTATACTCCATTCTAAATTACTACACAAGTCAACAACAGCAGCATTTGTCATAATAATTTTAACATGCTTTTAGCAAAGTGTAGTCCTACAACAGTTGTTTCTTTCCAGTCTTTTCATCTCGTGGGCAGAGGTAAACCATGATGGTCCTCGAGGCTTTCCAAAGCCAGAGTTAAGTACCTTGCATTCAAATGTGTTTATAAAGTCAAAAATATACACAGAACTAGCATACAATAGATTGTAGTCTCTTCACGCTATACTTCAGATGTCATCCACAAGAGCTAACGAGTGCGTGGGACCCTCATCTCATAAGACCAGGTCATTTCACCTAGTAAAAAACAAAGCACTACAAAGCCATAATATATTGATATAAGAACAAAAAGCACAGAAAAAATGAGTAATAAGCTGTATGTTTGGTAATACTAAATGTTTGCGTGGCCACACAATGTTATTCATTTCTTTCTAAATGGGTTTCTAAACACAGAACATAAAGTCCCTGTACACAGTTTTATTTAAGAGGAACAAGCACAACTTTTACAAGAAACCAATAGCTAACCATCTCACATTTCGCTGTGCTTAATATTGTACCTGAGAACATCTTGCAAATGGCTTTGTTCTGGCGACGTGCAGAGCACACCAGCAAGATCCAGGGGGGCAGGAGTTGTATGTATTTGAGCAAGAGCTCTGCAATAGAGGAACTCTGAGTGGCTGCAGATCCTGATATTAAGCCTTCTCCAACTCCATTCCCTCCACAATACCCCGAGTCCAGTGAATCAACCGCAATAAACACAGTGTGAGCTGGTGGTGTCAAGGACAAGAGAGGCTCTAATACTGCCCTAAAGAAAAATGAAAAGAAGAAGTAGTTGAACATAATTACACATAAGTAAAGGCATAGCTTAGCAACCACTGCTAGTATCATTGTCTTTAACCACACAGACATACAACTTTTAAATTGCGTCAACAGAAGAATGGAATGGAAGAAGGAGAAGCAAGGAAGGACATATTTCTCTCAGCAACAGCAAGAGGATGAGGAATTCAATCATTTGAAGAATTGGAACTAGGAAAGGCATGTCATCACATATGAATGAAAGTCAAGTCAGAACTAAAACAGAGCTTATCTGGGAAGGAAATGAATGCAGAAATGCTGCATTGTTTTGTAAAGAATGCAACTATGTGAGCACTTTATTTGGAATAAAATACAACAGCCTTTAAAAACCATCTAACCAACTCCCAGATTTTTAACACTGTCTTATTCTTCATTCTTTCACTCTTTTGGCCACTTCTTCTGACTTGAGGTGTGGTTGCACAGGCATTGTGACTCAGTGTTATGGAAGCTCAGTGATTTCCTGTTGCTTCCAGGGCATACCAGTAGACAGTGAGAAGGTACTGCTTCCTTATCAGACTCACATTCACATAATCTGTGTTGCTCTTATCACTGCACCACTTCACTCTTGTATGATTGCCCTTTTAATCAAATGCTTAAATGTGATAAGATTTATGATAATACGCTTTCATCTATCCCAGCTTGATATGCAGGAAACTAAACAACTCGTAGCCTGGTTTCCCAAAACACTGAGGTGCTCTGTTAGTTTGCGCATCATGATACAGCCAAAAGGATCCTGATACATAAATTAATGGCAAGAGTTTGGAACAGGACTATGTGTTTGTATGAAAATGTAGTAAACTGTGGCAAAAAAGCTTATAATATTTTCCAATTATTTTAAAATATATTATTTTTTATGTATATATATTCCGTAATGCATCGTCAAATGTCTTTGTACCTCTGTTATTTTATTCTAATTTTCAATTTTTACTTACCTGCTTGATTTGGCCCATGGACTGTTTTTGAACTCTTTACTGATTTTATTTAATGTCGTAGAGAAAATTAATTGAAAAAATACTTCACCTAATGGAAGCACTGTGTTGCTCATATTCTGTATTGATGAAAATCAACACTTGTTTTCTTTCAAAGTGTATTGTTTTAAACAGCACAACTTATTTTGGTTAAACCGTTCAGTAATGAACTTCCTGTCTCCCGCCATAAAATATACAGTCATAAGCATGCAATGTTTATCGGTTCCTTATCTCCAACACGTGGCTCACATAATTTGTTGAGCTAATGCCCTTTTAACATGTTCACAGATCACAGCTTGAGCCGAACAACCTAATAAATATACTTCCTGACTCTAGCTATAGGCTTGTCTTGACCCCAGGAATGGTCATGCTAGTTAAAGTTGTCAAACAGAGGAGTGTTAAGAGATAAACACTTCTTATACTTCAGCTGTGGACAAAATGGGAGGTTTAAGGGTTTTGGCCATGGTCAGGCAGCTGAAGGTTACAGGATTTACAACCAACCACTGATTCAGCTGGAATCATTTGCAAGTCCTCACTGCCAAAATCTGATGAAATCCAAACTTAAAACTGAGAATAGGTTACAGCTGCTAAAAGTACAATTCCATTTTGTGATTTAATCTACTTAGAATACAGGAATTTCGTCTGTTTAGTACAACTATATCTCTATACAGCTTCAAACTGATGAATGTGTCATAATTATTTCCTGATGACAGAAGTTCACGTCCTGATAAAATAAACTGTCTCATCATTGGCTGACTTTTAAATAAACAGTGTTAATGATAGCTTATGTACATCAGAGAGCACGTTGAATACAGCAGGGAGAGACGTTCGCATTTTACCCCTAAACTAACCCTTCTTACAATCTCTCGCAAGGACCAGAGAAAAACATCACAACAGTCTGTCAGCATGTGTGGAATCTGGGCCTGTACGTCAGATCTGCAAGGGAAAACTGAAAGAACTAGTGTAAGAGCAAACACTGAAAGAGGTTTTTTAAAAAAAAAAAAAAAGTGGTCAGTGTGGCGACCTCACCGAGGGACACAAACTCCACAAACTAGTGGCACGATTCTCGGTCTTTACCCCCTTTTTTCCCCTGAAGGTTGTAAATAGCGTCATCTGTCTACACTGAACGCTGGGCTATTGTGATAACTGTGAATAGGCGTCATTATTGCGATGAGAGGAATAAATAAATAAATATATGTGGCAGCAAAGCAGAACAATAGCCCCTTTTCCTGCTTTTGACATAAAGTCTTTCTGAGGGGTATCAGACGAAAATACGATGGAGGAGGAGAATATAAGGGGTGGGACGGTTTAGTAGGAAACAATAAAAGAAACCTTGTTTAAGCAAGATGCCGCTGAGTGCATTTATATTCACAAGACTACAAAACATCAGCTTACTATGAATAACCAGAAGATGTACGAAAATGTGTTTACATGATTTTAAAATAAGTTTTTTTTTCTGGTTTTGACTAGAAAACACACAAAAACACACTCGTTTTTAAAAAGACCAAATGAAAGTGGTGCGGATTATATTAAAAAGCATCTTCTGCAATGCCGTTTTATCTGTTGAATTGATTATTTAAACTTAAAATTTCATGTTTAAAGCTAAAATGTTCTGGAGCCTGACACTCTGTTAGACAAGAAACGCAGCAAAATGTCAAAAAAGTCATTTAAAGGCCCCACTGAAGTGTCATTTTCCTTGCACAAACAATGTGAAATACAGAGGGAGTGTGTAAGGTACACCAAAGGCCTAGCTGTGAAACATCTGGGATTTCTCACAGGAGTAATGCTTGGAGAGCAAACATGAAATGCTTGGAGAACTAAAGGCTGACAGAAATGAGTTCAAAGGGATCTTGAACAGTGAGTGATTTGTTACAGAGGAAAAGCAACAGAAAAATGTGAGAAATTCAGACAAAGGAAAAAGTGGTTTTTAGAAGTACTGAAATAGTGAATTTGTAAGGTTTAAAATCTATATTAAAATGTTACAATTTTCAAGATGAGACTGAGTAGATAATTAATGAAAAATCTACATTAAAATGTTACAATTTTCAAGATGAAATTGAGCAAGTAATTAATGCAAATTAAGAATTATTAATATGGCAGAGTTACATATACACCAGTCAAAAGTTTTTGAACAGTAAGATTTTTGTCATTTAAAATAGCTGTTCTATATTTTAATATACTTTGAACTGTAATTTATTCCTGATTTCAAAGCTGAATTTTTAGCATCATTACTCCAGTCACATGATCATTCTAATATTCTGATTATTATGTTGAAAACAGCTGAGCAGAATTTTTTTCAGGTTTCTTTGATGAATAGAAAGTTCAGAAGAACAGCATTGATCTGAACTAGAACTCTTTTGTAACATTATGAATGTCTTTATTATCACTTTTGATCAATTTGATCATCCTTGCTAAAAAAAATATATAAATTTCTATAATTTATTCCCACCCCTCCCCCCCAAAAAATGATACTGACACTAAGCTTTCAAATTGTACAGTGTATAATGTTACAAAAGCTTTTTATTTTAGATAAATGCATATCTTTCTATTCATCAAATAATCCTGACAAAATGTACTCAACTGTTTTAAATATTGATGATAATAATAATAAAATCAGCATATTAGAATGATTTCTGAAGGATCACGTGACATTGAAGGCTGGAGTAATGATACTGAAAATTCACAGGAATAAATTACATTTTAAAATATATTCAAATAGAAATCAGTTATTTTAAATTATAAAAATATTTCAAAATTTTACTGTTTTTGCTTTGAATCAAATAAATGGTGAGCAGAAACGTCTTTAAAAAAAACATTACTAATCTTACTGTTCAAAAACGTTTGACTGGTAGTGTATTGATATTTGAGGATCTTATAACAATACCTTTGTATTTACTCATTACATTTAAAAAATAATTAACATACTTCATTCACATAATTTTCCTACAGAAACATGTCTTAAAAAAAAAAAACTCTGAAACTCAGGTTTTATCAAATGATGATAATTGACATTGTGATGTACAAACCAACCTTTTAAAAGTGTCATCCGGTTCTTTTTGGCAGTGTACGGGCTCCAGGACAGCAGCAATAGCTGGAGTGCTTATCGCTTTCACATAGTCTGGTCCCAGAAGTGAACTTTCCTTCAGCTGTTCAACCAGCCCCAGTACAAATCTCCACACTTCAATACTGCCCGCATGCTCTCGCTGGCAATAGTGCCAGGCCAAACACCGTGCTGCCAACCCCGCCGCCCTGCATGCTTCCGACTGGGGCCAAACCAGTTCGGTGAGGAGGGCCGTCTTACCCGTGCCCGGGCCCCCAGTCACTAGGACCCCTGGAGAGACACGGGCCGTTCCCTCCACGCTCTTAATGGCGTCTCGCCCCTCTAGGCATCTTTGTAGCTTCTCGAGGGCCCATTCGCGGCAGTAGAACCGCCGGCCCCGTAACAAGCTGGGTAACATGCTCCTCATCTGGCCCTCAGGATGGACCATGAGGATGTGCGTTCTTCCATAGTCTGAAGCAGGTGGTTCTCGGGATCTCTAAAACAGCTTACACTGCAGTTAGCACAGAAAGAACAGTGGGATTCGGTTGGGCTGTATGCAAATGCTTGCTACAAAAAGGTTTCCGGAATTGAAAATCAGAGAGAGTGTCCTCAGATGACTGTTGACTGCAGGTGTGTTTGTATTTTGCAATCCCATAGGTCCAAGTCATTCTGCTAGTCAGAAGCCCTATAAGACAAAACAAACATAAACCTTGAAGAGAAGGGTGTAATTTGGTCGATGTTTAAATACTTTCTCCTAACCCAGTTCAATATACAAGTCATAATAATAATACCTTTAATGCAAAAAATGCAGCTCAAAGTGCTTCAGAGGTCTACAGTGTTTACGCTATTCACAAGATAAATCTGTGAGTGGCTTACTTTATGAATGATTTTTTGGCATAGGCTACTGTAATGTAAATCGCATGCGATCTGGTGCGTTTAGCCATTATGCTCCAAAAAACGTGGAACCAGTCATTATTTTCTCAATCCCATTTGGTGATGCAAGCAGCACAGAAATTACACACTTCACCTTTAAATGAAAGCTTGGCATTTAACTCAGCCATGACATGTGATAAGGAAAGGTTTTGAGAGAAACAGAAATAGAAAGAGGGGTAGAACATATCTGTCAAACTCCCATGAGAGTGCGAGCTCGGATATGCAAGTGAGTCAAGGTGCTGACCCAACCCTCAACGTAAACTGTTCTAAGCAATAAAGAAATAAAGCTAAAGAGAGCTCGAGAAAGACAGTAAGAGACGACACAAAATCTTACCTTTGAAATGCGCTGTTTCATGTTTTCTCCATGGCAGTGTTCAGTCTCGCCTTAAATGTATCACTCTCTCTTCATGTCTTTCTTGACTTGTTTCTTCCTCCTCACAGGTCTTATGGTTTTGCTGGACAGACTGAAATCTACTCCTCCTTTCGCATATTCTCCTCGGCTCCCAGCTGCTTACCGGTTTTTCTGGTCCTTTATCTCCTCCCCTCCTGCTCCTTAACATGTCAGGGCATGAAGTGAAATAGCTGACTGCAGGAAAGAGAGAGAGCGTGAGAAGGAAAGAGAAAGAGAGAGAGAATGAGCGAGGGAGGAGTTAGGGTTTGGGGTCAAAGTTTAACCACAGATGCATGATGTCATATAGTGTTTCTCTTTCTTGCACGCTTTCTTTCTTTGTCCGCACACATTCTCTTAAGAGAGCGAGAACTTGTGGACAGGATCGAGAATGTTGCTCTAAATATACCTCACATGTCTGCAATTTATTAGAAGCCATAAAACAAAACAGAAGTGCCTTCAGTGAACAGCAACCTCATTACAACAAATACAGTGCTGACAGTGTATTTTTTGCTTGATGTCTAAATCAACAACTAACTAATCAACAACATATGGTGGGGGGTGGGGTGGTGTAGTGGTTAAAGATACAGGCTGTCTGCCCAGAGGTCACAGGATCAAATTGTTACGGATGATCCATGAATCCTCTAACCATTGAGCCCTCGAGGGAAGCGCCCAACCCAAGATTGCTCCAGGGGGACTCTCCCTGTAATTACTGTACTGTGGGTTACTTTGGATAAATGAGTCAGATGAATAACAAGTAGTTAAGTAATATATGTGTTGTCAGCATGCACAAGTGACACAGGGGTCTATCTAAAATAACAGGCTGAAAAAATAAAGGTCAAAAAATAAAATAATATAATAATTGCCCTGAATGTATCCGCTGGCTTTCTAGACTTCTAAATATATTGACATGTTTACCTTCATTTTATTAACAAAAATGACTTTGTTGCTAATGGCAGATTAAAAGAAAAGATCATATTTTTACCACGTTATACAAACTATATAAAGATGCAAGACAGCCAAACTGGATACTACTCATAAGACTCATGATATAGCTATATATGATATATATAGCTGTTACTTATTATCCCTCACCTGCTTATAATTACAGATGTGACAAAAACCACTCATATATTTTTCTCTGAGTTAGAATAAATGGGTTGTTGACATGAAAAGCCCAGGAGTGACAGCATTGTGTGTGGCTTACTACATGCAAAAAAAACATTATCAACAGCAATTTATAGTTCTTGTATACATACTATGAACTCATATAAATTAAGAGACTACATGGAATATTTGTGCATGGCATTTATTTAAAAAACTGAAAAGGTGATTAAAATGTGAAAACTGAACTGTGCTCAGAGGATAAGGGTATTTTCAGGTTGAGGCAAGTTGTTGCTTTTTATTGGGGCAAGTTGTCACATGTTTTCATGCTATATACAGTATACACTATTATCCTTTTTACATTTTATTGCCTCAGGATTTGCTTTGTGTTTAATATACACTACAAGTCAAAAGTTTTTGAACAGTAGGATTTTTAATGTTTTTAAAGAAGTCTCTTCTGCTCAACAAGCCTGCATTTATTTGATCCAATACAGCAAAAGCAGTAATATTGTGAAATACTTTTACTATTTAAAAAAACTGCTTTATATTTGAATATACTTTATAAGATGTAATTTATTTCTGTGATGGCAAAGCTAAATATTCAGCATCATTACTTTAGTCTTTACTGTCACATGATCCTTCAGAAATCATTCTAATTTGCTGTTCAAGAAACAATTATTATTATTATTTTTATTATCATCATCAATATTTAAAACAGTTGAGTACATGTTTCAGGATTCTTTGATGACTAGGAAAATCCAAAGATTAGCACTTTTCTGAAATAAAAAGCTTTTATATCATAATTTTGTTTTCTGAGCAGCAAATCAGAATATTAGAGTGATTTCCAAAGGATCATGTGAATGGAGTAATGATGCCAAAATTTCACAGGAATAAATTACATTTCGAAATATATTCAAATAGAAAACAGTTATTTTAACTAGTAAAAATATTTTACAATTTTACTGTTTTTGCTGTACTTTGGATCAAATAAATGCAGAAAAGATTACTTTAAAAAACATTTAAAACCTTACTGTTCAAAAACTTTTGACTGGTAGTGTACGTTTTGCTGTTTACGTTTTGTTGATAGAGGCTGTTTAAAGGTTTTAAGTTTTAATGTGACAGCTTTTACCACAGTAGTGTGAGAAAAGACAAACTGCATCATATTTCCTGGGCAATAACAACTTTAGTTCAACTGCATGTTTTGTTAAACAAAAAAGTTAATGTGCATGTCATTTCATGTCAAATAACCACATGTAAAGTTACAGTTGGCTTGTGTTAAAAGGTAACGTTAAAAAACACTGATCAGAATAATCTTTTCCTTTCTAATATGGAATAACATGCATTACATTTATTATGCTACAGGCTATTAATCATTTAGCTGAAGCTTTTATCAAAATGACAGGTTCAGTCCCTTCTGTAGTAATCTGAGGTTGAACAAAAACACACCTAGTTGACCTCTACAGGTGAACCTATCACCTTTTAGTCAGTAACCATTTGTATCCATTAGGCTACACCAAGTCTAACTAAGTTCTGTGAGATAAATGATCCAGAAAGCCAACATAGGAACACAGATTTTCGCAATAAAAAAAAAGGTTTAGAAACCTTACCTGTACACTCGGTTTCCAGCGTTCCGAATACCGTTTAATTGACCGGAACCAGAGACTCTGCGCAGGTTACAGGTGCCGCATCTTCATCATTCTGACGCCCACCACACTACACTTGGACAGGAACCCGAAGCCTTTGAATCCCTCACGACACAACGGTACAATTAAATAACCTGTTCGTTTCTTGTCAGCATGGCAACAGAGTCCACAGTATCGCTCCACGGCACATCTGTGGTCGAATCCACGCACTCAGACGCGGTTTGGTTTGGTAGTGTGTAAGGTAGATGTTTGGTTAGATGAAGCGAGGGTTATTCTGCGTCGTGCCCGTCGCTAATTCTTGTAGGCTTGCACCAACGCAAATCACTTAATGTCTGCAAAGAACAGCGCAGATCACACGCTGCTCCCACCATGGAAGTCTGTGGCAGCTCCAAGTTTTCATGCATCTTGATTGGTTTATTCCGATCGTGATCGTAGTAGTCCACGAGGGGGCGCGTTTGTAAAGTAGGATGAGATAGCAGTTTAATACAGTGAAAATGGCAAACATATTGGTATCAATTTTATTATAAATAAGCAAATGTAAATTAAAACAAATTTAGGAATATATAGGATATGTGAATGCCACTTGCACAGTAGTTTCAAACGTTTAACTGCCATGAAAATGACATCATGCAAAAATGATCAAATAGTCTTATCATCTTTTGATGTACAACTTTTTATTTTATTTTATTTTATTTTTTAGTGTGACATAAGATGCATACCTTAGTGTGTGAGATGCATTCGCATGGATGTTTTTCTTAGAGTTTTTTTTATCAAAATAAGTTGACATCATTCATCCTGATAGTTATTAATTAAACAAATTGTGACATTTTTGCCTTTCTGTTGCCTGCTGAGAATGTTTAAGCACTGCTTGATGTTTTGACCTTTCTGGCATACAGGTATTCTTTACAATGGCCTTTTTCCTGTTTCTGGGATGCACTGGAAATCCTCTGGTGTGATTTTTGCATTTGCAAGGCAGCACCAGGAATTTAGAGAATAATGCTTGGAATAAGTTCACAGTCAGCTTCCTGACTACAGTAACACACCTGCACCAATGCTTAAAGTTTTCTTCCTCTTTCATTTCACAGTTGGCAAGCTGTCAAAAATGTCTATACAGTTTTCACTATAATGATCTTTCACTTATTTTAATTATAATTATTATATTTTCAAGCAGATTGTGCTGAGATGCTGTAATTAACAAAAGCAGGGAAGCTATATAAACACACGCAGAGAAACAGAGATTAAAATTGATCTGAGATGTTAAAATGATTGCATCTGTGTCTGAGAAATGCATTCAGCTTTTTTCCCCTTTTGCATGAATCAATTTTCCCTCCCACACAAGCCTATAACTTTGCATTTGCATTTGTTGCCTGGAGCTCTGCTCAATATTAAAACTAGAAAAGATATATTTTCTTAAGAGAATAGAGCAGAGATGGTTCACCTCACAACAGATCAAATCTGTGCAACACAAGGCTATGTAAACAGTGAGCAGACAAAGTCCAGACATGCCAGATATGAGATTGTGCATTAACAGTTTCTGGATTCTGTGATTGAACGCTGAGGCAAGTACAAGGCTGCAGGGGATGATACTGTTACATAATTTAACCAACAGGGTTTTTGTTGTTATGGCCAGACACCACTGTAATACACTTTAGCCATGTCAGGAAAACACAGTTTTGTTACTAGGCCTCCTGTGATCGGCTTCAGTCTCTGTGCCTCAGGTGTTTTTGGTTTTCTGGAAAAGAGTCAACTGTGAACGATAAGGCAGATGGCACAGTGTCTGCATCTAAGTTTTGTATTCTGCTAGATTATGGCTTCATTTTGTTCACATATACTATAAGAGCACTTATGATGTGCTCTTGCATGTGCATATTCAAATTCTGAAATAGACTTTCTAATTGTCAACTACATATTAGTATATGTAGATCAAAGGAAGGATCTAATTTGTCCTAATAAGTGCAAAGATAGTGTGATTATTTGGGTTGCTTTTAATGGTACATGTCTTTATGCTGCCTTTTGGGGCAGCCGTGGCCTAATGGTTAGGGAGTCTGGCTTATAACCGAAAGATTGCGGGTTCGAGTCCCAGGTCTGGCAGGGATTGAAGGTGGTGGGAGTGAATAACCAGCGCTCTCTCCACCCTCAATACCACGACTGAGGTGAGTCCCTTGAGCAAGGCACCGATCCCCCAACTGCTCCCCGGGCGCCGCAGCAATAGTAATATGGCTGCCCACTGCTCCGGGTGTGTGTTCATGGTGTGTGTGTGCGTGTTTGATCACTTCTCACTACTGTGTGTGTGCACTTGGATGGGTTAAATGCAGAGCACAAATTCCGAGTATGGGTCACCATACTTGGCCACATGTCACATCCTTTCCTTTCCTTTCCTTTCCTTCCTTCCTTTCCTTTAATCCATTATTTGTGCTCTACTTTGTCTGTTCTTTTCACAACCTAAATTTAATTCACTTTTTAAACCTTGACCCTGCGTGTTACTTAACCGCTTGCAGTGGGCATTATGCATAATGCTCTTTGCTTACATTACTTGTCTTTTGCTTTCTGGTTTAAAAACCTCACACAACACAAAATGTGTCAAGATAGAATATTCCACTTTTAAAAGTCGAGATTGCAAAAGGGATTTTTGCAGCAGTGTCATAGAACATTTCTGTTCACAGATCTTAAAAGAACCATTCTTTCTTGTAAGCAACATGTTAAAAATCTAAAAAAAAAAAAGCCTTTTCTACTAAAAAGAACCTTGCGGAATGGAGAGGCGTTCTTTAAAGAACCATAGTTGCCAATAAAGAACTTATGACTTAAACGGTTTACACATGTTAAACAAATAGCGCCTTGGCAGCCGTATTTTGGTGGATGCTACCTTATATATCAACCCTTTTAGGGGCATTCATTCATTTTAACGTTTGTGATATGCAATGGGACAAGCAGCGACAAAGCAGATTTGGATGCTGAACCGGTCTTTGTCCAGCAGGGGGAAGCAACCGCCAGTCTTTTAACCATTGTTTTGCCCTGTCGAACTTCGGTTTAGAAGCATTGCTATTGTTTCCAATTTTACTCACTTACACCAGCTGTTTTCACTTGGTCCTGTGGTGTGCAACTACCAAAATGATTTCTAAAAGTGCTCTATGTGCTACTTCATGCGACGTGACCAATAGGGAGAGTGAGAAAGAGAAAAAAATTGTGCTAAACCAATAAGGGGCGGAAATCTTTGAACCATTTCCAAGTTTTTGTTGATTTTTCTTTATCTTGCAACATGTTTGCCACTATCAGTACTAATACAAATAAATAAATATTAGGCCTACACACTTGTCCTTTTCGTTACAAACAGATAACGTTTAATTTTTCGCATGATAACATTACGTAACATTTTTCAGTCGGCTATTTTGATTAATTTCTCAATACGGGAGGTCTTACATTTTTCTTCAAATGTGCTGCAGAGTTTAGGAAGTTCTATGAAAGAGATGGCCGCTATTCGCAATGCTGTGATTTAATCAGGTAGTTTTGTAGGTAATTTTTATGAACAAAAACTCAAATATATATTATACATTTTTAAAATGTGCATTCTTCCTTTGCTTTTTTAAAAAGACTGGTTTTCAGGCTAGTGGCAGTGAGATAGGAAAAATTAGTTTATCTCTTTAGGTTTGGTGGTGTGCCTTTACTATGAGACACCAGTGTGGCCTTTTGTTCCCTTCATGAAGGGAGATAGTCTGTGTGTTCAGTGACACGTGCACGACTGGATGCTGATGCTAATCTGTATAAGACAGATGCTTTTTTAACATCATTTAGATCAGATTAATTTTCACTCATCATTAATATTATTACTTTTGTGTGTTATTTCTTGCAAGAATTTGTTTTTGCTCACATGACAGTAAAAATGATATTAAAAATCTTCAAAAATAATTAATTGTTCAAATGAAAACAAATAATAAAATAAAAACAAAAACTAGACAGTAGTTGAGGCACCTAAAACAAATATTAAAATGATTATAAAAATAAATGACCAAGGAATAAAATAAATAATAAAAATACATAAATACAATATATGTGCTATAAAGTGTTCATTTGCACTAAATACGTAATATTTTTGTACAAATACATGAAAATATATAGCTGCATTTATATTATATGAGGGGGTCACTCACAACAGGATGAGCATATTTGAGGGTCTGTGGCTTTGAAAACCCCTCAACTCAATATAAAATTAATCTGAATTCAGGAAGACACTCTTGCTTATATGTGCATAATGTACTACTGTGATTTAGTGTACCTGCTTCCATGAGTATTTCAACAGAGCAAAGCAGTCTCTGTTAATGATCACCGTATTAAACTAAACTGCAGAGGTCAGCACTTCATATTGATTGTCTGTGTTATTTGGGGAAAAAGGTAACAGTGCCCATTTCGCTGGGTTTTCTAGAAAATTCAGTCCTGTGCATGCACAAAGCAACATGCATTTGTGCACACATTACACATTCTGCAAGGTATTCACATCAGTAGAAGAATTACAGGATACCATTTATGCATGCTTATCAATGCTTTCAAAAGCATACTGTAAATTGTACAAGAAATGTCCCAACTAAATAAATCTGACAGGTTTATAATTTCTTCACTATATGCTTAATTTTAACCACCACGTTACTCACACCCATTTATACACTTTATAACATTTTTCAACTACACTGTAAAAAAACATTTGTTGAGTCAACTTAAAATAATTTGTAACCTGGCTGCCTTAAAATTTTAAGTTCAAAGTCTATTCAACTTCAAATGTTAAATTATACCAAGTGACAACTTAGATATTTGAGTTGAATCAGCTTAAAATTTTAAGGCAGCTGGGTTACTTACCCATCTGTTAAGTTTAGCAAACACAAATATCTAAGTTGTTACTTAGTACAACTTAACATTTCAAGTTGACTAAACTTATTTTAGTTAACTGAACTTAAAATTTTAAGGCAGCAGGGTAACAAATTATTTTAAGCTGATTCAACAAATTCTGTTTTTTATTTTTTACAGTGTATTCAGAAATACAGAAATAAAATGCATGTAGTTACTATATAAAACATAAAATACTGTATACTCTTCTGGACTGAAAATGCATGCAAGTGCATGTATGAACTATCATGCCAATAACTGCTGCCCTGTAAGGGGGTCTCTAATACTTTATAAGTCTAATTACCCCATGGTACATGGATCTTTGCACTGCTCAACTCACGTTACCTGTACCAACCCCAATACCCCACCAGAAATTCCTTGAAAAAAAACAAAAAAAAACATGTACCTTGGCCAACTTTTGGATGGGGGAGTCAGGGCAGCATGCAAACGTGCCTTTGTACCTGTGTTGTTTAGTGTGGGCATGTAACTAAATGTCCCTTCCTACGCGCTATGCAAACGGGGGTGTACGTGTCATCTCCAGCGTGCTTGCAAGATAGTGTCTGGTGGAGGGTATAAATTGTGGAAACCAGACTGTACTGTACCTTCTCCAGCTGAGCTCTGTCTCACCAGAAGACCCTGCTGACCATGAGACTCGTTCACACGCTCACTCTGTGCCTGGCTCTCTTGCTGAGCCTCGCTGCTTCGTGAGTATTCACGCAGACACCTGTCAACACATGGTTACAAGGTTAAAATGAATCAAAACACTAAATAATGTGTGCAGAATTGCTAAGTGTGTTACTTTAACATAGCATTAGTTTTTTGCAAACAGTTTTTTTATGATTGCACCAACATTATGATTTCTTCAATTTTGACTGCTTGGTCAGTGCAAGTCTTGCACTTTAAGTCAAGCACTTTACTTTAAACAGTTACATTTATGTTTACTCGTTTAGAATGTTTTTTTGTTTGTTTGTTTTTTTTTTAATCAAAAGTGACTTAGAATTGAGAAACATATCAAGCAGTTTTTCATAAGAGCCAACCTTTTTTTTCTAGTAGCCTATGCCACAATGGCAAGATTCAGTTATAAGGTTGATTACACTCCTAAAAATTAAAGGTGCTTTAAAAGGTTCTTCACAGTGATGCCATACATGAACCATTTTTGGTTCCACGAAGAACCATTTAGTCAAAGGTTCTTTAAAGAAGCATCTCTTTCTTACCTTTTTATAATTTGAAGAACCTTCTTTCGCCACAAAGAACCTTTTGTGAAACTGAAAGATTCTTCAAATGTTAAAGGTTCTTAATGGAACCATTTAAACAAAAAAGATTCTTCTATGGCATTGTGTAGCACCTTTATTTTTAGGATTGTAGTAAAGTAGTTTTACAGTTTTAAAAAATGTATCTCAGACACAAATATGATTCGCTTTAGCTACAAATTAATTTCTTTTCAAACAAATTGCAAAACACATAATTCTGTAAATAAATCTAACTGTTTGAAAACTTAATGTTACAGACATACTTCTATTTTTGTAATTGTAATTTTAACATCCACTTCTTTGTGTTTTGTGTTCAGGCATCATGGGGGGGATCATGCTCAAAAAGGTAGGTTCTGTAAATGGCTGGATTAAAACAATTTCCATAAGTGGGAATAAATGAACGTAATATGTTAGCATATTCTGATTTCATCTAGACACGTTTTTTTTTTTTGGTTCAGAAGAACCTAAGGGTGAAGGACAAGAGCATGAATTGCACCATGGTGCTACACTTGACCGCTGTGCTGGAATGGAGTTTGATGCAGTTGCTGTGAACGAGGAGGAAGTTCCTTATTTCTTCAAGGGTGAGAGATGGTTTATCAGAGAAGTCAGACTTTTAACTTTTAGCAGTGAAAAATAAAACATAAAAATGATATAAATTTGTATAATATAAAAATATGATTTTTTTTATCCACCTTTTTTTTTATCCCGTAAGAGCGGGCATTACTATTTGTAAATTTAATGTGTCTGGCTTCCAGTCTCATCCACGTCCAGCTATTTTTAGCTGTACAAAACAGCTGGTTTTGCTGCTTGATATTGCAAATTGGTGTGTCTAACCATATTATTTTAACATATTTTCTTAATTCTGAACACATTGGTTTGTAATGCAAACAGTTTTACCATTTACTGCACGTTGTTATTCTTATGAACCAGAAGTCTCGTCCATAGGCTTGCTTCCGTGTTGAAGGATAAGGTGGATAGTAAATTTGGGATTGCATCATGATTTTATTAATTTTTTTTTACCAACAATTAATGGTCGTTTAACTGACCTTTCTCTTTGATTTTTGACCAAAGGCGACCACCTGTACAAGGGCTTCCATGGCAAGGCTGAGCTGTCTAATGAAACCTTCCCTGAGCTGGACGAGCATCATCACCTGGGACATGTGGACGCTGCATTCCGCATGCACGCTGCAGAAAGCCCAGACCACCATGACCACCAGTTCTTTTTCCTGGTAAGATCAGTTTCTAATCCATTGTGATGTTTGCTTTATGTATCTGACATGTAAACTAACTTCTTCTTTAACACCATTAAAGGACACCAAGGTCTTCAGGTACTACAAGCACAAGCTGGAGAAAGACTATCCCAAAGATATCTCTGAAGTTTTCCCTGGAATTCCTGACCATTTGGATGCTGCAGTGGAGTGTCCTAAGGCAGACTGTACTGAAGACTCTGTAATCTTTTTCAAAGGTATTACAGGATATTGTGGTCTTTTTCTATATGCAGAGGTTAAAACGTGATGGAAAACATGTGTTTAAATTTTCTTTATAATCCACTAAAGGTGAAGATATCTACCACTTTGATGTGAAGACCAAGAAGGTTGATGAAAGGGAATTCAAGGGCATGCCCAAATGCACAGGAGCCTTCCGTTACATGGGTCATTATTACTGCTTACATGGACATCAGTTCTCCAAGTTTGACCCAGTTACAGGAGATGTGCAGGGCAAATATCCAAAGGAGACCCGTGATTACTTCATGAGATGCCCACATTTTGGTAAGTGTAACAATGATGTACATGCAAGTGTGGAAAAAGCAATGTAGCATTACAAAAAAGAACTGGTGAGTCTGGTGTCTCTCTAGGCGAAAAGACCACTGATGACCACATTGAGAGAGAACAGTGCAGCCGTGTACACTTGGATGCTATTACATCCGATGATGATGGCAGTGTATATGCTTTCAGAGGTGAGTTTCTTGACATTTCATCCAGACACCATTATAGTGATGGCGATTTTTTTTTTTTTCAGGTTATTGCGTTCCGCCAGTAGGAGGCGTTTAGCCAGTCAATGACTCACTTATTAAAACGATTCCTTCCATGAAATGATTCCTACTTCATGCTAACCATCTTAAATGGTATTCAACATTAGTACTATTGAATAGGCTACTATTCTATACTTTTCTACTATTTGGTGTCATTGAATGTGAGTCACTGAATCATTCATTCAACCAAATTGTTGAAAACAAATGCGTTGTAACTGGCAATACTGGGCCTCATTCAAGAAACTTGCGTAAATATAAGTATATATAAGTAAATATAAGTAAATTCTGAGTAATTTGCACGTAAAAAAGACCTTCCTGACAACTTTCCTCCTGATTCACAAAGCTTTGTAAACATCATAAATGCAAAAAAAAAAAAAAAATAATAAATAAATAAAAAAAATAAATAAAAAATAGGCCTATGCCTAACAGTAAATATTAAATTAAAGTGCGTCCACCAAAGCGTTTTTAGCCAGCTGAAAAAAATGTCAGGTGCTCTTCTGAAAACGGCTAGTTGGTGGCGCTTTTGGTGGCACAGCGTTTTTTCCAGCTGTAACACTTTGGTTGCTATGGTCCACGACAGTAACATATTACCAGTATCTCAAGTTTTTAAGAATTTTACTGAATATGAAAATTAAGTAACCAGCAATATTAACTTATCCATTGTTGTTTGGTCATTGCAAATTAAGCCGCCAGAGTTCCAATCATATGAGTATGCAGAAATTTCGGATCCGATTTGAGCTTCGGATGCCTTAAAATATTTGAACTTATTTGAATATTTGAACCGTATGCAACCGCCCGACCGGATGTGATGTATTCTATTAAAATTTATGAGCTTAAGGTTAGAATTACCAATATTTTTTTACTTAAACATTATTCTTTAAACACTGTTTCTCACGATTGTTGCACTACAAATTTGAAAGTTCTGTGCGCCCGCCACTAAGGATGAAAATGTGACAATTGTATCCAAATGTCAGAGACAGTGGAAAGGTGGCTTAATTCGTACGACCTCACTCATATGATTTTGTAAGTTTTCTGTGAGGGGTAGGTTTAGGGGCGGGGTTAGGGGTGGTCATTCGTACGAATTCCTACAAATTTACCAGCAAGTCAAATACGTATGATTTTTCACAAAACAATTTCGTACGAGCCAGGTTGTATGAATTTATACAAATGAGCCACCTTGTAAAATATGTATGAACTGCCTTGAGATCGGGTTAAAAATGACAGTGACGTGCGGTTTGTTTCACCCAAAGTTGTCCAGTTAAAAAAAACTTGTGAAAATATTATTATGGTAGTGCGTAAAAATTTAGTGTCATCAGTTTGCCAAAAAGAACACAGGAAATTTAACGCACCATTTACACGCGTGGTAGCGAGCGAGTGTACATTTCTTTCACACCAGCTAGCATTTTGAAAATACAAACATTTTCATACATTAGAAGGTTTTTTTTTTAGTTCTTTTTAGTTCGAAAGTTTTTTAGTAGTTTACTTTACGAACGATTTACAGTTTACTATAGTAAATACTAGGGCTGCACGATTATAACAAAAATCATAATTGTCGATAATTCCCTTGAAATTGTAATTGTGATTATTAATTTTAGTTTACATTGAATGAATAGCTTTATACCATTGTTTGAAGCAACTGTGTGCCACATTATTATATACTGTTTCTTATTTAAATATAAAAAAAATTAAAACAAAGAGAAAGAGAAAAAAACCTTAAGATAACCTGTAGGAAAAATACACACACTCTCTCTCTCACACACACACACCCACACATCTTAAGAAAGCAGAATAATGTAAGTGGAATTTTTTTTTTGTGCCTTTGAACCATTACATAATTGTGGCATTTGTAATTGTAATTACGATTAGAAATTTGATTAATTGTGCAGCCCTAACAAATACAACAGTATTTTTCTTGTGGGACGGCAGAATCACAACCTTATATTCAGGGACGAAAGCTCTCTTGTCTGTGTGCTATTTTGTAAATGTATATACCAATATACATATGCAAGTCATTCATTTAACAAATGCAATTTTTATCATATATAAAACAAATCCTTGTTTCTCTTCCCTAGGGCACCACTTCCTCAGCATAAAAGGTGATAAGTTTCATTCAGACACAATTGAGAGTGCTTTTAAAGAGTTGCACAGTGAAGTGGATGCAGTCTTCTCTTATGAAGACCATCTCTACATGATCAAGGTTCATTTGTGCATTATGTTTTTTAGTGTTTCATAAACTATTCACTCATTGAAGTGAAAATGTATGCATTTATCTTCTCATATATTCTTTTCGATGCACAGGATAGTGAGGTGTTTGTGTACAAAGTTGGAGAGCCACACACACACCTGGAAGGTTTCCCCAAACCCCTGAAGGAGGTCCTGGGAGTTGAGGGTCCCGTAGATGCTGCCTTTGTTTGCGCAGACCATCACATTGCTCATGTCGTCAAAGGTACGAGCACTGGCATGCTTGTTCTGTAAAATACTTTAGATTGTCTATCCTTGTTTCAAGCTTTTGTCATCTAGTGACAGAGAGCTTACTGTCTTTTCTACTTAGGTCAAACAGTTTATGATGTTGACTTGAAAGCCACCCCACCCGCGCCTGTGAAGGAAGGAACCATAACACAGTTCAAAAGGATTGATGCTGCAATGTGCGGACCCAAGGGTGTGACAGTTATCATCGGTAACCATTACTACTTGTATGAGAGTCCCAGGATTATGATGATGGCCAAAATCATACCTGAACAGCACAGGGTGTCTCAGGAACTGTTTGGCTGTGACCACTAGAGGGAGGCATACAGAGAAAGAGAAGAGGAACTGCTTTGCAAGTGACCTAGTCTGTACAGACTATGTAGAAATCTTTAAACATATACACTTTTCCTCTAACATTTGTCACTCTGATCTCAAATGAAAAGCCCTACCTCTAATGTTGTGCTCAAATAATCTAGATCTTTACAAACCTGTTAACATACAATCCTGGCTTGTACTGCACTGCAGGGTGTGCTGGCTAATGTATGTGTCTTTTACCACCAGCTGTTTTATTTGAAGCTTCATCAAAGTCTAAAACTTGATTGTTTCACCTTGCTCTGTGCAATGTGTGGTTATTAAATAATCTTATATTTTACATTTGTGTGTTTATTGTGATCACACAATGTACACATATTAAATAACATCACGTGTGGCATGGTTTTATGATTCCAGAACAATAAATAGTTGTTCAGCAGCCTATCTGTTGTGTAATATAGCCTATCTCTAATAACTCTTACCATTACAGTATATCCAACATTGTAGCTGCCATCAGAGGCAACTCTCATATATTTCAGTTTATAATATGCACTTTATAGTTAAAGGGTCAATAAATAGTTAAAATGTTCAGAGTAATCATTAGAATAAATAAGTAATATATATTTTTGTTAATACATGTCAATTCATTTCATATTATTCAACTAAAACAATAAAAAGGAGGGGGAACCTATTTCTTCTTTGTTTAGCTTGGGAATTATTTAATTGTTGCAATCAAGATATTTTCCGATGCACTACAAGTAGTACAGCCACATGAGGTGCTGCACTAATAACACGTATATAAGAGTTACGCCTGTAAGAAGTGCTAAGTAGTTGTATTGTTTTTTTTGTTAAAGAGAAAACTGTAACCCTCCAAGTTTATTCGTCTTGGGTTAAAGAGGCCATGAGTTCTGACGGCATTGTTGGGACATAAAAGGGATGCAAGGCTAGAATGTACAAGACATACTACAGACTCGTGTCCGAATAAACGTCAGTTAAAATCAAAAACGACTTGAGCCTTTGATTCAACTCGAGGGGAGTAACAAACATCACCCGATGTGCGGATATGGATCGACTAAATTGAAACTTAGTGTGAGTAATGTGAAACTTACAACAGTTAAAGTAATAAAGACATTTTACTGTGCGTACCACAAGTTTCGTGCAGTTTCAGAATAAACAAAACCGAAACCTAAGAGTTTATAAGCCGGTCAGCATCTCAGCTCATCTCACAGCAGTGCCGTTGGTGAACTGAGTGAGTAGCCTACCTACTTCCTTCTGTCTTCTATATATATATGTTCTCTCTTTCTACAAGTCTTTTATAGGAAAGCTGAAAAATGTTTTGTTTACATCTACTTCTGGTGACTGGGCAAATCATTGACTCATTAAACATGTTAAAAATCAATGTATGTATAATGGCTCTGTTGGCAGAATGCGTTAATTAAACAATATCACATTAACAACTGTATGATAGGCACATACTAGGAAGATTACAGGTGTAAAATTTCTTTTATAAAACCGTTTAATAAACGACAAAGTAACATACACTAATTTACGTTTCATCAGGGTTTTGGGATTGCCAAGCCAAGCCAAATTGGGTATGGAATGTAGTGGTGCAACAGAAATTTCCTTCTTCCCCTATATAAACTGCTTATACCAGTCTTACAAGTTAGTGTTGGTGTTCAATTTCCAGCTGGTTAAAAAAAAATATATATATATATATATATATGTTTAAGCTATAGCTCCCTTAAACCCTCGCTGGAATTAGGGGTGGAGATAGGCACCTAACCACACCCTAACCCTACCCCTTACCCTATCCTAACCCTAACTCCACCCATTAATTCACACAGAGGTGGAGCTGGACCTCCAGAGAGGGGGAGCTGGAGGCCATTTGGCTCTGCAGTGAGCACTACTTGCAAAAATGCTCTTCAGAAACCTACGGGTGACGTCACGGACACTACGTCCATAAATAACAGATTGGCGATTAAAATAATAGCATATTTGTCTCATTTTAAATGAATACTAAAAACTGAGATGAAAAATTAACTTCAGCCAGAAATGTACTTTTACTATTGTAAAATAAATATTCAGCGATATCTTCAAAAGGCTATGAATTTTTTCTCTGTATAGTGTTGCTATGGCAACTAGCAAATACCATAAATTTGGATATGCTGGCGTGTGTGGAAATATATAAACCATGTGTGTTACAATTAACCCCGCGTTAGTTTGTTCCCCGCGCACACCTATCTTTCGCTGTCTTCCATTTCCCACAATCCTGTGCGTGTGCGTCATATAGGCTAAAAAAGATATTCTGGTGAAATTAAACTTGTTACTTTAGATGAGATCTTGACCATGGTATACTTTATGAATAGTAATAGTGTAAAAAGCATAATAAATAATGTTGTTTGTAATAATAGCATTTTATAAACATGTTAAAAGGGTTCAAGTGAGTAGTAAATAAGAATAATACTTACAATATATCACCAATAATAACGAAACAGCCACTAATAACAATGACCCCAGATAGCACACGTACGTCTGCAAGATGTCTGTTAAAGATCTCTTGATCTGGAAAGCATCTGCTGTGTACAAACGTCTGGCAGATGTCTGTAAGATGTCATTTTTACATACATTCTAAATCAAAAACATCTTAAAGACATCTAATAGACGTCTATTTGACATGTGATAGAAAAATTCTTTTTGGAATCGATTCCCAGCCCTACTTCGCAGCCTTTGAAGTCATTGCCTGATTGGGCAGCTAGGCAGCAAGTCAGCTGCCTAGGCTGGACGCAGCCGTAGTCAAACCAAACGTAGCGGGATCTTTTTGTCTATATGTATGAATGAATCTGCATTTTTGAAATAATCTAGTGAGTCAATGATTTAATCACCCAAGTATAATTTCAGAAAATTCCCAGCTTACAAGTTTTATGAGGACATGAATGCTTTTTTTGTATCTTGTAACTACGGCAATTACTACATGGCGTGAACGCACCTTTATTTTACCTGTACAAAAACAGTACATTAGCTGCTTGAAATTGCAGGTATTTGTTATCATATTAGTATAATTTATTATGTTATTTATAGACTCAGTGACTACTCACTTACATTTAACGTTACTGCACTTTATTTTTCTGTAGCGACTAATGAATCAGAATTCACATGAAAAAATTTTTTTTTCTGTTTTGCAAAATAAGATTGATATAAGGTGTAGCATGATTTATAGTACTTTATTGCTTAAAATAATTGTCATATAACATAAGGTTGACTCTTGGTCATATTTTGCAGACAGAGTTCAGACATGTCTCACTGCAATTCTTCAAAGGGAAAGAGTAGTGGTCTGAACCAGCATTATGAAGAGAAGGTGCGTCCGTGCATTGACCTAGTGGACTCTCTCAGGTCATTAGGTGTTGAAAAAGACCTGAACCTTCCAGCTATTGCTGTCATAGGTGACCAGAGCTCAGGAAAGAGTTCTGTATTGGAAGCCCTGTCTGGAGTGGCCCTGCCTAGAGGAACAGGTAATACAGTGCAGAACTGCAGACTAGAAATATAAATTTTTTCTTCCCTTATTTGCCAGTCTAAATATAATGAATTGTTCAGCTGACCATCTGCTATATTCAACACAGGTATTGTGACACGATGCCCTCTGGTACTGAAACTGAAGAAAATTGCAAAGGGCAAAAACTGGCATGGAGTGTTGTCATATAGGAAACAAGAAAAGAAACTAAACGACCCAGCAGAAATAGAAAATGCTGTCTTAAATGGTCTGTAATCCACACTGATGTGTTTTAGTAAACAGATTATTGAGAAATTATTGAACAGATTATTTGCCTTCTAAGTCTTTAGATTTGTTGAAATAACTGTGTTTGTCATTGATGTATTGTTTAATAGCTCAGATAACATTGGCTGGAAAGGGTGAAGGGATCAGTCATGAGATGATCACTCTGGAGATCCAGTCCAGTGATGTTCCTGACCTCACTCTCATTGACCTGCCAGGCATTGCCAGAGTTGCCACTGGAAACCAGCCAATGGATATTGAGCAACAAGTAAGCACAGTTTGTATAATGGAAATCTGTAAAAATGCTTACATCGCTCCAACAATTTGGACTGCAGCTCCTTTAGACACAGTTCCTCAGACAAATATAAATATTATAAATACGGTTCCTCAAAAAAAAAAAAAAGCTTTTGTTTGAGATAATTATGATGAATTACATAGCAAGAGTAACAACAAAGAAACAATACAAATTATATGTAAACACATAAATACATACATATATAAAAAGAGAAAAAATTATAACTTCAGGAAAACTTAAAATGAACAAACGGACAAACCATGGCAGCAAATTATTCTATAAATGAAATCTTCATCTTAAAATATTTCTTTCAAAGCTCAGCATACATAACTCCAATAGATAAAAGTATGTATTCTAGCCCTATTGGTTGTTGCAATAATGTGTTCACTGATTTTGGTTTTTCTGTAACAGATAAAAAGTCTAATTGAAACGTTCATTAAAAGACAAGAGACCATCAGCTTGGTTGTGGTGCCTGCAAATATTGACATTGCTACCACTGAGGCACTGCGGATGGCATCCAAAGTTGATTCAACAGGACAAAGAACTTTGGGTACGTAACATTTCAGTATATGTCAAATATTGTTCCTGTTTTCTTGAGTGGTGAAATAATAGCAAAATAAAACACTGATCACAGCATAGACAATATTTTGTATCTCCAGGTATTCTGACTAAGCCAGACTTAGTGGACAAAGGCATGGAGCAGACAGTGGTCAAAACAGTCAATAATCAAGTAATACCACTGAAGAAGGGCTACATGATTGTTAAGTGCAGAGGCCAGCAAGACATCAATGAGAAACTTGATCTGGTCAAAGCTCTGGAAAAAGAAAGACGTTTTTTTAATGAAAATTCTCATTTTAGGCAAGATATTAAATTGGTTCTAATTAATTTTAATATATTTTAAAAATTGGCATTTTCTAAGTAATATTTCTAATATTTATTGATAAAAAGTGTGGAAGATGCTCCAGTTGTCTTTAACTTACTTGTTACTGTTCAAATTCATTCTTTTCATTCAGGTCCCTTCTTGAAGATGGAAAAGCTACAATACCCCTTCTTGCAGAAAGACTCACAAAAGAACTGGTTGAACACATTACTGTGCGTATGCAAAGTCCATGACATACAGCAGAAACATTGACACAGTACATAGTTTATGACTTAAAAAACTAAATAACGCAAACTACAATCAGAATAGGACATAAGATTCTACGTTGTTTTTGTTGCATTCTAATGTGTCATTGTCTGTGTAATTTCTTTACCTTTAGAAAACGCTGCCACAGCTGCAAAAACAACTCGAGATGAAATTAGAGAAGACGTCTGAGGATCTTAAAGCACTAGGAGATGGAGTTCCTCTTGATGAAAATGAGAAGACCAATTTTCTGATTATGGTAAAAAATAATAATAATAATAATAATAATAATAAAAGGGTTTGCATGTTGAAAACACGTAGTGGATGCCACAGAGCATCCAAAACTTCTAAAACATGAAATTAATAGTAGTTTCCACTTGAATAAAATCATAACTTTGTGAGACTTTGTGCTCTGCAGAAAATTCGCCAGTTCAATGACGCCCTTGAAGGAGTGAAGAGGGCAGAAGAAGATCTAAAAAACTCAGACACAAGGGTCTTTTCCAAAATCAGATCGGAATTTGGAAAATGGAAACTCACCCTGGATTCTAAAGCAATTAAGAGTGAGTTCATAATAAAATTGTAGCATTCGCGTAGCTCTAATTTAAAATAACCCTGTATCTAGTGATGTATTGCAATTCTTGGGGGCTGCACAAGTAGTGACATTTTACACAAGCAATCGTGTCTGGGATAAAATTGCATTACTGATGGTTGTTTTGTTAAATCAGTCCTTTCTTTAATTATTTTCTCTGAATTTAGCCCTTTCTCTGTCTGTTATATATGCTGTTTGGATTTAACTCACTTGTTGCAGGGGAGTCCAATAAACTAGTGGTTGTATTCCTCTTGATTTTGTCTGTCTTTTCTCTCAAGCGGAGGAAATCCTCAGAGATGAGGTGGAGGAGTATGTTAGGACTCGTAGAGGAAAGGAGCTTCCTGGATTTGTGAACTATAGAACCTTCGAGAACATTGTCAGGAAACATGTTGAGGAGCTAGAGGAGCCAGCCTTAAAGATGCTCAAAGAAATCAAAGGTGAAGTGCAGTGTTTGATGGTTTATAGTGCTCTTAATTTCACCTTAGATTAACATGAATTGTTACTACTGTACAAGTACCAACTTTCTTTCAAAGCGAATGAGAGAATCATAGGAATGTATAAAAGCACTTATGCATACATGATGATGTGCTTTTCCTCCTCTGATTGACTGCTCTGTTTTATTTACAGAAGTTGTTCACGCCTGTGTGGAGCATATAGTTAACTCTCATTTTAATGCCTTCTCTCACCTGCTGAGAGCTGCGAAAGATCCAATTGAAGATTTTCTCGATGAGCAGTTTCAGAAAGCTGAGGGGAAAATACATTCTCAGTTTAAGATGGAGAAAATTGTCTACTCCCAAGACTGTCTCTACAGTCAACAGCTAACCACTGTAAAACAGAAATCCTCAACAGGTTATGGGCTAAAGGCATCATCCGTCAATGCAGATGTGCGTGAGATGGCATACCATCTCACCTCCTATTTAAAGGTTTGTATATCTTTTAAGAAGGTAATGAAGGTACCACTAGTGGGACCTAACAGAATTGCAAAAAAATAATTATTTCTAAATTCTAAGTACTCCAATCACTTATTTCTTGCCAAACTACTACTGCAGTTGTCCACTGTATACACACAAAACCTTTAATAATATAGAAACTTAGTTCATCTCTTACATACATGAGTTCCAGTGGCAACTCAGTCTTGTGACAAATATTGACTAGTTGAATTTATGAATTTGAATGTAATTTTTATATATTTGTAGATTACCTGTGACCGTCTGGCTAATCAAGTTCCGCTGATAGTCCAGTACCACATCCTGGACCAGTACGTCTCTCAGCTTCAGATAGCAATGCTTGCCATGATTGGAGGGAACAGTCCAGAAAAGCTGCTCCGAGAAGATTCTGGTGTTGCACGTAAAAGGAAAGAACTAAAAGAGAGACTGGAACGCCTGAAAAGTGCAGGCAAAGTCCTGTCCAAGTTTGTGCATTCTGCCTAATTGTGGGTAGCACTTCCCAGCAAGAAGGTCTCTCGACTTGAGTCTCAGCTGAGCCAGGAGGCATGTCAATGGCATGTTCCCCTCATGTTGCTGGGTTTCCTCCAGGTCCCCCACAAGTCAAAGCTTTGCAAGTGAAGTCAATCAGAAAAACGAAATATCCCCTATAGTGCGAGTGTGAATATGTATGTCTGTGTGTGTTTGCCCTGTGATGGACAGGTCAACCATTCTTAGTGATCCCTGCAACCCTACACTGGACAAGTGGTTTAGAGAATAGATTAATGTTGAAACTTAATAGTGGAAATCTTGTTCCTTCAATATGAACACCCAGTTTCTTGACTGTTCCTTTAGTTTGAAGTTGGCATGAAATCAAAATTGCCTCTATTTATTTTCTTATTGCATGGTCTTCAGACTTTATGCGAATATATCGTTTTGACCTTAACCTTGTGATTGTTTTATACAAAAAATCTAATTTGTTTGATTTAGATTGTATTTTCACTTTACTGTTTGTGTTGTGTTTTTATGAGACATCTGTGTCTGGTTTGTCTGGAAATATAGACTGTGGTATGGACATTGCATTTTTTGTCTCTTTTCCTGTTATGAGCATTTGGAAAATGTTCTTTTTTTCTGTTTCAAACCATTTCATTAAAAAAATCAGTTAATGGATTTTGAATTAATGTTTTTAGTACACCTAACATCCATGGTGTGCCCCATTAAGTAGTGACGGTAAAAATTTACTTCTACAGTTTTGAGAGGCCCATGATGATTACAGAAAATGCCCTTTCTGAAAATCATGGAGCCTGAGGAGCCATTTGACTGTGATTACTAGAGACTGGCATACAGAAAAGGAGAAGGAACTGCTGCGCAAGTGGCCTAGTGCAGGGGTAGGAAGAAGGGGCTTATTCAGCGAAACGATTGGTTATTTTCTAAAAAAAAAAAAAACCTGACCGTTTATATACTTTTTAACCTTAAATGCTTGTCTCTGCGTGAACTCTGTGTATTCCGGTTCAAGACAGTTAGGGTAGGTCGAAAAAGTACACTACATGGAGAGAAATCCTGAAATGTTTTCCTCTAAAAACATAATTTCTTTACCACATGAACATCTTGGGTGACAAGGGGGTGAGTAAATTATCTGTAAATTTTTGATCTGGAAGTAAACTTCTCCTTTAAATGTAGCGTGAGTTTAAGCACTCTCAAAAAATCTCTCGTTATAATCAATTTAGCTGTCTACAGTGTGGAATGACTTATGCATTTTGTTTACGATAAGAGTACAGAATTCAGCCAACGAGCGCGCGCACAGAACAAAACCCCCGGCTTTTTTTGTCGATCGATAACTAATCAGAACGCTTCTGATTGGCCACTGGATTCATAAACTCAACAGAATCGAATATGACTGGTTATAATGCGCAACGTTGTAAAGTGTTATGTCGCAGGCTGTGTTCGAAAATCTTTTAATGCATGCGTGTTGTAATCACACTAGTTACTCCACCTCAGGTCTTTCAACCAGTTTCCCGCTCGCCACTGAGAGAAACACCACTTTGAGCGAGACCGGAAACGGTTTTATCGATAAAGTTGCGTTTTTGTTAAATGCAAACGTCGCAAATGCAAAACGCAAAAAAATCCCTAATAGCTGTGTAGGTTTGGATTTAATAAAACAGAAGTTTGTCACAATCTGCGTCTCACAGCGGAGACGTTGATGAATCCAGTGCGTAAGATACAACTGAATTTTTGACTTATTTTTTATCAGTTATCAACTTAAGTTTTAAGGAAACTGTAACGCGTTTATTTTTGTTGACTTCTAAGGTTCAATTTAGTTTTACTTAGTTCTAAAACTGATATGTGTGTGTCCTGGATGCTATTCAGAGGTTATTCAAATAAACTTTATTGGTATGCTGAGGACGCACTAACAACGTGTTTTATTCATTTCAGTTCAAGTTTATTTGTATAGCGCTTTTCACGATACAAATCGTTGCAACGCAGGAAAATTAAAGTTTCTACAATATATTTAGTAGTAGCTTACTAGTGGTCACTATGTCAAGTTGATGTAACAGCAAATATGTACTGTATGGTAAAAAATAAATTAATGACGCAATCAAACAGACAATGAGCACTATTAACAGTACTGAATTATATGTTGCAATCAAACTTATAGCAAAATTCGGTAGTTACGTATGTTGATTCAGGGCTGGCATCACTTTATCCATTTACCTGTCCTACTTAACCATTTAAAACGTTTCCCTATAATGACAAAAGCTCTGACTGAACTGTTACTGACGTTCTTATTTTTCAGACAGAATTCAGACATGTCTCCACGCGTTTCTTCGAAGGGAGGACGTACGAACAGTGGTCTGAATCAGCATTATGAAGAAAAGGTTCGTCCATGTATCGACCTAGTGGACTCTCTCAGGTCATTGGGTGTTGAAAAAGACCTGAACCTGCCAGCTATTGCTGTCATAGGTGACCAGAGCTCAGGAAAGAGTTCTGTATTGGAAGCCCTGTCTGGAGTGGCCCTGCCTAGAGGAACAGGTAATACAAGCACAATGCAGAATAAATACATTATCTGTCTGTCTTTGAATATGTGTGTTTGTAGTTGTAGATATGTTTACTGTTCTTTTGTGTGTTTGCATTCTTTTACTGTAATATACTCAACGCAGGTATTGTGACACGATGTCCTCTGGTACTGAAACTGAAGAAGGTAACAAGGGACGCTACCTGGCATGGATCACTCTCATATAAGGATCAGATAAAAGAACTAAATGACCCAAAAGAAATAGAGAATGCTGTCTTAAATGGTCTGTATTTTAATGGTCAGATTAATATACAGTTTATTGAGAACTTCAATGCCTGGGGTGTCTTTAGAATAGTTGAGTTAACTGTTTGTCATTGATGGGATGACTATAACATTGTATTGTTTTGTAGCTCAGACAGTATTGGCTGGAAAGGGTGAAGGGATCAGTCATGAGATGATCACTCTGGAAATCCAGTCCAGTGACGTTCCTGACCTCACTCTCATCGACCTGCCAGGCATTGCTAGAGTTGCCACTGGAAACCAGCCAAAAGACATAGAAAAACAAGTAAGACGTAATTTGTATATGGAAATGTGTGGAAATGTATAAGGCACTCAGTAACTTCGAAAATATGGATACTAACAATTAGTAAATATGCTGCAAGTGATTAAAATAATTTTGCCGTTTTTTTTAAATGTGTGTCACAATTGTTTACAGCGTACAGGGTAGAAACTAGGATAGACACAGATCTGTAAACATAAATACTAACACCCAAATCCTAAATTATGGGTTGTAATATGGTAATGGAAATTTCATGTAATATTACAGTTTGGACTGTGCCATTACTAATGAACATGCATCATAATATAAATAAATAAATAATTCAGAAATAACGTTTATCCCTTCAACATCAGTTTGCTTTGCTGTAACAGATAAAAGATCTCATTGAAAAGTTCATTAAAAGACAAGAGACCATCAGCTTGGTTGTGGTGCCTGCAAACATTGACATCGCCACCACTGAGGCTCTGCAGATGGCCTTCAAAGTTGATTCAACCGGACAAAGGACCCTGGGTATGTAGCGTTTTCGATGGGCTACTCACTGAATATGTCTATAAGTATTGTTTGATAGAATAGTTTTCTTTGTGGATTAATAAAAGAAATAAAGCAAGTCTTTATCTTCATATCTGCAGGTATTCTGACTAAGCCAGACTTGGTGGACAAAGGCATGGAGGAGACGGTGCTCAGAACGGTCAATAATCAAATAATACAGCTGAAGAAGGGCTACATGATTGTTAAGTGCAGAGGCCAGCAAGACATCAATGAGAAGCTTGATCTGGTCAAAGCTCTGGAAAAAGAAAGACTGTTTTTTGATGAACATTCTCATTTCAGGCAAGTCTTTCTTCTTAGAATTGAAGCACAAACTATTGCAAAAACAAGATGTTTGTGAAATATGTTCTAGTATATGTGATGGTCATGACGATGGTAATTTCATCTCATTTAGTATTTTATTATTACTTCAGCCTTTTTTGTATGCTATAGTTTACATACTTTACATGTTTTATATAACCCACTAATTAAAAAGTATGCAGAATGTTATGCTTCTCAAATTCATCTTTTGCCTTTAGATCTCTTCTAGAGGAAGGAAAAGCTTCAATACCCTTTCTTGCAGAAAGACTCACAAAAGAATTGGTTGAACACATTACCGTGCGTATGCAGAGTATTTATTTTGTGATTAATTAACATGATTGGAAGTAGGTTATATGACCATTTTTAATTATGTTTTGCTGTAAATGCTATGATACACAAAGTTTTGATACCAGTGAAATTTTACAATTCTCTGTACCAATTTTGATGCCACAGCAGAGAGTAATATTAGGCTAACTAATGCAAGTAAACAGTCAGTAATACAATATAAAATACAAACAATTGGTCAAATACAATAGAAAAATTATACAAAGTACTAAAAGTGTGTTTAACAGTATACTATTTAGCTACTAAATCAGAACTTAATCAAATAGTAACAGAGTAAATGCGTAATTCTAGATTGCTTTGCATTCTAATGTTACCATTTCTCATGTAATTACCTAGAAAACGCTGCCACAGTTGCAGAAACAACTTGAGATGAAATTAGACAAGACGTCTGAGGATTTCAGAGCATTGGGAGATGGAGTTCCTGTAGATGAACAGGAGAAGAGCAATTTTCTGATTACAGTAAAAAATCTGACTAATTTTAAATGTTCCACCACATATGTTTTTATGACCTTTTCCTTCAGTCTCATAACCTGATGAGGCTTTTGCGCTCTGCAGAAAATTCACCAGTTCAATGATGCCCTCGAAGGAGTGAAGAGAGCGGAAGAGGATCTAAGAAACTCAAAGATGAGGGTGTTCACCAAAATCAGAGAGGAATTTGCTAAATGGAAGCGCGTTCTGGATGACAAAACCATAAAGAGTGAGTACATAAATTATATTGCATTTATATAATGTATTATTTTAGCATTAATTTAAAATAATCAGTGGCAGTGATGTCGATGAACACAATTTATGTTGCTTTTTATGTTTATGTTGCAATTTATGTTGTAATTTTTTGTACTTTTTTATGTCAGATAAAAATGTAGTTTATAGTGGATTAGTGCACTTCAATTTCAAATTAGTCAGCAAATACTTGACCATGCGTAACGGAGTGACTGTCGCGTGAAGTGGGCAGATCCATACTCAAAGCTTTATTGAATGAAGACATAGTTAAAACAGCAGGCAGGGTCGAACATCGGCAAACAGGTATATGAGGACAAGACAAGAGTAATCCAAGACAGGCAAGGGTTGATCAACAGCGAACATAATTCAGGGGGCTAGGCAAAAGGGTAATCCAATAGACATGTGAGAGATCCAGAGCAGGCAGCGAAACAGACTAGACGAGATAAGTAGGCGAGAATACAAAACTTAGAAAACCAGACAAAACACAGGAAACTAGGAAATGGCTCCGTAATAATTGCTAACACTTAGAGAGTGCTAAATGCAATGTAAAATACTGGGCAACTAGGAAGAGGAAGTACAAGGCTTATATACTGTGCTTGATTGGTTACAGCTGTGTGTGTCATCAGCGCAATGAATGATGGGAAATGTAGTCCAGGGTGTGGTGCAACAGTCTGTGTAATATGAAATGGCAAGGTGACCTCTGGTGGCGAGCGGATTGAAAGCCACTGACTGGATTCGTAACACCATGACATATGGGAGGGATGCAATTTAGCAGAAAAGATTCTAAAAAGGAGTTCTGTTCTACAGTATTCTCATTAAAGTGGTTTATCTAGTAAAGGCTGCTACAGTTTCTTTAATTCAGTGAGGTTAAAGGGCAATCAGTATGTGTCTTCTTCTCTCCACCATTAATGTGAATCAACTTTCAAGCATGTGATATTGTTTCCTGAGTTTCTGCGTGAATATTTTTAGGTCAAAATGTGTCAAAATGTTGGTGTGAGCCATTTGTGCTGCAGGGGTGCCCAACAGTGTATGCCAGTAGTTGTATCTTTCATGGTTTCTCTTGTCTCCTTCATCTTTTCTCTCAAGCGGAGGAAATCTTCAGAGATGAGGTAGAGGAGTATGTTAGGACTCGCAGAGGAAAGGAGCTTCCTGGATTTGTGAACTATAGAACCTTCGAGAACATTGTCAAGAAGCACATTGAGGAGCTAGAGGAGCCTGCTTTAAAGATGCTCAAAGACGTCACAGGTAAAGCACAGTGTTTCGAGTTTGCAGTGTCCTCATTTTTAATTTTTTTTGTATGTTAGTGACATACCATGTTTACATGCAAATAAACAATGGTTTGAGAGAATCATGCAAAAAAAATAAATAAATAAAATAAATATATATATATATATATAATTTTTAAATGCGTAAAATCAGTGCCAGATAAGCACAATATAATGATGTTAAACCTCCTCTGACTGGCTGCTCTGTTTTCTCATCTCTTTTATGTACAGACATTGTTCATTCCTCTGTAAACTGCATCATTAGCTCTCATTTCAAGGGCTTCGCTCAACTGCTGAGAGCTGCTAAAGAACCAATCGAAGATCTCCTTGATGATCATTTTCAGAGAGCTGAGGAGAAAATATGTTCACAGTTTAGGATGGAGAGGATTGTCTATTCCCAAGACCGTCTCTACAGCAGTCAGCTAAACAAAAACAAAGCCTAACAGTTCTTGGCCAAAAGACGTTTGTGAGTGCAGATGTACGCGAGATGGCGCAGCATCTCACTGCCTATTTCAAGGTAATCATTTGAAACATTTATCTATCCATATACAAAACCTTTCTTCTTTAATCTCTGGGTAGCCTGAGATTTTTGCTCGTAACAAGTGCAAAAATGACGTCTGTCTATGCAGTGTAAATTAGACACAAATTTGAATATAATTTGCATGTGTTTGTAGATTACCTCTGACCGGCTGGCTAACCAAATCCCACTGATTGTCCAGTACCATATGCTGGACCAGTACGTCTCTCAGCTTCAGAATTCAATGCTTGGCATGATTGGAAGGAACAACCCAGGAATCCTGCTCCAAGAAGACAGTGCTGTTGAACGTAAAAGGAAAGAACTGAAAGAGAGACTGGGGCGCCTGAGGAGTGCAGGGAAAGTCCTGTCCAAGTTTGCATTCTGCATAATTGCTTCTGATGTTGCTCGACTAATTCCAGAAGCTTAGTTCAAATATGCAATGGGGTGTCAGAGTTTAGTTTTCACATGTTTGGCTAGTTTACCAGCAGAAGTTAAAGTGGTGTAGGTGGAAATTCCCAACTAACATGTCTTGTCCTGGAAACTGTCCTGCAGTTTGTTTTACACTCATAAGTAATATATCTCCTGATTGTTCATTTAGTGTTCCCTGATTTAATATTAATGTAAGAGCCGCATAAATCTAGTAATAACATAAATCAATAATTTAATCCAGTCGAGTCCAGTTCAGTCCAGTTCTACTTTAAATAGAGAAAAAGTCACATTTGTTTGAATACAGATATCACATTTTCATGTGAGACATCTATATGTAAGAACGCACTGGTTCCAGTGGTGGGCAGTAACGAAGTAGTTGTAATTCGTTACTGTACTTAAGTACATTTTTCAAGTATCTGTACTTTACTGGAGTAGTTTTATTTTGAGTAACTTTCACTTTTACTTCATTACATTCCGAAGCGTAAGATCATACTTTTTACTTCACTACATTTCATAAACATATCGTTACCTCTTATAATATATCACGTGCTCTGAGACGTACAAGCGGTGTCTGATTCATGAACAAACTGATTCTTTTCAATGAACCTGTTAATCTGATTCGCCAATCGCACCAAACAATTCATTCACGAATTAGAATGATCCGATTGCAGCTATTCTTGAGTCGACAACTCATTGATTCAAATGATCCGTTTAGAGCGAGTCTCCAGTCAACTGAATTCACAAGTAAAAACCGGGAGATCTTGTGCGCGTGCGTGTGCGCGACTGATGCTGCGAAAAGTAAGTTACTAATGTCGAATTTTAGGATTAATTATTATAACTGAAAATCATATTTAGGTCAAAGCTGTCCGTTGTTTGTGAATTACATCTGCTGTAAAAGGTGATCTGTTTAAGCGCACTGAAATGCTTGAATTCAAAAACGAAAAATTTAAATAACAGCTTAAATAAAATAACTCATGCACATTCATATTCCTCGCTGATGTAACGTTAGCAGTTTTATTAAAATGCTACGCATGTAGCGCTACGTGACGTCTGTTTTTATATTGTTTAGCAACAGTATACATTTTTATATTGTTTGGATCAGCTGGAGTAGACAGATATGAATGTTTATTCAACCATACTGAAAATAAGTAAATATTGTTAGCTGATGCTAACTGTCTAGCTGCTTGCTGGTGCTAAGTTGAGATAATTTTTTAGATATAAAGTCCACATATTTTTATTCAACCACCTAGATAGATTACATCCGAGGGAAAAAGAAAGGGTGTCATGCTCAGATCATGGTAACTACAGTAATTATCAAAGTGGAAAGTGATGCCCTCTGGGGGCATTTGGCCAGGGGTGTTTTTACATGGGCAATATTTGAAAGGAAAAAATCATTATGATAATATAATTATATTTTCCTTAAAATGTTCTTGTTAACTTCAGTCCTTATTCTCAAGTCATATATAACTGTGACGTTATGCAAAACAAGCTTTACTTGTTCACACTTTTTTCTTACTGTTGAAAATATGATGGTCAAATCTGTTTTCTCTCAGGTACATTGCTGTGTAAGCTTCACATTGAATATTACTACATCACTCTCGTCAACATAGTCCATATCAACAACAGTAGGATTATAAAAAATATGTGCTGCCTATATAAAATTGCTAAATAAATCTATCAGTACTTTTTTACTTAAGTACATAAAAAATCGGGTACTTTTGTACTTTCACTCGAGTAAAATTGAAAGAGGAGCACTTTTACTTTTACTGGAGTAATATTTTATTATACGTATCTGTACTTTTACTCGAGTACTCAAATTGTGTACTTCGTCCACCACTGACTGGTTCAGGGAAGTGTTGAGTGTTGAGTTGAAAGTTCTCTATTTATAGTTGTCCTTTAAAATAAAAATGTTTAACTGTGAAAGGTTGTTATGGTAGTGATTAAATATGACAAATTAACGTAATCACACACACATAAACAATTATGTTTTTTTAAGAAGTCTCTTCTACTCACCAGGCCTGTGTTTACTCGATCCAAAGTACAGCAAAAACAGTAAATGTCTGAAATATTTTTACTATTTAAAATGACTGTTTTCTATTTGAATATATTTTAAAATGTAATTTATTCATGTGATCAAAGCTGAATTTTTAGCATCATTACACCAGTCTTCAATGTCACGTGATCCTTCAGAAATCATTTTAATATGCTGATTTGCTGTTCAATAAACATTTTTTTATTATCATCAATATTTAATATTTTTATTATTATTATTATTATGTTGAAAACAGACTAGTACAGTATTTTTAGGATTCTTTGTATAGAAAGATCCAAAGATCAGCATTTAGCTGAAATAAAAAGCCGTTTTAACATTATACACTATGCCATTTAAAAGCTTGGGGTCAGTATATTATTTTTATTAAAAAAAATACTTTTTTTGTAAGAATGCTTTAAATGGATCAAAAGTGATGATAAAGATATTATAATGTTACAAAAGATGTTCAGATAAATGCTGTTCTTCTGATCTTTCTATTCATCAAAGAATATTTGAGCAGCAAATCAGAATATTAGAATGATTTCTGAATGATCATGTGACACTGAAGACTGGACTAATGATGTTAAAAATTCACCTTTCAAACCCCTATTCAAACAGAAAACAGTTACTTTAGTAAAAATATCTCAAAATTGTACTGTTTTTGCTGTACTGTGGATCAAATAAATGCAGGCTTGGTGAGCAAAAAAGACTTCTTCTATCTATATATAATCTATATGTATATATAATATATAAAATTATATAATTTAATGAATAAATAGTTCTTAAAAATAATCGTCGAGGTATATTATTCATTATAGTGTCTGTAGTACCGTTTACCACATTGACAAGGCTTAGTGCTCATGTAGATTAGCACAGTAAACGTTAGGTGGCGATATATGTCTATGTGCTTCTGTATGTCAGTAACTCCGAAGAAGACAGTGGTTGTTCGGCGTACTCCTCCATGTCCTCATTCTGCACCATGTTTGCGCTGCGCCCGCTGTTCCGTTCTGCGCACATCAAATATGCTGCTGCTGCTCAGTTTCATGCAACTTCAAATTGCAGTGGCGCAAAAGTCGCTGTTGTAAGTAGTTATGCTGGTGCTGCACATGAATGTCATTGCCACTGTATGTCAGATTACCTGCACATATTTAGTGTGTCCCGTTTTAGAGCAGTACTAAGCGAAATTATTAGGTGTAATCAACAATTTCTCAAGTTTTTTCAAGGGGAGGGTTTAGGTTTGACTATGTACTTAAAGTAGTTACTTGTTTTAGTAGGGTCATGTGTATTGAACAGTAGAAATCAGTTACATTTTCTTAATCCTATTACGTGTACGAGCTAATGCAGAATCACTGTCTGTCCGACTGACATTATCTCAAAATAAACTCCGACAAGGTGATATGGACGAACACCACAACAATAACAGTATACTTACAGTATACCTTATCATGTAACGTTAATCACTAAAGCAGACGCAAGATGGCGCCACTTGCGTGAAAGAAAAGCAAACAACTCGAGTCCACCATCACATACTTTCAGTACGTCAACTGACCAATCAGGTAAAAGTATTCCAGAGAGCCGTTTAATTACATTTTCAATACGTATTAAAGCAGTGATAAGTAATTTTTTTTTTAGTTTTTGTTTCTTGCTCTCCAAAACACGTTCCGACAACAAATATCGGTAACATTTTAAGGTTCATTAATAACTACGTTAGTTGACAACATGGTCTAAGAATGAGCTAAACTTATACGGCATTTATTAATCTTAGTTGATGTTAAATTCATCATTTACAAATGCATTATTAAAATCACAAGCTGTGTTTGTTAACATTAACCGCTGTGAACTAACACGAACAAACAATGAACGGCTGTATTTTCATTAACGTACATTAAGAAAGACTAGTAAATAGTGTAAATCTATGTATTGTTTATTGTTAATTTATGTTAATGTTAACAAACGACATCATATTTAAATGTTACCCAAATTTATAATTTTTTTTGTTGTTGTTGAAATAGGTTTTGTCAGGATGTGGTGTTTATGATGGCACTGAAATCCATGAGGCATCAGCGTGAGTACCTTACTAGTTTTATGTCTTTATACGTTGTTTTTTTGAATAGAGTTATTCAGTAGGTTCACAGCAGCCTGTAGCTTGATATGGGACAGAAAAACAAAAAGGTACCAACTGCATTAAATGACCCTTGTTGTGGGTTTAATGCTAAGATTAATTAGCATTTGAATATTTTTCTTTTGTGTGAATATTTGCTTTTCTGTATGTTTGTGTATGTAGAATCCTTGTGCATCTAAGTCGGGGAGGTGCAGAGGTTCAGATGTTTGCTCCCGATGTGTCTCAGATGCATGTGATAGACCATGGCAAAGGTCAACCTGTGGAGAAAGAGTCGAGGTGAAATGTCCTTTAAGAAATTCTGATTGCAGAAAGATTACAGTGTTAAAACAGTCAATTATATAGCTCAGCAAAACTGTACACTTTTATGTATTATTACTTGAGGAATTTAGGTGTTATGAAAAATCATGAACATATTAATAATCCATCTTGCTTTACTTTTTTTATATATAGGAACGTCTTATCAGAATCAGCACGTATCGCTAGGGGCAACGTCACTGACCTGGCAAAACTGAATGTCAGCAATCATGATGCAGTCATCTTTCCTGGTGGTTTTGGTGCAGCTAAAAACCTGTGAGTGCTGTGGTTCATTGTGATGAACTAGACTAACTAAAACCTTTTAGATTAACATTGCATTTTAATTTGTCACTGGCACTTCTGTTGTAGTCCTCACTTCCATTATCTGTAATTTATCTTCTGCATCTTTACCATCATCAGGTCAACATTTGCTGTTGATGGGAAGGACTGTAAAGTGAATAAGGAAGTGGAGCGAGTTTTGAAGGGGTTCCATAAAGCAGGAAAGCCAATAGGGTTTGTTATTATATATTACTATCTATATGGAACCATGCTTTTGGCTCGTTTATTTTGTTTATGAATCAAATCAGACTTTATGGACATGTTTTTAAATAGAGCACTGACGACTTGTTTTCTGGTCACCAGGTTGTGCTGTATTTCTCCAGTGCTGGCAGCGAAAGTTCTTCCTGGTGTGGATGTGACGGTGGGTCATGAGGAGGAGGATGGTGGGAAGTGGCCATATGCTGGTACTACACAAGCCATCACTGCACTGGGAGCCAAACACACTGTCAAAGAAGTCACCATATCCTACCTGATTAGTCTCTTGTCTTCCCTTCCCTTCCCTTCTCTTCTTTTCATCTTCTCTTCGCCTCTCTTTGCCTCTCTTCACCTCTCTTCTCAAAACTTTTTGAACAGTACAATTTTTAATGTTTTTATAGAAGTCTCTTCTGCTCACCAAACCTGCATTTATTTGATCCAAAGTACAGCAAAAAAAGTATCATTTTTAAATATTTGTGCTATTTAAAATAACTGCTTTCTATTTGAATATATTTTAAAGTGTAATTTATTCTGAGATTTTAAAGCTGAATTTTTAGCATCATTACTTTAGTCACACGATCCCTCAGAAATCATTCTAATATTCTGATTTGCTGCTCAAAAAACATTTATTATTATTATTGAATCAGCTAAGTAGATTTTTTTCAGGTTTCTTTGATGAATGGAAAGTTCAGATCAATTTAAAGCATCCTTGCTAAATAAAAGTATTAATTTCTATATTAATCTATAAATTACATTTTAAAATATATTCAAATAGAATGACTGGTCGAGTAATTATGAGCTAAAAAGTCAAATTTATCACATAAAAGGCAGAACTATGAAATACATTTAAATAACGCCACAAAGACTCTTAATTCTCAGATAAAGTCAAAAGGAAGACATACTAATTCATAACCATGAGATATAATTATGAAAATGAGAAGTTCTTTAATATTATGAACATTTGTTTATCCGAATTACCCTTAACCTTTGACCCTCACGAGGCCCATGTGGACAAGAAGAACAAGGTGGTGACCACACCTGCATTCATGTGTGAAACAAAATTGCACTTGATTTTTGATGGGATTGGTGCGATGGTGAAAGACGTCCTAAAGCTCAGTGGGAAGTGAAAATTCAACCAATATATCAGGATTTTCATGTTCACTGCATAGAGCTTGTCAGTCATATTGGATCTGTATCAGACTGCTTAAATGAAAAAGAGTAGGCTATTTCTTACTTGATTTGCAAAACAAGTGTGTGAAAGATTTGACAGACATTACTAATCAAACATATATCTGCCTGACAGTGTTAAATGGTATTTTGATGAATATCCAGCAGAGGGCACTCCTTGTATTTAAAAAATATAATGTGAATTTTATGTAGCTCAGTGATTTCTTTACATTTTGATTTTGCATTTAAGGGAAAACTCATCAGTTGTTCAAAAAAATGGAATTGAGATTTCAGAGTATCGAATTAATACAATGCACCAGTTTGACAACTCCTGACATTTAAAGTAGACACAGTCTGTGCTGAAATATGAAGTTTGAAATGATGAATAAAGTGAATAATTTTTCCAAAAATGATAAAATATTAGTGGGTAGTCATTTACACATTTAAAAAAAAAAATCTCTCTTTGTGTTTATTCTATAGTTCATATTTTAGAATGTTGGTATAATTTACTTATCCTTGATGCAGTTTAGGCCTAATGTGAGGCAAGTTGTATCACTAGGCCTCTTTGTTCTTTAGAAGTCATGTTTCTTAAGTCAGATTACATTTCATAAGTCATATAATAGTCATAATTTAATTATATATATTTTTTGTTCCTGGCACTTTAGTCTATTTTCATGTGATGTATGTGGTATAAGTAAAAACTATCATAGCCCACTCTCCCCTACCATAAAGAGGGGGAAAAATACTATAATAAAATTGAATACATCTGACATACATAAGTTTAAATACTCTTAGTTAATTTCTAAAGTGATTGTCTGTGGTTAGTAAATCAGATGGTGGAGGCAGAAAAAGTGTGTCTTGGAAACTAATGAGAGACAGAAAGATGGTGAGAAAAAGGAAACGGGTGTGTTTGGACTAACAGGATTAGTCACATGACTAACTATAGTCACCGATCATCATATGGCATCATGCAAGGCTACACACACCTCAAAGAGACCTGCGATTTGCCCACACAGACTCATTTCCTGAGCACCCACCCGCATCTTATTGAGGTATGACTTTATAGGAAGTGCACACAAACACACAGACACACTCCCAATATACAGTTGAGAACATCTGACAAGAGATCAGAGACCATTCTTTCATACAGAATCTCTCCAGACCCTTCAGATTTCCAAGTTCATGTTGGTGTTTTTACTCTTCAGTTCACCCCACTCATTTTCTATAGGGTTCAGGTCAGGGAACGGGGTTGGCCATGGCAGAAGCTTGGTTTTATTCTCAATGAGCCATTTTTGTTTTGATTTTGATGTCTGTTTGTGGATCATTGTCATGTTGGAGGATCCAACCATGGCTCATTATAAGATTTCTAGCACAGGCAGTCAGTTTTTAGTTTTTTATCTGTTGGTATTTATTAGAATCTATGATGCCATCCATCTCAACAAGATATCCAGGATCTCTGGCAGAATAATAGGCCTATATACAGCAGTATATTTCATTGTACACATGGGGTACTTTTTATTTTTGTTGTGCACCAAACCCATCTTGATTGTCTGCTGCTAAAAAGCTCATTTTTTAGTTTCATCCGACCCAGACCTGTTTGAAGTTCCAGTAATGTCTAGCAAATGAATATGAATTTTTTGAATTAAACATCAAATGGATAAACAATGCGGACTTATTTTCACAACCTTTGATCATATTCACCAAGGGTATGAATAATTTTGAGCACAACTGCTTATATTTGGTCAAAATATGTCACTTCAGACAAATACATTTAACACTTTTTTAACACACTTAAAATATGTATATTTTTACTCGCACTACTAGATTTTTAAATATTTTTTGAAATATGTCTCTTGCATTCACCAAATCTTAATTGAAAAAAGTAGAGTAAAACACTAATATTGTGAGATATTGTTACTATTGAAAATAAGATTTCTCCATTTTTAATATCCACCTTATTTTTCCCGTAAGAGCGGCTGTGGGCATTTGTAAATTTTATAGCTCTGGCTTCCCATCTCATCTGAGTCCAGCTATTTTTAGCTGTGCAAAACATCTGGTTTTACTCCTTGATATTGCAAATAGCTGTGTTTTACCATATTATTGTAATGTATTAGCTTAATTATAAACACACTTATTTGCAGTTTTACCGTTTACTGCACGTTGTTATTCTTCTTGTTATTTCCCTACAGCGGCTAATGAACCGGACGTCTCACCCATACGCTTACTTTCAGGTTTAAGAATGTATTTTTTTCTTGTGACAGCAAAGCTCAATTTTTCAGCAGCCATTATTCTGGTCTTCAGTATCACATGATCCTTCAGAACACATTCTAATATGTTGATTTGGTGTCCTCCAAATAATTTTTCATTTTTTCTTTTCCCCCATATTGTTGTGTGAATACACTACTTCTTTTAATTTCCATTCAGGGTCAGGTCAGGCCAGGCAGATGTGTTTCCCTGCTGCTTACTTTAGACTTCGTTCTTTCTGACAGAGGCCGGTTCTCAGACCAGGGCATCTAGTTCTTCTGTTCCCAGGCACGGCACTCTTTGATGGGGATTTCTCCCACCCACCTCTCATCAGCCTACCCACTTCCACAGGCGTCCAGAGAGGCTGGGCAAACAAGACCCCGCGTTCTGCCAATTTGTCCGTACAAAACGCAGGGATTTGGGGGCCTACAGACACTCTTACACAGACAAATGGTAAGTATTTGCCTGGCAGTCTGAGATTCCTCACCCCCCACCCCAATCTATGCATAAACACACACTCACTTGGTGCTTTCTCTACACTCTCAGGCGGCTGGTTTCTTTACACTAACTAACATAAAATGACCTAGAGATGCTAAGAAAGTTTAATTGACCAGTATGTGTGTATCTTTTGCACTTATATGTTGGTTTTTAACTATTTTCTTCAAAACAGAAGCTTGGTTAGTCCTCATCTCATCTACATCTAGTTGCATTGGTGAGTTCAAAAACACATATACTACAAAATGGTGTAGAATAGTTCTGAAATAAGTAACTCTCTCTCCTCCTGTAGGTGTCTGGCTTCCACCTGTCTTGAGATAAATGTATGGGCCGTGTAAGCGTGAGACAGGCTTGCGGTTCTGGGATGTAAATGGTCTGAAATCTCGGTGTATTATTGTGTGTAAGGCAGTCTATCAGGGGCCGGACTGAGGCCTGAGGCCCCGCGGTCCTCCTGGCATCCTGATCAGAGGATTAGCAGCATACAGCCGCAGGTCAAGAGCATGCCAGTCGCACACACTCTCTTTAACACACACACACCCACACTTGTCATTTCACTTTCTCTCACAAACACCTTCGCTTTCACACACGTACGCCCGGAGAGAGCATTTCACAACCTCTCACACTTGTGCAGAAGAGGCCTGTTTGATAGCAGGCTGCGGATTAGGTGCTGTGTTCTCTTTTATTCTTATTCTGATTGGCTTATGCACTTGAGAGGCTTTTTTACTACAGTGAGGTCGTACTAGTCTATACAATGAAAGGGCATTTTTTTCTCATGACATCATATTCCCCCGTCCTCCCCCATTTGAAAGGTTTTTAAGTTGTTTTTTTGTTCGTTTAAGACACAAGGAGGGTCATTGTTCAGTTTTACGCCACAATTGTTTGTGTAAAAGATTTAGTTTGATGCAGAAAACGGTTGTCATTTTAATTTTATTTAATTTTTTTGTTTTTATTTTATATATTAACCCACAATTCCATTCCATGCTTTAACCACAGCTGTTTTATAAATATGGCAGGTGGTCAGTGTCGGGCCGAGACGTTCCAGCTCCGTAATACAGGGGTGTGCTGGTGTTTGACCAGAGAAGCGTGTTCTGTCTGTTAGTGTACCCCTGCACTGACCCCTGTCCATCCCTCAATAGTGCAATGCCTTGTTGCCCCCAGCATGAGGTCCCAGCATCCCCTAGTTGTGATAGTGGGGGGCACACAGCAAGGGGCCTTAGAGGGGCTGCAGAATTAGCAGCTAAAATGGAGACTTGCATTTCCATATGCATGCCTCTGACAAGTGTTATACTGAAAAACCCGGTACCAATACGTGTACAAGGTGGCCCAATCCAACAAGATGGGGGGGAAGAAGGAGGCGCTGGGGGGGTTGGGCTTTAAAGGGGGCGGCAATATTGTACTAATTCGTGCAAGAGACTCTCTATCAAAGCGAAAGACATACGGTAATTAACGAGGGGTGAGGGGGGAAAAGGAGAGGAAAGAAAGAGCTGGAAGAATGATTTCGGGAGCAAGAGGGACAGAGATGCTGATTTTGACGTGTAAATGCTGTGTTGATTAGCATATGGTGGTTTGTCCGGACCTAGTATTTACCAGCAGAATTGAATGGGTGTGCAGCATGGATGTGACTTTGTCCCCCCTAAATTTCCACAGCCACCTTTTCAGATACGACCTCCTCCCACTCCCAAACACCCCCTCACCTTTCAGTTTCTTTTCTTACCTCTTTTCTATGGCCATTGCCTTTTTCTGCCCTGCTTCTCAATGGTGTGAATGTAGAATATAAAGGTTGTTACCAACGGCCAGGCAGATCTTTTTCTTTATGTAAAGATCAGTCTTGTCCAGCAATGGACAATGTGATCAGCTGACACATATTTTTGTTCTTGAAAATGTTCTTTAAAATATGAAAACTTGATGATAAGAAAATTAGAAGTGCATTTTATAATAATTAAAATATTATCAATTATCATTTTTTATATTTCCATATTTTTTTCTGTTTAAATTTGTATATATTTTTTTATATTTCCTACACTTCCTGTATATATATATATATATATATATATACATATATATGTATGTGTGTGTGTGTGTGTGCGTTTAATTATTATTGTTATTGTTATTAATATTATTATACATTTTAATAATGTTATATATTATATCCATTATTTTTATATATATTTTTGTGAGTGTGTGTGTGTGTAATTACAAAAATATTTACTGTTATTATTTATTATTATTATTAATTAATTCAGTGGTAATTGTAATGATTAGGCATCTGTGCAAAATGTAACTGTAATGATATATGTAAAATATATACTGTATATGAAAATGCACAAGTTTTTAAAAATGGCTTCACTAAATGCAACAGCATAAATATGAAAACTGCATGATAAGAAAAAGTAAATAAATAAATAAAAATAAATTGAAATATTAAAATCAGTTTGGTTTTGGATGCACTTAAATATAGTAATAAATAATTATTTATTATATTTTTGTTATATATATAAAATTTTTGTGTGTTTAATAATTACAAAAATATTCACTGTTATTATTTTTTTTTAATTATTATTAAATAAGTGGTATTTTACATGATTAGACATGTGCAAAATGTAACTATATATTAAATTATACTTTTTAAAAAAATGTTTTAATAGCTCCACTAAACGCAACACTAAAAAAAAAATGAAAACTGCATGGTAAGAAAATTAAAAGTGCATTCTGTTATTAATTTAAATACTAAAATCAGTTTAAAAAATCTTTGGTTTTGGTTGCAGTTACATGTAGTATTGAATAATTATTTTTTATATTTCCATATTTTTATAATTTTTATTAAAATTATATTTCCACTATATTATAATTTTCTATTTAAATTGTTACATTTCCTTTAACTGTAATGGTATACACACATACATAAACTTTTCAAATATGTTTCATTATTAATATATTATTAAATAAAAGTATTATTATTTAATAATAATAATAAAATGATATTTTACTTGATTAGGCATCTGTGGATCAGTCCTCTAGCAGTAAGGTAAAGTATTTCACACTTTTCTCTAGGACTGAAAAAGAGCAGAGCAGGTCGCCCAGTGTGGTGCCTCTCATCTTTTGTGTGCTGGTTTCCCCGTGCCAGCTTTCTGCTGTCACATTAGTGCACGTCAAATGCACGAGCCCACATGCAAATGTACTCTTGGACTTTTAGCTTTTTAGCTTGCCCAGAGGCTTCCTTTGCAAACAGGAAGTACTTTTTAGTCTTTCAGACTGATTTGCTAAGTGTCATCGTGTTTGTCTTTCCTTTCTAAGTGTCTCTCAGGGCTGTTTTGGAGCAATTATTCACACCTGCTGCAATGGCTAAGTGGGAGCGAGAATCCTTCATCATATAATGAACTCCTGGCAGACTCTCACCGCCGAATATTTCCCTCTGGCCAGATAGTGTGATTGTTTACTTTGTGTGGGTATCCGTCAGACGATCAGTGTGAGTGGTCAGCCTGCTACAGGTCAAAGTTCATGGTCATCAGTGGTGGAGGTGGACGGCTCTCCATCTGGTGGGGACTTGGCCTCTGAGGGTCAGGGCTAAATAGTGTCTGTAAGTGTACAGCTTGTCTTCAAAAGTTTATTCTGTGTGTGACAGAACAAGTATGTAAATCACATGTTCGTGTGTGTCCTGCGCCGGGTCTAAAGGCCTCTTCGGTTTACAGTGTGTTTAGAGGCAAGTTTAGCCCAAGGCTGTACTGAATGTTCTAATCACACACAACAATACCTGTCAAGCCATTTGACCATTCACAAAAACACTGCACTTCTCTCTCTCTCTGTCTCTCTGGCAGGTAGATCTTTGCTGCTGCAGCTGCATGTCATGAATTGAATGAAAGCAGGCACTTGAGCAACTATGTGTGCACCCAGTAAAAAGGTGAAAAAGCCTATTAATCCTTTCCATGATTATTGCACTAGCATTGCCCAATTACACCCAGCTCAGTGATAAGATGAATCGCTGATCAGATTAATTTAGGCTGTTAAAAGCTCTATCATTTGCTTGCGCAGAGTTTTTCTGATAACACCTTTAGGCTTCTGTTTTTCATGTTAAGTTTTAATAACAAGAGCTCGAACAGGGAAATATGATCAAATCTTATGTGGGAATGCCGTTATGGTTTAATTCTAGTCTAATATGCATAATTTTCTCACATTAATGCACCTAAGTATTCTTTTTTTTTTTGACTAATTGTGAAAAATTGGTTAATCATAACATCTCTATCTCCATTCCGCCCACTTTATCCTTCAATTCTCTCTCTTAGCCTCTCTCTCTCTCTCACTCAGCATCTCTCGCTCTCCCTCTCTGGCTGTCACTGCAGCACAATGTAGGAGCATTAGTATGCTAATGAGGTGCAGGGCGACAGGTGGCCCGCTAGACAGCTCAATTAAGCAGCTCGTTAAAGGCCAAGCTAACGAAGCGGCCTGCACTGCAAGCCTCAACAAACAATGTGACTGTGCAGGCTACAAATTGGTGAGTGCTAGTTTTGTATGTGTGTGTGTGCATGTGTGAGTTGGAGATAGAGACTGTTTTAGTGTGTGTGAGTAAACGTGTAAGCAGGGCCAGTGAGTTGGAGGGAGAGAATGATTCAGTTTATGTCTGTGTCTGTCTTTGTGTGTGTGTGTGTTTAGCAGTTAGCAAGGCTTTGTGATGGACACAACTAATAATGGCTAATAAGAGGGGTTGTTGCTTTTGCTCCTTGGGAAATTGAAAGCGCCAAAAAAAAAAACCCACTTCAATACAGGCCTTCCACATTTTTAATAATTTCCCTCCAAAACACTTTGCAGTAAACAGACCAACAGACCCTTACACTTTGGCAAATTTTTTACATTTCGCTATATGTTTTCTGTGGATATACACAGTAATTTTTACATTCTGACATTGAGTCATTTAAAATGAATGTTTTGATCTGGAATTTGAATGAAATTAGGAATGGACACTCTTTAAAATAAAGATTCCAAAAGGAAGAACCATTTTTAGAACCTTCAGTGGACAGTTCTTAAAAGAACCATTTTGAAGAACATTTTACAAATCTAAACCTTTTCTGCTTGGATGTTCAGAGTTTTTCATGGAACCATCAATACCAATAAGGAGGCTTTATTTTAAAGAGTGTATGTGAAAAAAAACTTTAGTCTTTAGTGTTTCATAAACCTTTTAACAGAAGATTATTTTAATTAGAAGAAAATATATAAATAAGTCCTGACATTGCCATCTTTTAAAATCATCCTAACTTTAAACTGAAAGAAAACTTTTTTTTACTGGGTGATAAAGATATGGTCACCAAAATCTTGTGTATTAATATCCTTAATATTTATATATGAAGAGCTAATACTTTCTTATCAAGTTACCAAGTACATTTGTTTCAGGTTATGGATTTGTCATATATAAATCAAATTAGGGATTCATTGATTTTAAATTCTGACTGACTTTTTTTTCATGTTATAGCTGATAGCTGATAACTGATGAATGTACAGTAATGAAATTTTATGCTATTTTGTCTTAATACTGTACATTAAAAATAAAACACAAACATAATGTAGTGTTTTACATGCTAAATATATGAATTTGCTGGGTTGATTCATTCCAGCAGTTATGTGTTAACCTATGCTTCTGGGTAGTTTTATTTAACTCAACTATTGTTTAAAAATTACTATATGGCTGGCTTAAAATGAACCCAAAATAGGTAAATTGTAAATTAAAAATCAGACATGTAATTACTAAAGACATCAGCAATAATCAAAAGGTGAACACTTCTTAATAAGCAATTTAAAAAATGCTTATTATTCAATTTATTAATAAATGTTTATTTATTGAACATATTAGTAAATGTTAATTTCCAACCTATTTTGGGCTAATTTTAAGCAAGAAACATAGTAATTTTAAGCAATAGTTGAGTTAAACAAAACTACCAAGAAGGCTGGGTTACACATTTAACACAATATATCTATACTGGGTTAAATGTAGGCATTACAACATTATAATGTACTATATGAAGAATGGATATTTATTATGAGATTTGTTAAAGATTATGTTTAACAGTTTTATTTAACCTAAAAACAACAACAAAAAACAATAATGACAGAAAACTGATATGCTACTGATATATTGTGTATCCCTAAATCAAATATACACTCTAAAAAATTCTGGGTTAAAAACAACCCAGCTTGGGTTATTTGGCAACCCAGCACTGGGTAAATATTGGACAGAACACATGCTGTGTTTTTTTTACCAAACATGCTGGGTTATTTTATTTCAGTCAACTATTGTTTAAAAATTATTATATTGCTGGTTTAAAATGGACTGGAACTTAGTTTACGATATTAAATTGAAAGCATTTTAGACATAAAAATGTAACATTTAAAAGTAGCATTTTAATTTTAGTGTATTCAACCGTTCTCTGTAATTGTTTTTTACCGAAATAGCACTAATTCTCATGCCGGTGTGTCACCGAAATCTGAGCTGGTGAAGGGCTGCTGTTCACCGGTGTAACTGAACTTCAGACCGTGGCCTCACATTTCACTCGTGCTGTGACTGACTCCAAAACCTGCCTATAAATAAACAGTAGTGACATTAGAGAACATATTTTAATATTATACCAAATTAAACGCAGTACAATAATGAATAAAATCCATTTCTTTTATGCAAGGCAAAAGGCATTTCCATCATGTGAAGTGAAATAAAATGTTTTGCTGAGAAAGTACACCAAATCGGCAGTGCTGAGAACCGGTCTCGCCTGTAGAGGACTCAAAAAGTCAACGCTCTGACGACAGTAACTCAGCACCTGGGTTGTTTCATCAGAGACAGGCTTAACCCAGTGGATGGGTAGAAAAAAACCCCAGCATTAAAAATGACCCAGCAACTTAGTTACAGAAAAATTGCCCAGCACCTGGGTAAAAATATTAAAAATAACCCAGTAAAATGACCCAACGGGCTGAACCCAGCCTTTGAGTTAAAAAAAAAAAAATAAAATAAAATAATAAAAATAACCCAGCATTTTTTAGAGTGTATTTATATATTCACGTCATATACTAAGATTAAAATGCAAAATAAGCAGCAAGGGTTTTAGGTTTGCAGTGAAGAATTAATTCATATTTGTAAAAAATCATTTTCTAACATTTATGATATCTGGGATTAAATGCTAGTTAATGATCATGTTCCTGCATATGACATGATGAAATAAGCATCTTTTTGTCTATTCACCCAACAAAATAACCGCGGCTGGGAACGTTTGAACATTTCTGGGCCAATATCAGAAGCTGCCGCAGATTGTGGTGGAGGAGCATTGTTTATTGTGGCTAGATAAAGTTGTAACACAGACATTTTAATCAGTTTGTAACACTTAGCATTTGAGCCTTATTATCCGGGGTGTGTTCACTGGTGCGTGAAACAGCAGCGTTTGGGTTCATAACCCGACCCTCCTGTCTGAGTCTCGCTGGCATAAAGGGATCATGAGCTCTAATGGTTCAGGGATCTGCCCAGCAAACGAGGTTAGGTATGGAGGAAGACAAAAACACAGGGGCTAAACAGAGCCGCCCCATTCGCGAGCAAGCTGCTGCAAAGCTGGCCGACTCATGAATATGTTAATCCGCATTTGCCCGAATAAGTATGTAGAGAGGGAGAGAAGGAAAAAAACAACAGCACTCATTAATTAATAAGGACAATGTGCCTTTAATGACAGTGTTGACACTGTTGGTGAACAAGTGACTGGGGCCTAAGAACGGGAGGTCATCATAATGAGAGGAAGTGACACAGTGATGGGCGTTACTGTCAGAGGAAGAGGTTTTCTGTCCTAGGAGGGCAGAAAAGGTGATTGAGGATGGGCATGCTGAGTATAATGAAGACAGCACTGAGCCATGAGAGAGAGGGACAAACAAGTTGGTTAGACAAGTAGACAGCGCAGAGGTCAGGAAAGTGAACTTTATATATGCAGTGATTTGGACAGAGAAAAGAGGACACTTCAAGGATATAATATTATAAAAGAATGAAGTAATCAGAAATTTACATGCCATTTTTTTTTTTTTTTGGTCACTGTGTGTATTATATGTGCCTCAAATAATGGCAAAAAGAAATGTTAAAATATTGATTGTTTTAAAACAGGTTTCCTGAACAATTCCCTTGTCTGCCATTGGTTGGAAAACATATAGGCCTGTTGTTGTATCAGGCTGGTCAGGATGCAGAACAATGTTTTAAAGGGGTCATCGGATGCCCGTTTTCCACAAGTTGATATGATTCTTTAGGGTCTTAATGAAAAGTCTATAATATACTTTGGTTAAAGATTCTCAATGGTTGTGTAAAGCAACACCCTTTTTACCATGGCAAAATAAGCTCTGCAAAAATCATCTCATTCTGGTCGAGGCTGCTTTAAATGCAAATGAGCTCTGCTCGCCCCGCCCCTCCCTTCTCTCTGTGGAGAGACGAGCCTGTTTACTTTAGCCACGTTTAGCTGCGTTTAGCGGGGTAATGTTTTAAAGGGGTCATCGGATGCCCACTTGCTAACTAACACATTATTAGGAAAGGCGATCGCAAGGATTCATAAAAAAACCCTTAAACTCACTTCTGCTGTAGGTGAAGCTGGATCATCCAGCAACACAACACCTCAATCGCTCAATCAGAGATATTCTTGTCTAACTTACATCCCTGCTCCGGCACTGAAACAAAGAGGGCGGACTGTTACAGCTGATCTGAGGTAAGACGCTCATGTCAATCAACTATCGTGGGGGCGGCCTCTGTCAGTGTGACACCACAACGACAGGCATCTGAGAATGGCTTGTTTTGAAAAAATGAATATTATTTTTACAGATTAATTAAAAACCACTACATGGATTATTATCATTATAGGGTAGATTTGTACATACACTGCCAACACACATTAATGTTCAAACAACATGTAAAAGTGAACTTAGCATCCGATGACCCATTTAAGACGGCACCACAAGGCCAAGGTCAGTATAAGAAGATTGTATAAGAAGATATTTTAAAGAATAGTGGGGTTTAAATAAAATTGGACCCAATTAACTTTAATACACACTTTTAGGAAGGTTTCAGGAAGATGAAGTTCTTTGCCAAAAAGCTGTCTTGATATTGTCCAAATGCACCATGGCTAATGCTGCCTGTTGTCTTCCATGATTCCTGTTCTTTCCAACAACAAAGTACCTAAACATGACAAACTCATAAAATTTTCGCTAGCGCATGAATTCTGAATAATGCTAGGTTTCATGAACCTCACATATTTTTACCAGTGTTTATTCCTCAAATTTGCCTTATACACTGACTTTTGATGAGGAAAGTATTGCAAAAATCTGACATGCAGTGCCCTCCATTAATATTAGCACCCTTGGTAAATATGAGCAAATGTGGCTGTGAAAATAAATTGCATTGTTTATCCTTTTAATCTTTCAGACAGATTTGTAACATCTTTAGTTGATTGGAACTTCTTAATCATTAAAAAGTTCTGCACATCAGAACTATATTCTTTGGTATTGCTGCTTGTGATGGTTGATTAAGGGAATTTGGCCTTTGTGTTTCTCATATTTATAATCCTGTGGATCAGGAAGTCATGGCTAGACAATTTCATGCTCCTAATCACCATGGTGTGATAAAAAAAAAATGGAAATATGAATGGAAATATACTTCAGAGATATTTTACTCTTAAGAATTTCTAGGGGTGCCAGTAATTGTGGCCAACATGCGTTGGAGAAAAACATTTATTTCATAATGTGAGTTTTTTTTTTTTTGAATGAACGATCAAAAAGATGTATTTTCATAGCTGCTTTTGTTCATATTTACCAAGGGTGCCAATATTAGTGGAGGGCACTGTTATTAGACAAGATGCTAATGCCGTTCACTAGCAGAACTTCAGCATTTTTGTGCAAATCCACCAGGCCTTACGGTGTTTGATTCAGAACAGCCAAACCCAGACTTGCATTCAAACACACCATCTCTTTTTGATACAACAAATTTAGGCGTTGCACCGAGGCCTGAAAGAACGACAATGGCTCAATCTTTTCAAACGCCAGAGCAGCGCCACACACATAGAGATCAGAGTAAGTTTATGAAGTAATCTCTCTTTCTCGTTCTCTTCTCTCTCACTATCACTCGAACCCCTCCTTCTCTCCCTCCCTCTGTGTTATGACATAGTAATCTGTGTCTCTAGCAGCTTGACTGAATAGGCGTATGAATGGCTGTTTTCTGCCTACATGAACCTATTGGAGGTGGATCAACCATATGCCCATGGACATGCACACTCAATGACAAAGGCGGATACCAACAGGTCCTCTCTGACACAAAGCGCTGTGGGCCTGAGGGAGGCAGGCTAGACGAGGGGTGCATCTTAACCTGAGACGTCCACACACACACACACAAATATTCTCACAATCATGCCACCCACACAGCAATATGGAGATGCGACACTGATACAAACCCAGCCTGGGGAGTTTGTGAAGATGATGCTTTGTTGTGTTGTTTTGAGAGGTCTTGGTTTGTGCTGGTGATGTTATTGTGTATGTAAAATGTATAGAGGAAGAGGGAGGGACAGTAAGAAAGACAAGCACTTTTTTGGAGGGGGCCAATCTGTTGCAGCTCTGGATGAAGTCTTGTGATGGAGAGACAGTGTGTTAAGCGACATATGTGACACAGAGGGACAATAGGATTATGGTCCTCTTCTCGTTATCCGTGCCTTTGGACAGTGGGATTATCATCCGGGGAGTGAAGATCTCAGGCCGCTAAGCTTCAGTGCGGCCCGGTTCCTCGTCTCTTGTGTGGGGTGGGAAAGCAGGGGTGAAGGGGGTCCCCTGGAGAGTGGGCCGCTATCAGGATTTACATATTCATCAGAGATCAGAGCTATGTTCTCTTTCTTTCACTTTTCTCTCTTCTTTTTCCTCTCTGTCTTTCATACACATGCTTGAACATGCTGAGATGTCTTATTTTGCCATTTCTGAATTAGACTGCTTCTGAATTTTCAGAACTCAGAAATACAAAGATGTTAAAGGTTCAGTTATGAAAATGCTTCTAATTTTTCCACATATATTATATTGTATTATATTATATTATTCAAAGAGGTTCAAGATCCACTTATGAAAATTCTGCTGTTTTCCGAAGTTTATTATATTATATTAGATTACATTAGATTAGATTGCATTAGATTATGTTATGTTATGTTATGTTATGTTATGTTATATATTATATTATGTTGTTATGCTGTTATGTTATGTTATGTTATTTTATGTTATATTATATTATATTATATTATTCAAAGAGGTTCAAGATCCACTTATGACAATTCTGCTGTGTTTTCCGAAGTTTATTATATTATATTAGATTACATTAGATTAGATTGCATTAGATTAGATTAGGTTCAAAATCCACTTATGAAAATCTATTGTATTATATCATATTATATCATATTATATCATATTATATTATATTATATTGTATTATATTATATTATATTATATTATATTATATTATATTATATTATATTATATTATATTATATCATATTATATCATATTATATTATATCATATCATATTATATTAGGTTTAAAATCCACTTTTATTATTACATACGTTACTTCTATTGTATTATATCATATATTATATTATATTATATTATATTATATTAGGTTTAAAATCCACTTTTATTATTACATACATTACTTCTATTGTATTGTATTATTTCATATCATATCATATCATATATCATATATCATATATCATATCATATATTATATTATATTATATTATATTATATTATATCATATTATATTAGGTTTAAAATCCACTTTTATTATTACATACATTACTTCTATTGTATTATTATATTATATTATATTATATTCAGAGTGGTTAAACATCCACTTATGAAAATGCTGCAGTTTTGTTTTTTTTTTGTTTTTTTTGTTTTTTACAAGTTTATTATATTATATTATATTATATTATCCAGAGTGGTTCAAAATCCACTTTTAAAAATTGTGTAGTAGTGTATAAGTATATTATATTATTATTATTATTATTATTATTATTATTTGTCATGTTATGTTGTGTTACGTTATATTATATTATATTATATTATATTATATTATATCATATTATATTATGTTATATTATGTTATAAATAATATAATATAATATTATTATATTATATTATCCACTTATGACAATTCTGCTGTTTTTTCCAAGTTTATATTATATAATATAATATTATGATCCTGATGATCATATTCTTGTGCTTCAATGGACAGCAAGAAACTAAAATTAGATTTTGAATTTTGTTTTGAACACCATTGTGTCTTCACAAATAAATGTATCACTCCAGCACGGAGAAGAATAATTATTTTGAATTTGAAAAAATTACAGAAGCAGTGCAACAGAGAAATTACTGTAGTGGAGGGCAAATGAAGTTCAGCTGAGGTGAAGGGGTGAGACAACGTCAAAGAAGGGACAACGGGGAGAGATCGAGAGACGTGTCTAATGAAGGAATGCACACAGAGAGATGGAAACTAATGGAGACAAAGGATGTACAGAGTGAGCAAGAGAGGGAGAGAGATGGCGATGGGGTGGCTGACTGCTGTTGAACTCATCGTCATCTTAATTGATGAGGTCATCCCAGGGACTATCCCAAAACCAGCGTGTCCCCGGTCGGGGTCGTCACCGGGTCATCCAAAAGTCAAAGTGCATTAGAGAGAGATGACATAGCATGTAACTTTTCTTTGTGTTTTTTGTTGTTTGTGTTGTTGCTTTTTTGTTGGTTTGTGCCTTTAATTGAAAGAATGGTATCAGGCAGGAGAGTGGAAAGAGAGAGGAAATGGGAACCGGACAAGATGCGAGCCAGATTTGAACCTGTGTCCCCTTGAGCACAATGGAACTTATGTCCTGACTCATGTGGATGTCTGGCTGTGACAGCCATTTTGATCAACAAATATTGCTAAACTACTTGCTGCTTCAAAATGACCTAATTCACTTAAATGAGAAATAAATGTTTTCTTTTTGACATCCTTAGGAGAGGAGACAGAAAGCAAAGTGGGAGAGAGAGAGAGAGAGAGAAGGGGGCGGGATCAGGAAAGGTCCTTGAACTGGGATTCGAACTCGGGGTGTCTGTAGCGCAACAGCATTTTTTTTAACTTTATCTCATGACGAAAATGTACCTGTGGGAACTTTTCTGCAATACGTATGTATTTCATGACATATTCAATGTGAAATGTCCACTGAGTGGCACTAAAAGAGTGTTTGGTTTTTTTTCCCTGGAACTGATGAATGTATATGTGGTACATTTTATGTGACGTTGGTTTTGTACGTGTCACTGCAGTTCTGACTTGAAATGTCCATTGAGTGGTGCTGTAACTCTAATCCTCTGTGACGTTTTAAAATAATGTAGCATCTGCACCACACCTAAACTTACCCGATATAGTATGAACAACAGTGAATGTGATGGAAAAAACACAATCGCAAGCATGCAGTTTTAGCTTGTTTTTCGATCTCTCATCTTTCAGCTCTTTCATCGTGAGTCATGTTTTTCACGGGATTCGTACCCAAGGATTCCGCATCCTAAATCCAGTTCTGTTTTGGCTGAGCTACCAGAAAGCGAAACATATAGAGCTGTAATCATAACTGTGTATGAAAATTATTGCAATTGCTCACCGTTTTACCACCTCTGGTGTTAATTTCTGTTGGAAACTGCAGTGATATATACTTATTGGTACGTATTTTACGTCTTGCGGAAAAAGTTCTCACAGGTGTGCTTTCGTCTTGAGATCCGGTAGTTTTACAAGATTAAAAAAATAATAAAGTTATGTTTCAAAATCATGTTTATGCACATTCTCATACCAACACTTATTGTTTTAATTTTTGCACTTTATTGGCATTACAAAAAAAAAATTATATTTGCACTACCAAAACAGCTTAGCTGCAAAAAAATATATATATATATATATATATATGATTATTTTTTTTAATGAGTAAATGTAGCCTAATTGTTAGGAAACTAATAAAATAAAATTAGTTTATTTGCAAAAAACGATAAACGCCATTTTCAAAAAAAAAAAAATAAAATAAAATGAACTGAGTGCCGTGCATTATTCTCCACGTATAGCGCGATATGAACCCTACACACATTTTGTCAAAAAAGCCGGTATTGTCCACTTTCACTTTCCTTTTACTGCAGAAGCCGACAAGCTCTTGTTGTTTGTGAACAGAAGTCAATAAATCCATTTCAGCGAATCAGCGCGCTGTATTCAGGTCAGGTGACAACGCTGCCAGTCACATTGAAAAAGATGCGCTAGATGGGAGGAATTTCGTCAAAGCTGACTAAAAGTGATCAGAAATATTTCTGAAAATAAATGAAAATGGAGTTATCTGTTTTTGCAAATAAACTTAAATATAGTATAAAGATATTATAGGTAATAATAAAGGGATCTTTTTCTTTTTCTCACACGTACATACAACAGTTTGTTTTGAAATTGGTTCGGTCTCTTTGAAATGCTGTCAATCAAATGCTCTGTGCTGGAATTGCTAGAGTGTAGGTGTCAAAGTAACCTTTGCAACACAGGCATGCAAACACACACACACATATATAACGAAACACAAATAGACTCGCTCAGCGACAACACACTCAGTAATTGCTGCCTATTAAGGTCTTCGCTTCTCTCTCACACCTCATTACAGGCCTAAACACACACTGCCCCCTCATTACAGATTGCTTGCTAAACACACACACATATACAATTCCCTCATTCCCACCTGTCAGTTAAACACTCAACCTGGCAAGCGTGACCGCTGAGAGTTGGGTGTTAACTCGCTGATGACAGTGTGTGAGGTGTGGGCTCTGTAACCCCATTCCAATACATGGTAGAAAGCGGTTATGCTTGCTGACCTTATGTGTCCGTGTGTGGTGTGGGACGTATCTAACGAGAGGCATTTGTCAGGATGGTGTGCTTCTCTTGCTGGATTTGGGTTGACTTTGAACACCCTATGAAGAAAATGGACTCTCATGTAGAAAAACCAATTAGCTCTTGTAACTATGCTGTTGAAGACTGTTCAGTGTGTCTGCATGTACAAATGCAACAGGTTCAAATCTGTTGCATAGGAGAATGCTGATGATGTATAATGATAATAATCATCAGCTATATAATAATATTTGTCATTATAATGATCATACTTCCATCTTGTGTTCCTGTTATTCTCTGCAATGGAGTTATATGTAGCCTTTAGCAATGGGGGGTTGTTTATTGTAAATTGGTGCAATTCGCTAGAGCCTGATCCTTTCTCACTCTCTCTTTGTCAAGGTGAAACGTAAGTGAATGTGCCAAGAAGAGCAGATGGGTTGGTGAGAGAAGAGACTAAAGGAACAAAAAGGTTGCTGCAAAACAGAGGAGTATAATTATGGTTGTACCAGGGTGTGTGTCAGGTCCAAAGGGTAGAAAAAAGTTTGTCATTTTTTCTTTTATACAAAGTAACTGTACTTTTACTATATTACAGGCACAATCCCTCTGGAGTAACCTGGGATAAAGTGTCTTATTCACAAACACAGTAATTATAACTCATGGCTCGTTCTTTTGAAAGACTTTAATCAGCAACTTTCCAGTTTCAGAAGTTAAACCACCCTGTTATTACTGTCATTGTTGTTTCTTGTGATTGTTTAGAAAGGAAGAAAATCAGTTTATGGAGATTATTGATGTCCAACTTGGCCATAAAATGGTGTCGTGTTTAATAAAGGAAACTGGAAGAAGAGCATTTTGAAATTTGGAAGGAAGTTTAGAAATCATGAAAGCTTTAAAAGAAGAATGGAAGAAAGGAACTTCAAGGTGATCAGTGATGTACAAATTAATATAAGTGATATAACTGTCTTTTTTCATTAATATAAAATACAAGAAAGAAACCCAGATAGCGCACACACACACACACACACACACAGCTGAGGTCAAAGGTTTACATACACCTTGCAGAATCTGCGAAATTTAATTATTTTACCAAAATAAGAGGGATCATGCAAAATGCATGTTATTTGTTTATATAGTACTGACCTGAATAAGATATTTAACATAAAATATGTTTATAGTATATAGTCCACATAATAGAAAATAATAGTTGAATTTAATAAAATGACCCTATTCAAAAGTTTGCATATGCTTGATTCTTAATACTGTTTTTTGTTTTTTTTTGTTCATGAGTCCTTTGATGGATCTAAACAGTTAAACTGCCCGCTGTTCTTAGAAAAATCCTTCAGCTCCCACAGATTCTTTGTTCAGCATTTTTGTGTATTTGAACCCTTTTCTATATGATTTTGAGATCCATCTTTTCACACTGGACTTTTTGAATTTGAATATCAGGGTAAAATTTAACTTATTTTGTCTCCTGGGAAACATGTAAGTATCTTCTGTAGCTTCTGTAGGGCAGTACTAAATGTAAAAAATATAACATTTAGGCAAATACAAAGAATGAACATATCTGAACATATCGGTGAGCGTTTGAACCTTCTGTAATAATTGAGTCCCTCAGTTGTCCTCTCTGTAAAAAGATGGGTCTCAGAATCATACAGTCATTGTTGTAAAGGGTTCAAACACACAAAAATGCTAAAAAACCAAAGAATTTGTGGGACCTGAAGGATTTACAGTGGGCAGTTTAACAGGACAAACAAGGGACTCATGAACAACTATCACTAAACAACAACAAAAACACACATGCATTTTGTATGATCCCTCTTATTTTGGTAAAATAACATTTTGCAGATTCTGCAAGGTGTATGTAAACTTTTGACCTCAACTGTATGTCTGCAAGGTATCTGTTAATAAATGCATCATCTGTCTTGCAGATGTCAAATAGACATTTCTGTAATGTACGTGTGCTATCAGGGAAGAGAAGGCCTTTATTTTGACATAATATGGTCAGATTTTTAGAGTTTTGACTTTTTTCAGAAACACAAAGACTTGTTGACTTGATAAAACCTGTGAATAAAAATGAGGCCTGTGTTGCCAGTTTTCTGCATCAAAAACCAAAAGCTATAATGTTCTGAAGAAGGAACAGCTTTTGTGTTGTTCATACTGTACTCATACTGTATGTCCTAATGTGTTGTTTGTCTGTGTCCCAGCTTGTGATAGTTTGCAGATCCTCTTCAAAGTACTTCAGATGACAAGGAACCCCTCTTAAAAACACAAGCCTGAACTCTTCAGTTTAAGAGGCCTGCTGTTTGCCTCGGAGTGTGTGTGTTTCTAACTCAGGAAACTGACAGATGCCCATAAATTATTTGCCTTTATTTTAAAAGCGCAGCTCATTTACATCAATTTGTAAGAGGCGGGGGAAAGTAACGAGGGGTTTGTAACTTTAGGTATGTATATGTGAGTGTGTAAGGGGTCATCTTAGGTGGTCAGCATAGCCATTCTTTCGCCCTAGTATCCTGTCGTATTCCTTGAACCCTTGCATACTCACCATTTCCACACACACACCAGAGCTCAGATGCCTCCCCGCTAATTAGCAACAAGTCAGAGCCGCCCACTTCTGCAGGGCAGTAAATATTCCCACACGCTCTCACACTTGCACAGACGTCCCTAACTCGGATACAAGACCCTCGTTCCTTCTCCATTCTTTCCCCTCTTTTCTGATTTTTATCACCTCCCCTTGTTTTGTTCCCACTTCTGCAGCCATCAATCATCCCATTGACCTATCTTGTTAGGGGAAACTCACAGACACGCCCCCTCGCCTCTTCCAGGCCTCAATCTCATCCCACGCTCTCTTTCTTTCTATATACGTACGCATCGGAGCCCCAGTGTCCATCTCTGACTTATACCTTCATGCTCCATCCTGCGCAGTTAGTGGTCAAGACAGGGTTGCGGCCGTGGGCCGGACAGGGTCGTGGGGAGGTGTTGGCGGGGGGGATTAGATTTAGGGAACACTCTGGGTGGTACGGTAGCCCCTGCGATGAGCACAATGCCTCCTGTGTCCCCATGTGACACACACCCTTGTTTTACAACAGGGGAGGAGACACCTTCAATGCCCCAATGATGTGAACCACCCTGAGCCTATTCACGGTGACAAACGGCCACTGCTGGCCCCTGCGACAAACACATGCACAGACAGATCGCGACTATCACACGCATAAACGTGGTTTTTGCTTCATGCTGTGTTCAAACTGTTGTGGCAAAAAAACACTACTGCTAAATGCACAATGGGAGACTACCTAGATGACATTAATATGCACACTCAAATCCGAGACAGATGGAATAAAAGGCTTTCCTCTACCTTTATCACGTTCTCCCTCTCTTTTCTCTCTGAAAGAACCTTCTTGGCTGGCTCTCAGTGGAGTTGAATTGGTATGGCTTTAATTGAATCAACTAGCTCTTTTCTTGTGCCGCACTTATGAGGCCAGAGCAGCCAAATGGCTTGATGACAACGTAATGGCAAAAGAATTGAATGAGCGACACTGCCAGAGGCAAGAGAAAACCCAGTGGCATTCCTTTGCATCTGCAGTGATACACATAATAGTGCAAAGATATATCACAACACTATTACAATCACTGAACTTAGCCAAAACGCAGGAAGAGGAATAACATTTAGCGGAATTCAAATGCAGTTGAGGTCAAAAGTTTTCATACACCTTGCAGAATCTGCAAAATGTTAATTATTTTACTAAAATAAGAGAAATCATACAAAATGCACGTTATTTTTTTTTTAGTACTGACTTGAATAAGACATTTCACATAAAAGATGTTTACATATAGTTGAATTTATAAAAATGACCCCATTCAAAAGTTTACATATGCTTGATTCTTAATACTGTGTTGTTACCTGAATGATCCACAGCTGTTTTTTGTTTGTTTAGTGACGGTTGTTCACGAATCCCTTGTTTGTCCTGAACAGTTAAACTGCCCACTATTCTTCAGAAAAATCTCTCAGGTCCCACAAATTCTTTGGATTTTCAGCATTTTTGTGTATTTGAACCCTTTCCAACAATGACTCTATAATTCTGAGATCCTTCTTTTTACACTGAGAATAACTGAGGGACTCATATGCAACTATTATAGAAGGTTCAAATGGTCACTGATGCTCCAGAAGGAAAAACAATGCATTAAGAGCCAGGGGTTGTAAACTTTTGAACAGATTGAAGATATTTTGCCTAAGTAGTATATATATTTTTTCATTTACTACTGCCCTTCAGAAGCTACAGAAAATACTTACATGTTTTCCAGAAGACACAATAAGTAAAATTTACCCTGATCTTCAAATTCAAAAAGGTTTTACCCCCTAATGCTTCGTTTTTTCTTTTGGAGAATCAGTAAGCATTGGAATCTTCTGTAATAGTTGTATATGAGTCCCTCAGTTGTCCTCAGTGTGAAAAGATAGATCTCAAAATCATTCAGTCATTGTTGGAAAGAGTTCAAATACACAAAAATGCTGAAAAACCAAATAATTTATGGGTCCTGAAGGATTTTTCTGTAGATCAGTGGGTAATATACCTGTTCTGGACAAACACGGGACTCATGAACAACTACCACTACACAAACAAATACAGCTGTGAATCATTCTGGTAACAACACAGTGTTAAGAATCAAGTGTATGAAAACTTTTAAACAGGGTACTTTTTATGAATTTAAGTATTATTTTCTCTTGTGGACTATATGTAAAGTCTTTTATGTGAAATATCTTACTCAGGTCAGTACTACATAAAAAATAACATGCATTTTGTATGATACCTCTTATTTTGGTAAAATAATTAACATTTTGCAGATTCTGGAAATTGTATGTAAACTTTTGACCTCAGCTGTATTTTGGGTTCATTTTAAGCAAGATATATAGTCATTTTTAAGCAAAGGTTGAGTTAAATAAAACCCAGAAGTTTGGGTTAAACATTTAACCCAGCTGCTGGGTTTGTGCATAATTTATGTATGTGGATAGATAGATATGATCATTAACCAACATAATAACGAAATTGATATCTTAAAATAAGTTATGTCAGAGGGGGCTGGCTGGCAAAGTACTGTTTGTTAGACCTTATTTGTTAGAAGCAAATATTGCTGGTTGGGTGTGTTTCTTGGAAATTAAATATGTTAAATACTGAATGTTAAATATCATTAGACAAAAGATTTTCATACAGTTTCAATGTGGACGTTATGATGGGAAATTAAACATTTAGAAAAGTGATGTAAAGTTTTAGACAGTTCTACACAAATTCTCTTTCTGTTCTCTCTTCTCGTATCTTCCATATGACATATTTGAGCAGCTGTTTTGAACCAAAGAGACCCATCACAGTCTGTCATAACTGCAGTTCTTTCTGTCCTTCTTTCCTCAGCTTCCAGCAGAGCATTGACAGGAAGTGTCACCCATTCTTTGAAGATGTTCGGGTTTTTGGTGAACAATCAGTGTGAGTCTGACGTAGATGGTCTCGACCCTTTTTGCTGTGAACGTTAAGGATGCAGAGGAGGGATGGAGAGATGCATTCCTCCTAAAGAATCCGGGCAGAGACAATAGAACAGTGCACAGGCACTTGGGGAACAGAAGGGTGACACAGAGGGCAGCTCTCACCCACAACAACTCTTCTCCTTTGAAAACAAAACCCCAACCTGTTACTGCTTCAGCCTGTCTGTGGGTCTGTGGGAGGGGATGCTCGTAATAAAGCTGCCAGCCCCCTCGTTAGGCATCACGAGGGTAAGTGCATGTGTATGTGTTTGAGTGAAGGACCAGAGAGCAATAGCACAGGAATGCTCTTTCAAGTGACTTTTGGGAGCGAGAGCTCTGTGTCACTCTGTTTTTTACATGCATGTCTTTTTTCTGGCCCCTTCCCAGTTTTATCTCTTAGTTTCCTCTAAGAAGGCATCAGACTGATTGGTTTAGGCAAATATATACTATATAATGTAAAAATATATTCTGTTAAATATATATCAAATAAGGTAACTGTTGTTACCAGAAATTCACTGTAAAAATATGTGACCATGGACCACAAAACCAGTCAATTTTTGGAAATTGAGATTTGAGGTTGAGTTCTTAGCAATGCATATTACTAATCAAAAATTACGTTTTGATATATTTATGGTAGGAAATTTATTTACTTAATATCCTAATGATTTCTTGCATAAAAGAAAAATTGATCATTTTGACCCATACAATGTATTGTTGTCTATTGCTACATATATATACACCCATGCTACTTATGACTGGTTTTGTGGTCCAGGGTCACATATGATATTAATGTCTCAGGTATTACAGGATGGCATTTTGATGCCTGTATATATTAGAGCTTATAGCCATATATTTAATAAAGTGATATAATCTTAATATACATCTACAAAACCTTTAACTGTGAAAAACACATGATGAATCAGAGTTCATCATAGGTGGCTTGTCCATAAAACATGGCCAGAACTCATAAACTGTAAAAAATAAGTACAATCAACGTAGCTGTAAAAAATAAGTACAATCAACGTAGCTGTTTAAGTCAATACAACTTAAATTACATTGAACTGACGTTTAAAAAAATTAGTTGAACCTTGTACAACTTATAAAGCTGAAAACTGGTTAACTAATTTTGATCAAAGTAATGTAAAAACATATATTGTTATAACTTATTGGTTATATAATTTTTGTTTATATATATAGACAGCGCACAGGGTCATAAAAAGACAGCACCATCAGGGTAACACATATTACACTAAAATAACGTAATAATCAAAAGCTGAATAACTGAAAATGTGACAAAACATACAATTACACACTACTGATAACAAAAATAAGAATAAAACTACTTTGAAAAAGTAAAATAATTTGTGATGTATCACAAAGGGACTTCTAGGAATGTCCTTTCCTCATAATTATGGTAATTGATAGCTTTTATTTGCAAATAAATAAATAAATAAAACCCATCAATTTTACAGTAAAACTGCATATAATATAATTTCTTCTGTATTTTTTAACAGTAAATTTAATTTTAACAGTAAATTACACATTTACAAACTGAAAAGTTTTTGTGTCCCATTAAATAAAACTATAAAAAAAAACTAAATAATATTTATAATAGTATTATTGTATTATTTTATTTAGTTCATTAGTGTGATTATATATTTAAAAGTGAGTATTGAATAAAAAATAAAATAGTTTTATAGCACCCTTAAAAATACAATTCAAATATATATATTTAGATATTTTTCTTTTTGACTTCTTACATTTTTTATATGACTTATCATTATTTTCCTGCTATGTCTGTTTTAGCGGAAGTTTCTCCGTTTTGTGTTTTGCTCTGAAACCGGCAGCACATAGCCTAGTTTTATACCGTTTTATACAAGGTTTATACTTATGTGCACCCCCTGGACATTTACATGACGTTTCAGTATCAGTGGCCTTATCCAACTTATTCTTCGACGCGGAAGTAAGCCAATGGACGAGACTTCCGGTTCAGTAGCCGCTGTAGAGAAATAAGGAAAATAACAACGTGCAGTAAACGGTAAAACTGTTTGCACTTCAAACCAGTGTGCTAATAGTTAAGATAATACATTAAAACAATATAGTAAGACACACCATTTTGCAACATCAAGCAGCAAAACGAGCTGTTTTGTACAGCTAAAAGTAGCTGGACGCAGATGAGACTGGAAGCCAGACCCATAAAATTTACAAAAAATAAGAATGGTCAACTCCAAAAGCACTACTATCTATGTAATACTGACTTCATAGTTCAACCATTTTGTCATCATTTACTTTTTTTCAAACCTATGACTTACTTTTCTATGTGGGAGGAAAAACTATTTTGTTAATGTAATGAAAGTCAGGTGGGTCCAAAAGAACATTAGACCCCACTGACTTTTATTGTATGCATTTGTTTTAAAAAGAATATTGTTTTGTTTTCTGCGGAAGAAATGGAGTGAGAGTGAGTAAATGAGACAATTTTCATATTTTTTGTTCATGCACTATCCATTAAAGTTCAGATTTCATAAGCTACAAAAACTTTTTCTTGATTTATATTGATGCTGTTGTCATTTTCAGAGCCCTTCTCAGCATCCCCCCTCTTTCACTCAAGAACACATACGCAATCACGCACCCCTCCTTTTTATCTTTCCCTCTTGCAGGATCAGGGGAGCAGGTTGTGGTAACATTTGTAGCATTTGGCTGCAGCAAATCCCACAGCTTTTTCCTGAAAAGAAGCAGCCACCTTAAAAAAGGGGGGCTGTCCTCCAGTGAAGCCCCTGGTCTTTCTCCTGCTCTCAGCCTGCGCTCAGCGGTCTGCGTGCCCCTCACCACCGCTTGCAAATCCCCCTTTATCCGCTGGCAGCCAGATGGGGTGGCAGGAATAATAGGCAGAGCCTGATGAGCACCATTCAATTTGTCCAGCCGTGTAAAGGAGCTTGTAAGCCGTTCCATTTGAGCAGGGTGTAATAGTAGCCAGGGGAGCAGAGGCTATGTTAAGACTTAATTACCTACTAATGGCTGTTGTAGGGACAAAAGACTTGTGTAGACCCCAACAACTTACACTCCTGTAATAGAGGAGAAAGGCTGGGAGAGGAAGGGGTGGGGGGGATGACTGTTTTTGAGATATTGTGCCCAGAAATGTGTGATGTCCATATGTTAAAAATGTCATCAACACAACTTTCATTCACTACGTGTATGAGGTGTGTGGATGGAAAGAAAGAAAGGAAAGAAGAAATGCTGCATGTACTTTGATTTTCTTTAGAAAGCCATTTGGGCTCAGAAACCTGGGAGAAAAGGTTTTCTTGTTTTTTTTTTTCATTCTTTTTTCTTTTCTTATTCTCTTTCTTTTTCAGTTGGAGGGAAGATTAGCAGGATTAAGACTGGCTCACATATGCTGCTCTTCACTATTGGCATTCAACACAACACAAGCCCAACTGCCACCCAGACGGGGAGAGAAAGAGAAAGACAGAGGGTGAGAGTGAAAGTTTTCCTCTGATATTAAAACACTGCTACACTAAATCAAAACAGTTTGGAATAACTGTGGAAGAAAATAGGCTGTTTAGTGAGAAAGGGAGAGAGTAAAGAATTTGTTGGATGGTGAGAGGAGGGAATCAGGATGGATGAAGGTGCAAAACCATTTATGATGGAAAACTAGCTAAAGAGGTGCAAGATATACAGTCCAAAAGTTTTTAAAAAGTTATGTATATTTAATATTTAATATTGAGCACTCACCAATCCAATTTAAGCAAATTTGTGACACTGACCATGTAAACGTCTTTATGGATAACATGATTGTCAGGTTTTAACTAGTGTTCATTCATGAAGGTCACCTGCAAAAGGGGGACAAAACTAATACTAAGAAATTATTTATTTTAATTTTAATTTGACCATCCATTTATGCTGATAATATAATATGTATAATGTATAAATAAACTATTCAATGATTCAGTGTACCCTGTGTTAATGTTTTTCCACAGTTATCAACTTCACAAATCTAACAAAGCCTTTTTTTCCCCTCTCTTTCTCTTTTTTTTTCATTTTTTAAAAAATGAGTACATTTATAATGGGAAAAAAGTACTTTTATAATGCTGTATTTTGTTTTATATTACCTTGGCATTACATTTCAGAAAACTTGTTAATGCTGCTTTGTGGGTTTTGTAACACAACGACTGAGTGATGGCAAAGTTATTATTTTTTAATAATAATCTTGTGGTCATAGAAACACTGTCATGGGCTTTTTCTTTTGCTACTGAAGCAAATGGGAATGCCAAAATATTTTGTGTAGTTTCCACCTCTATCCACCTTATTTTTCCCATAAGAGTGGGTGCAGCCATTTGTAAATATTTTGTGTCTGGCTTCTGGTCTCAATAACTTGCAGCTGTTTTTAGCTGCACAAAAAGCTCGTTTTGCTGCTTGATATTGCAAACTGTTGTCTTGCCATATTATTTTAATGTATTATCTTAATTATGAACACACTGGTTTGTAGTGCAAACTGTTTTACCATTTACTGCACTTCGATATTCTTCTTGTAATTTCCATATGGTGGATTATGAACCGGGCGTCTAACAAATTAGCAGAAAACAGCTTACTTCCGCATTGAAAAATAAGATGGATAGAAGTTACCTCAATAACGACTTCTGCTTCTGAGTGCCCCAGAAATGTAAAGAGGTCCATTAGAAAATAATTAAAAATAGAAGCATTTTAATTTTCTATTAAAAATAGAAGCTGGGTTCAGGATAAAAAAGGATTTTTAAAAAATCAGATTAAAAAGAACCTCTGGTTTACAGAAAAACAAGAAAAATTTGCTGTGATATGACAGAGTAATGCAATCCATGATTATATAGAAAATATGAACACATACAGAAACAAACACACTTCCAAGTACTGTAAGGTACTGTGCTTATATGTTTAGTTTTGGTTTAACTGTGCAGAAAATGCTGAAACTTAACTCCAGCTGGATTCATTAACTTAAGTATGACTGCGGTTACAGCGCTGGCTAATTTAGCTCTAAGGCTTAACAGTTTTTACACATATACACACCTCTGCCCACCTCATTATTGGAATGCACACACAAACACATCATTATCTCATAAAGGTAATGAGAAAAGAAGAGTCTGGCATTGCCAACAGGCGGAAATTAGCACTCAGTCTCCCTCCACACTCATCCACCGGGCTAACATTCATTCACCCTGAGGTGGCAAAAGCTCTCGTATAGAACGTTTCTCTCTCTCTCCCTCTTTCTCAGAGGCAGGCCCTCGTTAAACAAATAGCTTTTAATTAAAGACTGAGTGACATAAAATGTAGCCAGTTCTGTATTTTTGTCATTTCAGTTGATTAAATTTTCTGCGCCTGAACTGTGAAGTTTGAATAGGCTCTAAAATGCTGTCTGGAAACTGGCATTGCTTCATTTTTCTCCACAGTTCTTTAAGCAAATATGTCAAAACTCTGAAAACCTTTTCATCAGTGTATGCATATTACATTAATTTCATTACAGTTTCAGGCTCAGCGGTGACAATGGGTCCACATAAACTAGTCCACAAAACTTACAATTAACATTGCTCATTAGGTTTTCACACAGCACTTATGTAATCACTAATGTGGCCAGTGTTTATGCCGTAAGTCAGGTCTGTAAAAAACGAGTGTACATCTCTGCTCAATGTGATCTAAATCAAGAGGTAATGACGTCAGACATGCATGCTCTTAATTAGCCTTAATTGGCAACATTCTCGGCGGACTACAGTTACCAAAGTTGGGATGAATCGAGGGCAGACCAGCCCCTGTCTTTCTCTCTCTGTAATTGCTCCCAAGACAGTTGTCAGTCAGTGTGTGTGGTGTGGGTGCGTGTGAATTTGTGTGCATTCTTCCCCGGGTGACATTTCAGATAATTATATGCGTGAGGAATAAACTGCAGCGCTGACAATAGGGCTCTTTCTGTCCCCCCGTTTCTAATCCAGACAGTCGCGGCATATATTACCATTTTGGTACACTTAACAAGTGAGATTACCGGAATTCATAATGAAGGAACTGAACTACAACTTCTCTCCGACACCGCCGGTTTAAACCAACTCATTTGCATAAGCGTATTTAACGAGAGTAAACAAGCAAACAGACAGACGGGACTGTCCGCACGGGGAAAACAACCAAACAACAAGAGCTCATAGATGCTTCAATGAAAATATGTTAAAGACCTTGATCTGCTGATGTCTCTCCTAAACTCACTGATGCGTCTGTTAAATCCACACCTGTGGAGTCAGAAGAAAAGACACATTTCCAGACTCTTTTTGATCTGTCTATCTATCTATCTATCTATCTATCTACAAAAAAAAAAAAAAGCAGCATTTTTGGTTCCCCAATAAACCTTTGAGTAAACAGTTCCTAAAAGAACCATTTTGAAGAACATTTTAAAAATCTAAAGAACCTTTTTCGACTATAAAGAACCTTTTCTGCATTTGAAAGGTTCCATGGATGTTCAAGGTTCTTCATAGAACCACTGATGCCAATAAAGAACCTTTATTTTTAAGAGTGTACACGCATTCACCACATATCTGCGTTTATGTAGGATGAATCCAAGTAATTTCCAAAGTATAAGCGATATGTAAATTACTTATAATTATGATCGCTATGTGTAACCCGCCTACATGTTTATGCCCTCCTCTTCTACCCCAAACAATAACTTCTGTTTGTCCATATTGCCCTAATTGAAATGTTTCAGATCATAACCGTTAAAAACCATTTTACACGCCTCGTTTATTAACGATTTAAATGCGCTTAACGGCTGAAATCAGTCAGCTGTCAGGCGCCCGCATGGGGTCACCGGGTTAAAACAATATGAGCGCATTCAAACCGCAAAACAGTGTCTGCGACTGACCGCGCACAATCCTGCGGAAATACGCACACGGTCACCAAAGAAAATCTTGCATCGGCATTCATCCATCCGTCAGTCACACCGCTCATATATAGGATAAGTGTCTTTAACCATTTAGTTATTGAGCTACATTTGGCAAAGCTAATTCATAAGAATCAAGTGAGAAATGTAGAACAGCATAATATAAAAAAATGATGAATTTATATTTATTTAATATATATATTGAGTTCGTGCACGTACAGTGCATTTAGAGTTTGGAGAGTTAATTACATTAATGTCATTCTCTTTTTTTTTTTTTTTTAAATTGTCCACGCATGCATCACCTAACTTAATAACTTAAGTACAGTCTGCACAGTTTGTTCAACCGACTCCCTGTAATCCAAACCCAACGATGTTTTGTGAGGATGCACCATATGCGAAGTGTGTCTAATGCATTTAATGAAGCCTCAGTTTTTTTGCAATGACATCAGGTTTTAGGACCCCCACCCACTGGAGCTCATTGGTTCTTGACGGGCTGTCGGAAAAGCGTTGACATTGTCCCGGTGACTTGCCCCCGGGTTGTGGGGAGGAGGGACCTACTATAAAATACCCCTCGTCACTCTCGGGCGTGCCAAACACAAACAGTGCACGAGTGAACTGGAATAACGAGTGAATTCTGCAAAGCCACACACAAGCACGCGCTTGCACCTGCTACCAGTAAGTTTATTAAGAATATTTAGAAAATGTACAGTGTTATTGATTAATTTGTATAAAAGTATAAAAGCAGTTTAGTAAAGGCCCACATTATTTAAACTATTAAATGGCCTAATTTTCTCCGTCAGTGAAGTAATTTGTTATGGCTAAGGTTTTGGTAATTTCGCAATTTTTTTTTTTGTCGTCATTTATTTTTATACTGTGTAACAAACTTTACAGCTTTACTTTTTGTAAGTTCATTGAGCTGAGTTGTCTCTGATATTTTACTTTAAATCTGTTGTACTGCATTGATCATACTTTTGTTTAAAATTTCGTATTACGTTTATTTTAAGTTTAGTTTTTAACCATTCCCTTCTTTTAAAGGAATATCACATCTAAGCTGAGAGCGCACTGAACACCATGGACTCCGACACGAGCCGAGTGTCCAGTAGACCTTCTTCTCCTGAAGGCGATGATCTCTTCCTGTCCGCTGTCAAGAAGTCCGTGGGTTTCTCCGGTGCTGTCTCATCCACGCAGAGCGACTCTCCTCCGGAGTTAAGAGGCGCAGACCTGCGGAGCGTCTCCAGCGCCGACGAGGACGCAATGTCTCTGAAGATGCTCTCCAAAAAGGACCGTAAACTTCTGTCTGAGTCCGAACTGCAGAACATGCGCCTCAAGATCAACAGCCGCGAGAGGAAACGCATGCACGACCTCAACATCGCCATGGACGGGCTCCGGGAGGTCATGCCCTATGCCCACGGGCCATCCGTGCGCAAGCTCTCCAAAATAGCCACCCTGCTGCTCGCACGCAACTACATCCTTATGCTGAGCAACTCGCTGGAGGAGATGAAACGGCTCGTGAGCGAGATCTACGGAGGAGGCAGCGGGGCTCATCACGCCGGCTTCCACCCGTCCAGTTGTGGCACCCTTACGCACGCCGCGGGCGCTCCGTTACCGGGTCACCCCGCTGCTGTCTCGCATTCGTCTCACCCGGTGCACCATCCTCTGCTTCCACCGGCAGTCTCCACTGCCGCGTCTCTCTCCGGCCCGGGTCTCTCAGCCGTCAGGCCGCATCACGGACTCCTCAAGGCACCATCAGCCGGCGCCGGCACACTTGGCGCTGGTTTCCAGCACTGGGGTGCGGGGATCCCGTGTCCGTGCAGCATGTGCCAGGTTCCTCCGCCTCACGTGTCCGGTATGAGCACCGTGAGCATGCCACGACTGACCAGTGACTCAAAATGAAGTACTGAACTTTAATAAAAGAACTTTGAAACGGAACCATAGACTTTTATATAAAAGCTGTATTATCGTGTCTATCAGTTTATGGCTGAACAATTTGTTTTTGGAAAGCACAAATAGTTCTGAAGCGAAGAAAATGGATCAAAGCCACTAACATAGAGTTTTCTAACACTTTAGAGGTATTAGGGTTATCCATGTGCATTTCTGTGTATAAAGTTTGTGAAAATGGCATATCTTACTCCTTTTAGCCTTCAAACACGGGACTGCTATTTACAAAATGAAGTTTAATGCGAAACAGATTTATAACAATTAAATCCGGACAATTTATGCTGCAGTTAAAGAGGGCTAAACGGTTTAATGGGCCATTACTATTAGACGAAATTATACATTGAAAGTCCGGTACTGTGTAAATATGTAGATAGCGTTTGTACAGTTCGAGAGATTTTATATTACCTTCCCCACTTTATGTTTGGGGTCAGAATTCATTTGCCAAGCGCTGTCTGTAACAGGAAAGATGCACCTGTTCATTCCTGCACTATCGTTTTCTCTCTCTCTGTCTTTATCTCTCCCTCTCTCTCCCTTTAGTTTTCTGGCTTTCAGTATTTGTTATTTTTATCTTTTCTGTCTGCACAAGCTTACCCGTCATGGCCGATGCGAAGAATGATCAACTTTTATTTTTTATAATAAAGTGCAAAATGATATTTATTTACTTATTTTGATGGTATTTTCAAATTAATGTGCGGTGAATGTTTGAGTCCTAACTGTAAAATAAATGTTTTAAAATGATGCATTTAGTTGCTTGTTTGTGCTTGATTAATTAACCTCATTTTTTTCCCAATATGCAAACTCACACATACGCTATACATAGTTCTTCCAACATGAAAGGGGCAGAAAGGAAAAACAAAAACAAAGACAAAAACAAAACAAATAAAATGAGGTGACCGATTTATGAAAAATGAATCATACGGTCAAAATCTGATGACATTTTAATATCTATCTATCTATCTATCTATCTATCGAAAATAATATTAAAAGAAAAATTACAGCGCGGTTGATTTAAAAAATATAGTGGTAGCCTATTCTTGGAAACAAATAATCACTTATTCGTTCGTGAGGAGAACAAACAGAGAGTGCTCAGACCGACACCATTTAGCCTACTTATTGTAAACCGAAACAAAGATGGTCTAAAAAGAGTTTGAATGTTCAGTAACTTGCTCCGAGCTTATGGATAGACCTTAAACCACAGTCTGTTTTTATTTTAGATAACATCGTTTAATATTTATATTGTAATTTATATATATATATATATTTTTTGTAATTTATGCTAGCAATATTTTTAGTAATAACAACTAACGCTTGATAAAATCTCTAAATCATTTTTTTAGTTACAATTTTTTTTTATATCAACCGCATTAAATTATCTGAACAATGATAATATAAAAGCTGTATGATTTACACATTATCCTGTACTATGAAATATTTAATTAAACTAAAGTTTAAATTAAACTAAGCTGCAACTGAATACCGAATTTTTTAATTAACAAAAACAGAGAGAAAGAAATTAATGTATTGCACATTCTAATCAACACAATTAAACGAATTTTTGCTCAACTTTTGCGCACTTAAATACCACTATGCGTCCGTTTGCGGTAAATGACAAAATTGTTGATTGTAACCAGGTAATTTTGAACTGTAGGCTAGTCATTGATTAAGTTCAAACACAGATTGAGATAAAATATGAATTCCAGTCGATGTCAGATATAGAGAACAAGTTATTTATGATATAATGAACGTGCCAGTGACTTTTCCCGTAATTTGGCACGTCTAGGTGACATCAAGCTCTGGAACTCGCATTCATTTCTGTGTCACCTGTGAACACCCTTACCTGTCAGCCAATGATTCTGCAGCTTTGGGCAGCTTTCCAAACGAGACCTTGTACATTTTCTTATCAACTTTTATGAAGCACATCCACTTCATTCTGGAAAAAATGAGATAACCTTCATGTTTTTAAGCCTCAAGGAGGGGATCGTTTATTTAGAATGCAGGGAACGCATTTGAAGTCTTGCACTACACAAAATATGCACCAAAAGAAAAAAAGGAGCTGCGAGATGGAGGGAATAAATAAAGGAGTATTAGGTGGAATACATAACTAAACGCCAGCAGCTGGATGGCAGATTGCTCTTTCTGTTGCAATGTTTTCCAAGGGATTTTTGAGCTGGAACGATATGGAGTGAAGCAGGCTTCTGAATATTCATATTTGCCACTTGTTTATTTGTCTGTCTGTTTTAAAATTCATTATATTATATTATAATTCGTTACATTAATTTTGTACCACAAAGAGGTCCATTTTTATTTTATATGGATAAACGTTAACTGATTATTATAGAAGATTACAGAAGTTTATTTATTTACTGTTTCATTTACGTTTTTTATTTGCCGATTTATCCTAGATGCATTTCGGGGAGTTTAATATCGCATGCCAAGTGAGTAGTTTAAATTAAACAAAAATGGCTTATCAACAAATCTTTACGGAAGTTTTTTAAAGTTTCAATGAAAAAAGTTTCAGTACACATTCACCCAGTCGCAGTAAGTGTAATCGTAATTTCGACCCCAGATTGAGCTCCGTGAAAGCAAACAGACTGCTGATGTCTTGTCTTCCTTCACTAACATCTGCTTGTTAGTAATTTTCAGCCGCCTCGCCCATTTGCTCCGCGTAAAATGCAATTACTCCGAAAGGTAATGAGAATTACACGCTATCACGTTTCCAAATTAATCAGAGCAGCACCTCCCCCGCAGAGGCACTGAACACAGTCCACCTTAACGAAGGTCTCCTCTCACTCACTGACTTACTGACACATATTTACAGACACTAATAGGCCTTAACTAATAAATCAACAGAAGTAATAGAAGTAAAAGTGCCAATTTCAAGTGTACTTTAATTACATTATATAATGCAAATAATCTGTTGCATTGTGTAATGTAATAATGTTTGCTACTGTTAGAAAAAGTAGGTTGTAAATGAAACCTTTTTCAATAGGTAGCTAATATTTATCCGAAGTACAGCAGCCTCATGCATAACATTTTCACAGATTGGGTTTAGTGTTTAATATTTATGTGTGTGTAGTGGTTTTAAACTCAGATCTTAAACCATTCTTAAATCCTCTGATTCAGCACAGATGTTGGGCCATTCAGACGCAAACACCGGGCCTTGTTAGCCCAAAGGATTAGAGCCAGAGGATTGAAGAGATGCATCAAAGGTGGTGGAAAAACACAAATAATGTGGAAAAAAGAAGAACCAAAATAAACAAATAAATGAAGTGCATCTGTAGCAGTCTGGGACAATAGAAAGTAACAAGAAAGAGAGATGGGGAGAGAAGTAAATTTATCCACTCTGTCACCTTCAGTCCTAAAATGTGTTTTTTGGCCTCTCAGTTTCATTGATCTGTCATCGTTATAGTGAGTGTCAGTCATTTATCACATAATCATTCCAAGAAGTGCATTTTAGAGGAGGAGCAGACCGATGATTTGGGGAACCCATACAGTGGCCATATGAGACCACACCTCCCCTGGGATGAGTGTTTATCTCACCCTCCATCATCTGTTCAGCCTTATGTAACACACCCCATGGAGTCGAGGATGTAAAATACATTGTATTATTCTAGATTTTAGTTTGTTAGATTCATTAAGTGTCTTGTGAGGGTTGCATGATTAATCAATCATGCAAAGGAAAGTGAGTAAAAAAATACATAAATTGAGTGGAAGACACTAATACATTCTTCTGCATGAATATTTCTCAATTAATTTGTCATTTATATTCCAATGTATTATTCTTACATTTTCTTTCTTTCTTTCTTTTTTTTTGTTGTTGTTGTTGATGGAACAAGATAGGAAAGAAATGCAAATTATTTATCAGACCTCTGTGCAAATTGGTAACCTGCAATTGTTATGCTAAGGAACTATTTCTAACTTCTTTCTTTTTGGTGAAAATAAATAAATAAATAAATAAATACAATTTTTGACTTGGAAAAAAAATAAATAATTTAGATGTTACCACATCTTTTTTGTATTTGTATTTTGTATTTTGCAGTGCCTGTATGTGAAATACAAAAAGAATGTGAACATTAGTACGACATTGATATGACATCATAACCCAACACATATTTCAATAGACTGAACCCAGCATTTGGGTACTGTAACAAAACAAAAGCAAAAAAAAAAAAACAAAAAAAAAAAACCCCAACCTAAACTAAACTAAACTAAAAAATAAAATAAAAATGTGGCAAACAAAAATATCAAAAACCCAAGCCAAAACAAAATATCAAACAAAACAATAAAAAAAGCAAACAAACAAACAAAAAAAAACTAAGCTAAACTAAACACACACACACACAAACAAAAACAAAGCAAAACTAAACTAAACTATACTAAACTAAACTAAAAGTTTAAAAATTAGCGTGCCAAACAAAAATATAAAAAAGCCAACGCAAAATAAAAACCAAACCTAAACTAAACAAAAAACTAAAAAAACCCAAAACAAACAAACAAAAAAACTAAAAAACAAACAAAAACTTAGTTTAATCTAAAAAAACTAAACTAAACTAAACTAAACATAAAAAATATATAAAAAAACAGACATTTCAAAAAGCAAAACAAAACGAAAACACAAAAAAACTAAGCTAAACTAAACTAAGCTAAACTAAAAATTAGCTAAACAAAAATATAAAAAAGCCAAAGCAAAGTAAAAAACAAACCTAAACTACACTAAGCTAAACTAAAAAATAATAATAATAATAAAAAACCTAAATATTAGAGTGAGGCAAACAAAAATATAAAAAAATCACTACAAAACAAAAACCAAAACAAAAACAATCACATACATTTTTCAAACGGTCTCTGTTTTAGCTAGTGCTATTGGGCCTTTGGGAGTAAGAGAGCGAGCGAGACAGCATATATGCATGTCTGTGTGCTTGTTTGCAGGGGTGCTGTGCACACCTACAAGTCTATGATTTTAAAGCCAGTGCACTCTCATACATGGTGGATCAATGTGTTTACTGAAAGAGTCAATGTGTTTACTGAAAGAGACTAAGACAGATGGAGCAGAGAAACCAAGAGAAAGAAAAGAGAGTCAAAGGAGTGTAAGACAGACAGAAAGATGTGCATTAGGAATGTTTGAGCGGTTAAAGAAAGAAGGGATAATCCTGTAAGGGGCTGAACTCTTGGATATTCATGACTGGCCGAGTGTGGATGCGCTGTGAAAAGAGGACAGGGCCAGGACAACTTAACATCAAAGAGCACCATGGGAGCTCCACAGGCCAATGAGGGTTGTTGCTGCTGGACCTTTTGTTTGTGGCTTTGTTGCTGTCCAGCTGAACCTTTTCAGAGAAATGATCTTATGAGCAGTGTCCTTTCAAAAAACTGTGTGTGTGTGTGTGTGTGTGTGTGTGTGTGTGTGTGTGTACCCGATAAACTCTAAACGACTTTGTCCTGCAATCCGATCCTGTTCTGGCATATGTCTCTCTGCTTCAATCCACTGGGAACACACTCTCATTCCCTGTCCTTCTACAGCACAAAATCATATTAGCAAATTTAAGGAGTGAGCAAGCAACTTTCTCTGCCCACTTCTGTTGTCACACACACGCTTTTACATTCATGCTCTGTATTGCTGCATTTAGATGGTGTGTGTGTTGTGTGTGCATGTGTCAGGGTGGTTGATGGATGGTTGGGTGATAGAGGTGTTCCGCTCTCAGTTTGCATGGGTCGCCTGACTCTTCTTTTCTCTCATTTATCTTCACTCATTTTCAGCCGCCTTGACAAGCGTCTGAGAATCCATCCTTCATCAGCCCTGCGCTGCCTGAATGGAGGGCAGACGGCACTATAGTTAACATTCAACACCGGAAAGCTAAATTAGCTCATTTACTCTGTACGCATGCTATTATCAAACAATGGAGCATCTCAAAGACTTGTTGCCTGCATCATGAGTTTAGGACATCTTTGGCTGCTTAATTTTTTGTTCTTGTAACCTTTTTACCGCTAGTGCCTTTCTGCCCTTTAGCCTGTGATCTTGACTGTGGGCGTGTGTGTTTCTGTTTCTGACTTTTTTTTGTGCATGTGTGTGTCTGGCTTGTTCCTTTTCATGTTGTCTTGTTGCCTGTTCAGCTAGTCAGTGAGTTGTTCCTTGTCTTTTCCTCAAACTTAATGTGCTGTCAGCTCATCTATCATAGCCCATCAGCCTTCACTTTTCCTTCTGGATGGGAAGTTCACTCTTTTTTAAAGCAAATGAGCCCATCTTGGTGATCACTAGCTATCGACTTGAATGGAAAAAAGACTGAAATCTGAAAAGACTGAAAAAAGACTGAAAGTGTCTATAATGCTTAATTTCAATAACTTAATGAAATCCCTACTAAAGTTTGACATTTTTAAAATTTTAATTTCTAGTTTTTTAGTCAAACTGCTGGACAACTCATAATGGAAAGTGAGCAAGAACTACACTGAACATGCATTATAAATTATGCAGCATAAATACATTTTCTGTCTCAATACTTTCATCATTTAGATACCAGTTGATTACTTTTTTTTTTTTTTTTTACCATATAGGGAATAATAAATATTAATGTAACCCACATACACTGTAAAAACTTTTTTTTTTTTTTTTAATGGGTTCACTTGGCAGTCATCTTGGTAGTGGCCCTGGCTAACTATTGACTTTACTGAATTAAAAAAGACTTCAAATTATCAAAATTGTTTATTATAATGCTCAAATTTCACTACTAAAATCTGACAAAAGCTGTATACATTTATTTTAAATCATAACTTTTTATTTTTTTCAATTAAAAGAATGGTTCACTAGACGAAGACCTCATTTCCCAGAATGAATTGCTTGTATTTAATCCAGTTAAAATCCATACATTTCTACTTTCTTTGGCGTGCAGCCCAAGGCTGAAACCATGTCTTGAACATTGCAGGGGACCAAACCAATTTTTGGGTTTATGCTGGTCCTTTGCTGGTTTCTGCTGGTCCTTGACCAGCAACATGACCATCTAAGGACCAGCATAAACCAACTAAGGACCAGCTTAAACCAGCATCAAAACCTACCTACCAGCATATGCTGTTTTTTTCAACCGGGATAACTATAAAGCTAGCTAGTCAGTTTATACTAAGCGCACGTTCATCTGCCGCTTTAAGTTCTCACACTTTTTATAGCAGTATTGATTCTGATTGGATGTCAATGTTTATCATTCACCAGCTGGAAAAAAATAGTTTTAAAACTGTTTCACATGCTCACATGGAGGGAGTCTATGGAAACTTCTGTGTTTGTTGGTGCATCAGAAAACACAACACTTGTAATGCCTCTTTGGCGCTGACATATCTCCAGTAATGGCGGACTGCTGCTTCTCACTCAAGGCTGTGTTAATGCTAATAGGGCAGAGATTATTTGAAAATTAGTGGGTGGATTTTTACCATTATAGGCTGGTTGTTTTCACACACTGCAGCCACAGAAGTGTGTTCAAACACCTTATAAAAGTGATCTTTACATAATAGGTCCCCTTTAAAGCCCACTTTCCTTAATTAGACTGTCTGTCTCAATCATTTTGATGAGTGCTGTTAGACCTCTGAAGTATACTATCCTAAAAAATGAACAAGCAGAAAATCGTGCAAAGAAACGTAGAAGAGCAGCATCAACACTATAGGTGTAAAAATATAGGTTCCAAAATGGTGTTTCTATCTATCTATCTATCTGTCTATCTATCTATTTATCTGTCTGTCCGTCTATCTATCTAATATACACTCTTTTTTTCAGTGATGCCATAGAAGAACCATTTTTGGTTCCCCAAAGAACCTTTCAGTGAACATTTCTTAAAAGAACCATTTTAAAGAACAATTTAAAAAACTAAAGAACCTTTTTCAGCTATAAAGAACCTTTTCTGCATTTGAAAGGTTCCATGGATCTTCAAGGTTCTTCATGGAACCTTCAATGCCAATAAAGAACCTTTATTTTTAATAGTGAAGAATATCAGATTGGCCATATCTGATTGTTGTGAGGGGCTTCTCAAAGTCTTTGGTGTTATGACACGGGCACTGTGGCCAATTCAATTTAAATAAACACCCATGAACTGAAAGGGAGCCAAATTTTAATTCTCAATTTTGCACAACACACAAAAATTAATACTACCTGAATATGAATCAGTGTATAAATCAGAAACCTTGCAATGTTGTGGATAAGAGATACAAAAGTGTTCGTAGAAAGCAAAAAGACTCTGGGCGGGAACTGTCCTAGAAATAGTCATTTCACTCCCACAATTTACATGTCAAAATCAATAAAGAAATGAATGATGAAGTGAGCTGACAAAACTCAATGGTCTTTGCATTTATTCATAAATCAGTGCTTTAAAGAGATCAACAAAAAGGTGAAGAAAACTTTAAAGAGCATGAAATGGAATTCTGCCTCACAAAAGCTTTACATTTTTTTTGCATGAAGCCTTTTGGCACGGCATTCTGCAATGCATATGTTCAATGTGACGTGTCAAAGTGAGTGCTCTTATTAGTGAAATGTGACACACACGGCAGCTGGCACTGAGTAGCCCGTGACAGCTATAATCAGTGTGTCCTCAGCAGGATCACTTCGGAGCGTGTGTTTAAAGAACGATCCCCAGCACTCTCTGGACGTCAGCGACTGTGTATGATTTTGAATCTGTTGTGTCAACTGTTCTTCGGGCGACTTGACAAAAGGCCCATGGGGTGATTCTTCGCCTCGTCTCATCCATCTGAGAAGCCAACCGTTCTGTCCAGGCCAACCTTTCCCAGAGCATGCTGGGAGTCACAATACCCAGCCTTCAGCTCATTGGTTCCACCCTATTAACAGCTTGTAATCTTCTCATATCCATGGCCGCCGGCCCAGAGCAACACGTCAAGCAGGGTTCGCAGCGCTCTGAAGCTCCAGACAGCTCACCTCCCCCACGTCAACTTTTTCGCAGCATCTCCACCAGATATGCATTCGTAAAAAGTGAACGCAAATCGTCTGACGGAGTTTGAGGCCCTCCAGTCTCGCCCTCCACACCTGCTTCCCTCCAGGGGAGAGAAAGAGAGAATAAAGTTGTGACATCTGTTAATTTCTCATTAGAACTTTTCTTTATGCAGGTTTGTTGGTGTGCGAGACAGCTCCACAGTACGTGCAGTACGGGCACAAGCTGGCGAAGGGCTGGCCAGCCGGCGGTTGAAATATCACGCTCGGCATTTAGCAGACGTTTCTCGGCGTCCATGGTCTGGTAATGAATATGGAAGCAGACCTTCTCCGTTTCAATGTTACTGATTTTTTGCATCAGCCTGTGTTGTGACCTTCCACATCATGAAAAACAGTTAGCAGTGCAAGCTGTCAAAGTTAGCACAGGTAGTCCAACTTCTTTATGCCCAGTGTTTCCTTGTTGTTTGTGGTTTTGGTTCTGGGTAATTAAGCTCAGGTGTCTGTCAGAGAGGCATTGTGTTTCCACTGGTGCAGATTTGTTTTTAGTCACCCGTTTTGCCTTTGCGCTGCCGTATTCTTGTTGTCCTTCACATAAACTCAAGGAATAAGGAAATGGAGTGAGAAATTTGTTGCAAAATGGGTGGTTGATAATATACATTTGTAAGACAGTAACTTGGATTTTGTTTAAATGACAGAAAGGCCTAAAGATTTATCATTTATTTACCCTCACATTGTTCCAAATGGGTATGATTTTCTGAGGAACACAAAAGCAGCTGTTTTCCAGAATGTCCTGGCATCTCTTTTTCATACAATGAAAGTGACTGGGGCTGAAGCCAATAATACCTGTTTGACATATTCTTCAGGTTATCTGCATGTTTAAGAGAATAAATTTTACAACATTGAAAAAAGAAAATGTTAAAGATCCATGTAGTGAAGGTTTTAACACTACATCAATTGCTTTGATTGTTTGATTAATTGTCATTAATCACTTACCCCCATGTCGTTCCAAACCTGTAAAAGCTTTGTTCGTCTTCGGATCACAAATTCAGCTATTTTTGATGCATTCTGACAGCTCTCTGACTCTACCATAGCAATGTAATTAACACAATCAACATCCAGATACGTAGCAAGGAGATCGGTAAAATAATCCATGTGACATCAGGGGTTTAACCATAATTTTATAAAGCTACGAGATACATTGTTTTCGTTCAAATCAAAGCGTAAATAAACGTAGAAAACATATCCGCATGGTGCAGCAGACACAAAACAGCATATGTTGTTTGCGTTCAGTAGATACTCTCCAAAATTTTTAAACACTTTTTGCATTTTGTTATGGATCCATGGGCACTCAGTAATTTTGATTCATCCCTCAGTGAACTGAAAATATGTTTGTAGTTTACAGCAATCCACACATTTGATACAGAGATATTAGGCTGAAAAAAATGCCTTCCCTTTTAATATTGCATGAGGGCAGTTGAAACACATTTTTTTATAATAAGATTGCATTAAAGGATTAGTTCACTTCCAGAATAAAAAAATATTGATGATTTACTCACCCTATATCATCCAAGATGTTCATGTCTTTCTTTCTGCAGTCAAAAAGAAGTTAAGGTTTTTGAGGAAAACATTCCAGGATTTTTCTCCATATAGTGGACTTCAGTGGAAGCCAATGTGTTGGACATCCAAACTGCAGTTTCAGTGCAGCTTCAAAGGACTCTACACAATCCTAGCTGAGGAATAAGAGTCTCATCTAGCGAAACGATCTGCCATTTTCTATGAAAAAACAAACAAAACAATTCTATACTTTTTAACAACAAATGCTTGTGTTGCATTAGTTCTACAATGCGTATGCACGATTTGATGCATTACGTAATCACGTTGAAAATGTTATGCAGGGTTAGCTCTTCGTCTGTGTACTCAAGTTCAAGAAGGTAGGGTAGGGCGAAAAACTCTTATTTTCTCCTCCAATTTCAAAATCGTTCAACATTTCACTTTTTTGTAAAGGGCTTTTGACTTTCTTTGCATGCTTGCATTGTAAACACTGGGTCGGTACTTCTGCCTACGCCATGTACAAGTATACAAATTTTTATTTTTTGAAATTGACCTATTGTTTTGCTAGATAACACGCTTATTCCTGGGCTGGGATCGTGTAGAGCCCTTTGAAGCTGCATCGAATCTACAGTTTGGATGTTCAACTTGTTTGGTCCTATTAAAGTCCACTATATGGAGAAAAATCCTGGAAGGTTTTCCTCAAAAACCTTAATTTCTTTTCTACTGAAGAAAGAAAGACATGGACATCTTGGATGGGATGGGGGTGAGTAAATTACCAGGAAATTTTTATTCTGGAAGTGAACTAATCAAGTTATCGTTCATGTGTGTGTTAGCATGTGTGTCTCAGAGATGGGAACCCCAGCGGAGCCAAGCGAACACCACCTCAGCCAGGCGTTTTACTGGTAACCACAGGAAACAGGCTTGGTGTGAATGAGCTGATTGAGCCCCCAGGTGCAGCTCCAGAGACCCAGCCCAAGCTCGCCGGCTTGGCCCAGACGGAGCACACTCTGACCCCCACAAAGACAGCCCTCATCTCCCCCCTCTGCCTGGCTCCACCGGTCCCTGACCCGATCCAGCCTCGCCATGAAACCCACGGAGGCAATGGGTGCTGGGGGCAGGGGGTACGGATGTGAGCCCCCCGGCACCGCGCCACCCCATTCAGCCCCCCACAAGCTGGAAGGAAGGACGGAGAGAGCGGGAGGGGGGCAGTGTTGCGGGTGGACACCAGGTTCTTTCTTTCCCTCTCTTTTTCATCTCTTCTCTCTGTCTCTGTGTCAGAGCAGGTGTCCCTTTCGGCCCTCTCTTCTCGCCCTCCCTCCTTTCTGTCGCCGTTTCTTTTCACACACACGTTCACAAACGTACAGCTGACGAACATCCCAGCTCTAATCCATCACAGGCTGTCTTTTATAGGTCAGCTAGAGGCACACACACTTCCATGCACCCCAACACACTGGCAGGTTGTGTTCTGTTGCCCTGCAGGTGCCTGGCGTTGCCATTGCTCTTTAAATTCTCTTTCCTGTCTGAGCCTACGAGTATGTGCGCATGGATGCCATGATACCATTCACCGGGACTGGGTGCCGCCACCTTCTTACCCTCCTCTCACCCCTGCCAGACGAACAGGAGATTCTATGTTCTCACCTCCTGCTCTCAACGTGAACAACATGCTTTCTGTTTACGTCTCTTCCTTCCTCTCACGTTTCCAGGAGGCTAAATGAAAGTGTGTCAATAGTTTGGGAAAAGAGATAATTACACCGTTTGTATGTTTTGCAATCAGTCCTACCCTGGGTATGTCCGGTGCGCCACCTGTGACGAGAATCATTAGGCCTTCTGTTTGTTCATTTGCCTCCTCATTCAATATATCCCATGCATGCAAGAAAGTATCACAGTATTGCATTGATATAAGCAGAAATAAAGACATCTTCAATCCCATTCATTAAATGTGCGCCATGTGCTCACGATCAGGGTTTTCAACCATTGGAAATGATGATCAAATCATTAGCATGGAGGGCAGATGAGGGGGCGTCAGGAGCAGAAAAAGAGAGAGAGAGTGAAAGAGTAACTCATTAGCTCATTACAGCAGTACTTCTCTCATATTCTTCGAATGGTTAGGGAGTGAGTGTGTTAGTTAGCCACAGTTTAAAGATCTCCATGAAGGACAACTACGTGGACAAAAGAGCAAACAACCTCTAATTGAGCATTTAACATTTAACCATTACTGTTTTAAGGAAGATTAACTCATGACTAGGTGAAAATGGACTTAAAGAAGTGAACTTCTTTATTGTTGCTCAAAGAATCCCTGGAAGAAGTTCTGGAGTGTGTGGACCAAGAGCTTGAAGGTAAAGTATTTGAGCTTTTAAGGAGATCACCCAAAAATGAAAATGGTGCCATGATTTACTCAGTCTTGTGTTGTTCCAGTGATGTTCTGTTCATGTTGTTCTTTCTTCTGTGAAACACAAAGGATGATATTTTGAAGGTGTTTCCGTGCAATTAAAGTCAAATGGGTCTAAAGTTGTTTTGGACCCCACTTGAGTTTGATTGTAGGAACATTTCCCAAAATACATGCCATAGAAGAAAGTCAAACTTCATTTGGAAACATTTGGAATGACATGATGGTGAATAAATAATGAAGAATCATTTCAACACATTCTGTAAATTCCTACAATCTTTTCTATTTGATTCAATTGTCTTACATGTGTTGTTTTAATATTGTCTTTCAGAATGCAGGCTGTGCCTGGTTTTAGGTGCAGAGAGCAGGGCGAGAGCTCTTTGCAGCAACTCATGCCAAGAATGGTACGGGTAACGGGAGCAGGAGGTCCAGGCTCAAACACTGGGGGTATTCAGGGGCCTCTCAGATCTTCGAAACCCCCTCGTGAGCTTAGTGTGGAGGAGCAACAGGAGCTACGGAGAAAGATCAACAGCCGTGAGAGAAAGAGAATGCAGGACCTCAACGTGGCCATGGATGCTTTACGGGAGGTCATGGTGCCCTACTCTTCTCCCACCGGTGTAGGTGGAGCACTGCAGCACCCTTACCTCCCTCCTGGAGCCCCTCCGACTGGACGGCGCCTGTCTAAGATCTCCACGCTGGTGCTGGCCCGTAACTACATCCTGCTTCTAGGCTCCTCCTTGCAGGAGATGAGGCGTCTGCTGGGCGAGGTCAGCATCGGGATGGGCGTTAGCGGGACTGTACCGCGTCTGCTGCTGACAGGGGGGTGGCCGTTTCTTACCGGGCCAGGACAGCTTCTGCTTTCCCCTCCTGAGCAGCAAATGGGCGCAGCAAAGTGCCCTCTTCTGTCTCAGGGGAGCCTGGAGGAGCCCTTGGCATGGGGGCCAGGCAGCATGTCGGAGAGCACGGTGTGCCAGTGTGGGGTGTGTCGGACCCCACGGGTGGTGCATGTTAATCCCGCCACACGTTTCCCAAAATGATTCCAACATGAGTTGTAGAAAGTTTTAAAAAATGACAATTCAACAAGCAGTTTTTAAATCTTGTGAAAGGTGTTTGAGTGAATTTTTGGTAGCACTTTACAGGTTTAATTGTTAACCTTAGGAATAGTTCACCCAAAAACTAAAATTCAGTCATCTTTTTCTCACTATCATGACGTTTACAAACCTGCTTTCTTTGGTGGAGCACAAAAAAACATTTTTATGTTCAACAGAAGAACGAAAGTCACATGATTTTAAAAAATGAAGTACAATCAAATCAAAAATTATTCAGACACAAGATATAATTTTTGATAATTTTTTACTAGTTGGTGCAGGACACTATTATTCTTTTATGTAAGTGAGGATAGCAAAATTAATTAAAGTGTGACACATACCCAAAAATTCTTCATATAGTGGACTACCGGTAAAATTGATAAAAAAAATTTGGGACCAAAAATTTGATTTGACACCTTGACCTGACCATGTTTTGTTACATACCTTTATATCAAAGTTATATGACATTATCAAGATGAATTTGGCATAGTTTAACTCTTAGATTCTTATCATATTTTACTACCATTTCTAAACAAACTGTGAGAAATTTTGAAGGTGTCTGAATAAATTTAGGTTCGACTGTAATTAATTTGTGATTATCAAGATGAATTTGTTCTAACACAGTTTAACACTTGAGTTCTTGTCATATTTTATTACCATTTTCTATAGCAAATAAACTGTGATAATTTGAGAAATGTTGAAGGTGTTTTTTTTTATATGACTGTATAATAAACGAACGCTGAGCACAACTTTTACAGCATTCATTAAATTTTGGTTAATGTTCATTTCCACATTTGTACATTTGTAACATTTCAAGTGGTATAAACTTGAATGTGCAAATATGCATTAGCTTACTGAATTTTTTAAATTGTTGTTCTCTCCTTTTGTCTTTCCTAGGAATTAAACTTGTTATACCGAAAGAGTGTGTGTGCGTCTGTTGTTTGAAACTAGTGCAAAAGTTCATCTCTCAGCACATTTCCTGTTTTTTCATCTCATTCTCTGTCATAGTAAGCGTATGCTTGTGTGTGTGTGTGCTCGGCTGCATCCAAACGGATTGAAATAATTAATTGTGCACCCCTTTTGCAGCACAAGGACGGAGCCTTTCTTTCACCCCAGCCTTCCCTGAACCCAACCCATTCAACTCCCCAAACAAACCCCACATCAAACCCGGCAGCCCCATAATAATTAGCCCACACTCTTTCTCCAGCCTCACCATCTTTAATCCACTCCCTCGTCCGCTGCTTGTCGGGGTAAATGCGTTTACACGGGCCGGTGTGGCGCCATTCATTACTCTCTGTGAACAGCATATTCAAACGCCCGGAAAATGTGTTTCCACCAAAGGAGTTCACTTACCTAAATTACAAACAACACCCTCTCCAGCACCCAAACTCTGACATCCACCCCTCCGAAGACTAGGTGGTTGAAAAAAAAGAAGCAATTCTTTCAATCTCAGGGCACGGTGAAAGCCGTGAAAGGAGGGAAAAGCAATTCCATCTTGTGGATAGGGGTGCGTGAATGAGAATGCAGATTATAATCATAAGAATAATGATAAAATACGAGGAATAATCGGCCCCACTGCAAAAGGGGATTAGTCCGGCCAGGCGCGTGAAAGAGGGCGAGAGGCTGAATGGAAGGAGTCTGTTGCCCATCGCCCAGGACAAAAGGAGAGGTAGATGCCATTAAGTGAGATTAGGGTTAATAGGCCTTGATTTTCTTACAAGGAGGTAAAAAAAGAAAAAGAAGTACAGAGGGGGGAGAGGTGGGACAGAGAAGTAGGAAAGATCAAAGTAAGACGCCCCGACTTAAAACCCTTCTCTTTGCGAGGACGCACACACACACACTTTAACTTGCCACCTCTTACATTTACATATAGCTGCCTTATGTCCGCTGACAACTTGAAGAGATTACCTCACTAATTTTACCTCACTTCAGTGCTTTTCTTAAAGCCATCTTCTCCTGTCGCTCTCTCCTGAGGTGATAACTTTCTCTCTGATGATGGTGGGCGTATTGTGAGAAGGATGTAGGGGTCTGCTCTCTCTTTGTGCTCATTCTTCAACTCATCAGTGCAGCTAAATCCAGCCAAAACAAAATGAGACAAAAGAAGAGAAAGTAGAACGGGGTGTCCTATTGTTCTCCACTAAATGCCAGTGTGTCTTGGTATACTTCACTGATATATGGCCTGACCAACCACTGTGTGTGCTGGAGAGAGAGAAACTGACCTCTGTACTGTGAATGCACAAATTCTCAGGCAAATCAATCTGTTTCATTACTATTTCACGAGAGGAAATGTTGGTAAAACCAATCAATTAAGTATGTATAAGAATGTGTGCTGCACATTTTAAGTACATTTTACTGCTACTGCTACAATTTACCTGTTATTGTTAAGTAAAATCTACAATTGAAAGTAAAATCTACTTACCTAAGTAAATTTAACAAAGAAAATACGTAGCTTTAGTTTGGCCAGTAAAAGTTTGAGTCATTTTTACTTAGTCTAAGCTTATTAGTGACTCTAGACCACAAAACCAGCCATAAGGGTCCATTTTTGTGGGTTAGGACAATTTTTGGTTGAGATGCAACTATTTGAAAATCTGGAATCTGAGGGTGAGGGTAAAATTGTCCTAATGAAGGTCTTAGCAATGCATATTACTAATAACAAATTAAGTTTTGATATATTTATGAAACATGATCTTTACTAAATATCCTGATGATTTTTGGCAAAAAAGAAAAATCTATCATTTTGACCCATACAATGTATTATTGGCTATTGCTACAAATATACCCATGCTACTTACGACTGGTTTTGTGGTCCAGGGTCACATTTGACACTACTTCAATATAGCACTGAATTAAAACATGCTTTTAAAGTGTATATGTTACTCAGAAACATCTAGGCAAATTATACAATAGAAATCATGTAGACACCATATCTGCATAATTACCAATATGGCACGCACACAAATACAGAAACTTCAATGCTTGGTACACAATGACAGTAACATTCTGTGGATCATTTCTGAGTATAAATGTGGCATTTTGAGTATAATGAACTCCAGATGTAACGAAAATCACAGGTTACTAAACCTAACAACAAAAGCAATCATAAAACAGTGTAAATATAGCTGGAAAATAGCAACAAACAAACAAACAAACAAACAAACAAAAAAAAACCCTTATTAATTATTCATGATGGAAACACTGGTATTAGAAAAGTTGAGTAGTTCTTACTTAATTTTATTCAACACTTAATTTGCACAAGCTTGAAATGAGTACTAATATAGAATTTGTTTTCTTAAATTGTTGCCTGAACTTTTTCAGATGGAAATTACATTTGTTTTTCTGTAGTATTTGCCTCATCACAGAATCATTTTTATGTGTGCATAGGTTAAACTTGTGAAGACCAAATGATAAAAATGTCCTCGCAAATAAAGCAAAACATGTTGAAATTCTAATTATAATGGAAAATGCAGTGCTTTTTATTATTTGCAGGCTCAAAATTTGGCCAAATCATGTTTTGCTTTAAATCTACTGATATCAACAAGCATGTTTCTAACGCTTTGCTGCTGAAATAGGTTTACTAAAGGTTTACACAACTTCTTTTTGGGCACGTTAACATGGGAAAAGTGGTTCATAAATGCTAAAATAATTAATACAATTTTTAATTTTTTAAAATTCTGTATTCTAATATTTTATTTAATAACAACAAAAGTCTAGCTAAGTAAATGTGTGTGTGTGTGTGTGTGTGTGTGTATGTATGTGTGTGTGTGAATGTCCATGTCAGTGCAAGTTTAAGACTGATTGAGGGCCATCCATCCTTAGCTATTGGTGAAAAGATGAGTGTGAGAAGATCTCCACTCCTCCTTTCAGAGCCTCTGCACATGTCCCAGGATTTATCTCTCTCCTCTTCGGCTTCTTTATTCCAGCAACCCGGCCAAAAAACACCAACCTCTTTGTGACTTATGAAGGGTTAGAGAGTCATCGATATATCACACACACCAACACAAAACACACCACACACATAGATAAAAACTGATATATTTTAGAAGATGACTTCTTTTTATATTCACTGTGCTATTACATTATTAGTTGAGGTAAGCATCACTATTACTATTGCTCATTCTTGCTCCATTCAACTTAAAACTCTGATGTGTAACTCATTTTTGTGTCACAAACTTAATGATGCCTTAAATGTTGCGACTAAGGAGAATTGTATAATTATTGCCTAGGTGATTAGACTTGTTGATTATAACAGAATCTTGAGTTGGGTTCATTTACCTTGGGCCAGGAAGCAACCACCTAGTACATGCTAGCCACCAAATAGCAACACGTCAATAATCATCAGGAACACTTTAGCAACTTCCTGGCAACCACCACACAGGAGGAAAAGAAAATCTGTGTAGAAATAATTTTTATTAAAAATAAAAATAAAAAATATTTAAATCAAAAAATATTTTTACACACATTTCAAGTTATTCTTGGTATCTAAGAATCTTTTTAAAATCATCTTCAAACTTTTTTTATCTCTTCTGCTCTCTCTCTCCCTCTCTCTCTTCTCAACGTGGGGAGTCTTGGTGATAGGAAATGCTGAGCCATAAATTGGAACATGTGAATGAAAGAGAGAGTGGGAGGGAGGGGTGGAACAGGGGACCCCTCTCCTCTTCCCACCCCTCTTATTTATCTCCTTGAGCATTAAAACTCCTGTATTCCCTCATCCATCCATTCCACCCTCCCTGCCTCCCCCTCCACCCCAAATTCTTGCCTACTGTTCTCCAGGCCAAATCAGCCCAGTACACACACTTTACTGGGCCCAGTAATGACCTGTGCCATTAACCCGCCGATCCTCTCACACCCTCTCTCTGTCACACACACACAGTTTTATTGGCTTCCATAACAGCGTCTCATTACCCTTATGCCCCGCAGGACTGTGAGTGCTTCAGGGTGGTGTGGCATGGGAACAAACCAGACCCCAGCAGTCAAACACACTCACACAGACATAAGAAAAGAAAGTTCAATGTCTTACCAAAGATATTGGAAACATTACCAACCAGACATATTGTTTTGAAATTATATGTGACCATGGACCAAAAAAGCAGTCGTGAGTTGCACGGGTGTATTTGTAGCAATAGCCAAAAATACATTGTGTGGGTCAAAATTATCGATTTTCTTTTTTTATGCCAAAAATCATTAGGATATTAAGTAAAGGTCATGTTCCATGAAGATATTTTGTAAATTTTCTAACGTAAATATATCAAACTTAACTTTTGATTAGTAATATACATTGCTGAGAACTTCATTTGGACAATTTTAAAGGCGATTTTCTCAATATTTTGATTTTTTGGCACCCTCAGATTCCAGATATTCAAATAGTTGTATCTTTACAAAATATTGTCCTATCCTAACCATACGTCAGTGGAAAGCTTATTTATTTCAGATGATGTATAAATATCAGTTTCAAAAAAATGACCCTTATGAAAGGTTTTGTGGTCCAGGGTCACATATGACATTTTATACAGTTGCCTCAAAAATAATTTAAACACTTAAAGCAAAAACGCATGCTTTTTTTTACAATACCAAACAAAATATAAAACCAAGTGGCATCTGCAATCATTTTCTCCAGACTAGCTAATTAACAGACTAACTAACTAGCCTCAAGTTCATCTTAGTGTTAAGTTAGTTCCCCTCAAGTTCAAACAGGTGTCGTAAAGTGGAGTGTCTTCATTTAAAAAAAAAAAAAATCATCATTTAAATTAATCAAATGTAGGAATCCTTATAATATAATATAATATAATAGTTGACATTTTATGTAAAACAATGACATTCACATATTTATATGTCTAAAAAACATCCAAAATATCCAAATATTTTCTCTACAGTTACTGTATGCCACAAAACAATATGTAAAAATTAAAAAAAAAATCTAAATGGATGAATGTCATTAAACTGTTAAAAAATATCAACATTCTATGTGGGACTAGCAGTCGAAGCAAGAGCGTAGTCATGTTTCAGTTCTCATAAGAGTCTGTGAAGTGCAATATAAATACACACTCACTCGCACTCTCGGGCCAGAGAGAGTTCTCTCCAGTCTGAAGAGAAGAGCAAACACACACATACTCACAAACACTCTCACTCTCACACACAGACACGCTGTTTGGGCCCGGTGTCCCTGTCGGCGTGGCAATGACCCAGTGGCTCTTAGTTTGACCTGTGCCCCAGCACTGCCCTGGGGTCCGGAATGCCAGTTAACACATCACAGAGCTTTCTCTTTTCACTCCCTCTCTTTTTTCTTCTCTTCTCTTCTTTATCTCTGACATGTTCCTGCCCTTCTTGCCCCGCAGAGGCGGCAGCGCAGCTGACAGGGAACAGGCTTTTCTCTTTCTCTCCCTTTCCCTCTCTCCTCTGTTCCTTCTCTTTCTCTTTCCTACTCTTTTCTGCTTAATTGAGTTGTTTGGCAGACGGGCTTGTCAACCCGCCGCCACAGCGTGGGGAGTCTGTGTGTGTGTATAGACACACACAGTGTGTGTGAGATGCTCTTTGTGCTCCAGTAGACGGGTTAGTTTTTCACTGTTAGTGCTGCTTGACTAGATATTCCACAGTGCGATAGAGACAGAGAGCGGTAAAGAAAATAACGTAACGCTTTTTATGCATTAATATCCTATAAACAAACAGTTTTGTTTGCATTCCATTAATATTTATATTTTAGAGATTAGATTTTTTTCAATTTCTGAAACAAACTTTCTGTAAAGCTGATTTGCAATAATGTGTATTGTGAAAAGTGATACAAATAAATGTGAATTAAAATTAATTAAATTGTGAATATTTTCAATTAATCTCTATTGTAAAGTAGTTACAACTGTCTAGTAACTGTGGAATTTTAGCTGTAACTGTTACCATAGTAGTTTTGGGGGAATTTGTAATTTCACTAAAAAAATTAATTAATGACGCATTGTTAAAGTGCAGTAAAAAATATCTAAAAAGATGTTTTTACTGTCACAATACAAACGTTTACTATACAAAACTAAACTGTAAAAGTTTGATTAGAAAATAATACAAAAAATGTGCTCATATAAATTAGTGTAAAAACTATGTAAAGTGTTAGTGTCAGAGGAAAAGTGTATTGTTTCATTAAATACATTGTTTCCTTTCTTCACAAGGCTGTGAAATAGAGCTCTCAGCTCTGACAGCCAAGCAAACATCATAAATATACTTTGAGTTCAAGTTTCTTCCAGATGATTCTGTGCTGTTATATTTCACCTCAAGAGGCTTGCAAGCATATCTATTGAGACACAAGACAAAATGGAAGTGGTCAGTAAACACAACTTGTGTGTAGCCTATTAGTCACACGTGCCTCCTAAAACATAGAACTATGTGTTTCATGTACATTCATAGTTTAATTTCACTACAAATAATTGCATATTTTTGTGCAAGCATTTCAAATTGGATCATCACCTTATACCATTGCAAAATAGAACATTTAAAAAAATACAAGTCCATAATCCATAATAATGCTTCCCAGTGTTGGGCAGTAAGTAGTTACATGTAGCGGAATTACGTAATATAATTACAAAATAAATGCAACTTTAATATGTTGTAGTCACTGAGAAAAATTTAATTAAATTACAGGTACTTATGAAAAGTGGACAGTAACTAGTTATTAGTAATGCATTATAGTAATAATATTACTTTGCCTGGTAACTACAGTGCAACTAATTACTAATAAAATGTAAGTAATAATATTACAGTTACAATAAAAAAAGAGGCTAGTTACTAGTTACTTTTTTGTCACAATCACTAATGATTTGAAATTAAAAAAAATTCATAATTGTTGTCATGCATGTACGCACATGATGTCACCAATACAGCAAGCTATAACTTTCATGCATTCACAGGCTGCAAAAAGTATGCAATTACCAATTTTTTGGGGTGTAATTGAAAAGTAATGTAACTAGCGGTGTAATTAATTACTGTTGGCCATTAATACGTAATAATATTACTTTTGAAAGGAGTAACTAGTAAGTAATACATTACATTTTTTGAGCTTGCCCAACACTGCTTATGAAATTATATTTTCACCCACAGATTTGATTGACTTCATTCCCAAGTTGCTCTAAAATATGAGACAATGAGAAAATGTTTCAGGAGTTTCATAGAACACATGCTTATTCAATAACTTTATTTTCTAGTTTTATTTTCTATTTAGATTTATGTGTATGCTTTATTTTTTAAATGAACTGTTTTTTGTTTGTTTGTTTGTTTGTTTTTACAAGACATTGTTAGATGCCAGTGTTTCCTTTCATAGTGATGCAAAGATTTGATTACAGTATCATTAAACTATATCTTGATACGATTGTCTGACATGAACATCTTGGATGACAAGGGGGGTGAGTACATTATCTGTCAATTTTTGTTCTGGAAGTGGACTTCTCCTTTAACCCTGCCTGCTTTAAATGTTTCAAAAAATGTTCTTAAAATGTAAAAAAAAAAAAAATTAAGAAATGTAGATTTGTAAAAGTAATCAAAAAGCAATCAAATGTAATTATATTAATAAAGTAACTGAAATAGTTACACTACTTATTACAGTCATAAAACACTTGTAAATGGTGCTTGATATGTGCATATTTCTCTTTTGATTCAGATAACTTTTCCTGGAGATGAAGAGGATTCATATTTTAGCCAGAAGCAAAAAGGTAAAAAATCTTAATTATGAATGTTTATTACAAGCATGCAGCTTTTTGCACTACAGGACATTAACTGATAGACTGGATTTGTGTCGATTATGAATCTATCATATTGTGAAATGTAATATTGGAAAAGTGTGCTTTTTGAATTATAGTATGTTACATATTTATCATACTTGTGTTATATTTGAAGTCGGCCAGTTCTGTTACTCCTCTGTTTAATACTGCGAAGTTGTTTTGAAACAAACTCTATTGTTTAAAGCGTGACTTGATTTGCATTTACAAAAGTAACTGATCCAAAATGACATGCTTTTGAAAGCATATTTCTCATTGTATTTGGTATGAACCAGAGAAACCCATCACGGTAGTTGTATGTGTGTGTGTGCAAAACATGTGCTTTTCGCTCAGTGTGAGTGATGCTGTCATGCCCTCTTCCTTCTCCCCTGTGCACTCTGCCACAGATCAGAGACAGGGAAGGGCAAACGCTTTCTCTCTCTATGTGTGTATGTGTGTGTGAGAGAGAGAAAGAGAGACACGAGTGTTTGTGTCATTTATAGACAAGGTCTGGACTTGAGCCACCTTACCTCAGCTTTTCCCCACGCTACCCTCCCAACCAAACATACACACCTCTCCTCATTTGGGAACTACTGACATCCATGCCAAGTCTCAGCACTCACACACACACACACACACACACACACACACACTCACCCTCTGGAACTGTACTGACAGCAGAACTCAGCCAGACGGTGGACAGACGTTGTGCTGACCAGCACAAACCTAAAGACACATCGGCACAAGGGCAGCGGAGGGAAAGAAAGAAAGATGAGGGGAAAGAGGGAGAGAGGGAGGAGAGGGGTCAGATCCTCTCTACTCCAGCTTGCTGGAATGCCAAAACCAGCAGGCAGGATCAAAGCGCACCATGCTGCAGAATTCATAAACGGCCCAAAATATGCAGGTGTATAAATGACTTACCACTTAACAAATGTCAGTTTACCAGCATTTCTAATAGTGCAATAGTGGCATGTTCTGAACTAAAGCTAAAACGATCGATTTAAAAACATTTTTGTAAGCTGACTGAAATAATTAATGCAAAGTTAAAAAAGTATTTTATTTCTGTGATGCAAAGCTGAATATTCAGCAGTCATTACTCCAGTCTTCAGTATCACATGATCCTTCAGAAATCATTCTAATTTGCTGATTTGTTGATCAAGAAACATTTCTTATTATTATCAACGTAGAAAATGTTGCTTAATAATTTTGTGGATTTTTTTCAGGATTCTTTAATGAATAGAAAGCATAGAACAGCAGCTGAACAGAATTTATTTGAAATAGAATTAAAAAAAAAAACATGCAATGTCTTTACTATCAATTTTGATAAATTTAATGCATCCCTGCTGAAAAAAAGTTTACAATCCAGCTATTGATCACAAAGTCAACTTCAGTTTGTCTCAGCTCAATGGATTTCAATGCCAGATGATTTTATTATTTTGTACATATCTCATGCTGATTATAAAGTCATTTCATTCAGCCTGTGTACAAATGTCCTTATGCTTACGGAGGGCAGTGAGAAAAGTGGGTGGTGTAAAAAATGCACTCTGTTGGAAGGGCACGGTCACACACACACACACACACACATGCACAGGTCACTACTGGTCTCGACTGGTCAGGTCCGCAGGTGCTGCTTGGCTTGACTGCAGCCTCGTTTGCATATATTTGCATACTGTCAGACAGCGTCAGAGAGTTGGAGTTAACCCAAAACCAGAGAGAGAAAGAGAGAGAGACAGAGAGATGCTGCTAGTTTGAACTCTAAATACAGAGAAGAGACAGGATGATGAAAAAAAAAAAAAAATTCCTGTTTTAAAGAGATAGTTCACTTAAAAGTGAAAATTCTGTCATTAATTACTCACCGTCATGTCGTTCCAAACCTGTAAGACCTTCATCTTCAGAACACAAATTAAGATATTTTTGATGAAATCTGAGAGCTTTCTGACCCTGCATAGACAGCAACACAACTGACACTTTCAAGGCCCAGAAAGGTAGTAAGAGCATTGTTAAAAAAGTCCATGTGACAGTGGTTTCATCCATAATTTTATGCAACATTACAGTTACTTATATATTATTTCAAGTGTTTGCTATACAAACAACATATTGTCCATGGACAGTGTTGGGGTAACGCATTACAAGTAACATGAGTTAATGTAATAATATTACTTTTTCAAGCAACTAGTAAAGTAACGCATTACTTTTGAATTTCTAAGAAAATATCCAAGTTAATTCATCTCACTCACAAAAACAGATTCAGTATTTTCAAAATGAATAAAACAGTGAAATGCAAACATAGATGACGCAACCCTGCAATAATTAAATATATTAAATAAAGGATAATGTATTTAATCCCATCGTATTAACCAATGTCTTTGCTGCTGACCTTCAATGATGCAATTCAACTATACCAATAAGCAAAATTACTTTAGATAAACTAACATTTGTGCTTAATTTTAAGTGATCTATAAATGTACATTTCTTTCAGACTGAGGTGAATTCATTTCACTTTTGGTGTAAAAGGGCTTTTACATTAGAATTGTTTTATATTAAAAACAAAGAAGCAAGCCCTGCCCAGATTTAAAGTAACACAAAGTAACGTAACGCATTACTTTCCATAAAAGTAACTAAGTAAAGCAATTAGTTACTTTCTCAGGAGTAACGAAATTGTAATGCATTACTTTTAAAAGTAACTTTCCCCAACACTGACTATGGACATCATGTTGCCAATTTAGAATCATCTCCAGATTGAAAAAAAAATGCAATTCAATAAACATTTAAAGTATTAAATGATCACACCCTTAGGAAAAAAAAAAATATTGTGGTTACTTTTACTGGCCCTTCTTCTTCAGCTGGGATCATTTAGAGCCCTTTGAAGCTGCATTTAAACTGCATTTTGGAAGTTCAAACTTGCAGGCATGGTAGAAGTCCACTATATGGAGAAAAATGAAATGTTTTCCTCAAAAAAACATAATTTCTTTACGACTGAAGAAAGAAAGACATGAACATCTTGGATGACAAGGGGTGAGTAAATTATCTGTACCCTTTTTGTTCTGCAAGTGAACTAATCCTTTGAGACAAGACAAGTTGCCAAGTATATATGTTTGATTTTCTTCTTCCAGAATGTACTAGTTTAACATATTGCTGTCTAAAATGAATCTCTGCCCTCCCTTTCTCACCTTCTCTCTCAGTTTGTCCTCTCCTGCTGAGGGACACTGATGCTTGTTTACTGCCGCAGTGTCTCTGGACAGGGAGGCTTGTAGCACAGCATGAGTCTCACACAGGTGTGAAACACACGCAAACACTAAATATTACAAAGTGAGCGTGGAAACGTTTCTGCACAATGTGAGGTTTGATTTGATGAAGATTCTTAGAAATTTAATTATTATTATTGAATGATTACTGTATATTATTAAAAATGTATTCAGATTTTATATTTATAAAAAATAGAGAAATTATTCCTTGTTCAGACACTGAATAAATATTCCAATATGATCACATTTACATAATTATATTTAAGAATAATAATAGCAAATTTTGGTATCTTGGCAAATCTGGGCACTGTTGAGATAATCTACTTTTTCAAAAGCCTCTGGTCTTTTTTTTTTTTTTTTAAAGATTTTTCTTTACTTTCAATACTTTCATTTAGCAAGGATGCATTTAACTGATAAAAATGACTGTAAAGACATTAATCATTTTACAAAAGACTTTTATTTCAAACAAAATCTGTCCTTTTGAACTTTCTATTTAATATTCTGGTTATCAAGAATTTGGTTTCCACAATGTTTTCAACATTGAATGGAGTAAGAAATGTTTCATGAGCAGCAAATCAGCATATTAGAATGATTTTTGAAGGATGTGACACTGGAGACTGGAGTAATGACTGCTGAAAATACAGCTTTTTACTATGTTTTTGTAAAATAAGTGCCTTTTTTCAAAATCATTAAAATTAATAAATAAAAAATCTTACCAATCCCAAACTTTTGAATGGTAGTGTATCTTCTGAAACTCTAGATGAGACATGTGTGAGGTTATGTGAGGTTTTTTTTTTTTTCCTCAGGAGGCTTAGTCTCCAATCGATCTCATTGCTGTCTATGAGAAACAATCAAGATGTTAAAGAGGTCTTAATCATGATTTGGGTCTGTTCACCTGATCATTCAAAACCAATATTTCTGATTCACACTGAAAAGTCCTGTCGCCATAAAACTTTGCAAAGAGGACTTGAGTGTTGATGGATGGAGAGATAGATGGATGGATGGATGCGAAAGTGTTACAGAATGACAATCGCTCTCTTTCTTTTGATACAAAGACGGGTCTGTTCCACAGCAGCTACGAGTAGCCTGACCATCTGTCAACAAACCCCCACAGTACAAACATTGTGTTTATAGGACGGACTGACTCGCACACACACACACACACGCCGGCACACGCACACCTGACCGGCCCAAAGCATTACATCTCAGATTGTATTCCTGCCAAGAGTTTATCACAATGGAACGCATCTCTTCCCTGTGCAATGATATCATAGAGAACCCGCTGGGCTCTTTTCTCCTTTCTAACTCACTCTGTCGCTCTGTTTCTCCCTCTGACACAAACCCTCTTTCTTAATGTGTGCGTCTTAAGCCGGCACAATAAGATCTGGTCCCCATACAGCAGGCGTGACAGTAGAGTATTGAAACGCTATTGGAGAAGAGAGACGCCACTGTGTGACAGAAGACAGAGAAGAGACAGCATGAGTGAGAAGAAGAGAGAGCGTGTTTGTCAGTCCTTACAGCTTATGGAGCCATCTTTGACTAAGATGCTCATTATTGCTGTGTTTGTGTGTGTGTGTCTTTTCCAGCAGGTTCTCTCACACACACAGCTGTGAACAGGGTGTAAAGGGAAAGAAAACCCCAGACTGCACCAGACATCACCTAGGCAACAAGATGCCACCTGCATCTTTCCTTCTTTCATACTTTATCTCCACAAGTTTCTGTTGAAGAGAAATGTAAGTTTTTTTTTCTCGATAGTGGACTTCAATGACAGCCAATGGGTTGAAGGTCCAAACTGCAGTTTCAGTGCAGCTTAAAAGGATTCCAGCCAAGCATAAGGGTCTTATCTAGCAAAATATGTATACTTTTTAACCACAAATGCTCATCTTGCACTAGCTCTACGATCAGATGCATGTCTTTACACATTGCGTAATCACGTTGGAAAAGTCACATGCGGTTAGTTCTTCATCTGTGTATTTTTGGTTTAAAAAGGTAAGATATCGTGAAAAACTCTGACTTATTTTCTCTCCAACTTCAAAATGTACAGGTGCTTGTGAAGGCGTTTGACTTAAAAAGTATATAAATTTGTATTTTTTTGTTTGTTTGTTTGTTTTTTTAGAAAATGGGAGATTGTTTTGTTATATAAGACCCTTATTCCTCAGCTGGGATCCTGTGGAGCCCTTGGAAGCTGCATTGAAACTGCAATTTGGACCTGTTGACTCCCAGTGAAGTCCACTATAAGAAAAAAAATCCTGTAATGTTCTTCTCAAAAACCTTTTCTTCCACTGAAGAACGAAGGACAAAGTATTTAAGTTGAAGTAGGTAGAAGTTTGTATAGTGTACATCTATTTGTACTAACTTTGAACTTAAAAATGATTAAAATAAACTTAATTGCTTTAATTAAAAAAAATTAAATAACATATATTTACAGTTAAAATGCTGTAAATATATATTTCTCTCCCAAGAAAACTGATCAAAACATTTGATGATTTTTTGTGCAATCAAATGCTTTTTAGAATAAGACACAACTACAACTACACAGCTAGCAGTTATCAAATCAAGATTCATGGGTGTGATGTAACTAAAATTGTAGCTTAAATGTAGCTTAATTTTAGCTACAGTGCATAAAACACAATTATATAACAATATACAGTTGAGATCAAAAGTTTACATATACCCTACAGAATCTGCAAAATGGTAGTTATTTTACCAAAATAAGAGGGATCATAAAAAATGCATGTTATTTTTTATTTAGTACTGACCTTTCACATAAAAGACGTTTAACATAGTCCACAAGAGAAAATAATAGTTGAATTTATAAAAATGACCCAGTTCAAAAGTGTACATACACTTAATTCTTAATACTGTGTTGTTACCTGAATGATCCATAGCTGTGTTTTTTTAGTGATAGCTGTTCACAAGTCTCTTGTTTTTCCTCAACTGTTAAACTGCCTGCTGCTCATCAGAAAAATCCTTCAGAACCCACAGATTCTTCACAGATTTTACCCCCTGGCTCTTAATGCATCGTGTTTTCTTCTGAAGCATCAGTGAGCATTTGAACCTTTTGTAATAGCTGCATATGAGTCCCTCAGTTGTCCTTAGTGTAAAAATATGGATCTCAAAATCATACAGTCATTGTTGGAAAGGGTTCAAATACACAAAAATGCTAAAAAAAAAACAAAGAATTTGTTTCAAGACAAACAAGGAACTCATGAACAACTCAACAAACCAACAGAAAAAAACACAGCTGTGGATCATTCAGGTAACAACACAGTATTAAGAATCAAGTGTATGTAAACTTTTGAAACTATTTACTTTCTCTTATGGACTATATGTAAATGTCTTTTATGTGAAATATCATAATCAGGTCAGTACTACATAAAAAATAACATGCATTTTGTATGATCCCTCTTATTTTCGTAAAATAATTGACACTTTTGCAGATTCTGCAAAGTGTATGTAAAATTTTGACTTCAACTTTATCATAATTAATTCCCTTATTAAACTGCTTAAGATTCTCATATCAATACTTCTTTATTTCTGAGTTAATTTAACTTTCTTACAATTCAATTAACGAAGAAGCAAGTTGCCCAAATAAAAGTAAACTGGAGTTCCTCAGTTTGACCAGTTCTACAAGACATGATACTACACAAAGGTAACGCAAACCACAAAGGAGAGATTGAAACTGACACTGCATTGGAACATACCTACTTTTGCAATCCAGTTATGAAATTGTGATACACTGTAGTAGTGTGCTGATTTGTGACAGATGTATTGCTACAGTATGTGTATTGTGAGGTAGTTAGACCTATTTGATATGTCCTGTCCAACGCTTCTGTTTTGATAGAAAATACTGCACTACACAACACAATACTCGTCACTTCGCTCAGTTGCAGTACAGACGATATGTAATTCCATTCATCCCTCATGTCATTTTAAACAACTTTCTAAAATTGTGTTTCTTAATTGTGAATGTGTATAAGTTGCTTGAGCAGTAAATTGCGTCTGTTACATGGGAGGTCACCGAATGGTGAATAGGGCAATATTTGGTAAGCTAAGTTCAAAAAAACAGTCAGGTTGCCACTGTGCATGCAAGCAACAGCAACAATAACAAGGTGAGACAGTGAATGCATTGGGGTTAATTTCCCAAGTGACTCCCTGTTCCTCTCTCTAGCACACACACACAGTAGGCGAAAGGCAGGGGGAAGATGATCTGCTCAAATAAATGTTGTCAGGTGTGTTTTGTGCTTTAACTCTAATTCCGGGTGTTTATCCGCACTAATGAACAACTCTGAGTCAGCGCAAGAGAGCTAATTGTGTGTGTGTGTATCTGTGTGTTTATGTGTGTGTAGGGGGAACATGGGTTAATTTAGTAGAAGAACATTGGAGATTCAGTAACTCTGACATTTATGGGCAATTAAGGATGGAGGAAGGAGAACAAAAAAACATGGGTTATGGAAAGGAGAGGGGAAAGTATGGTATGTGTTTGGGTTTATGCAATTTCATGACATGCCAGTATCCAAAGCAAGCATCTGTTTAAGGATAACCAGCACACTACATCTTATCTGATTGTTTTTCCAAGAACGTTATCATCTATAGAATGAAGGTCATCAGTGGATCAGTGATGTTATAAGCACATATATTGTTGTAGATAAACTATGATGTTCAGTACAGTAAAACTCTGCTGATGCACTCTTTTTACGCCACATGGACACCCACTTCTAATTACTAGGTTTGTCTATTCTGGAAAGGCATACACTGAGATGGTAAGGAATTGCATGCTTTTATCTATGTGGGAACAGTTAGGGAAGCCCATTAAACACCTTCTTGATTGAATTGGAGGACTTTTCTCTAGCTAGCATAAACGCTGTCTTGCTCAGAACAATTGACAGCAGTTAACCTGAAACGGAAAACCAATTTACTGTAAGACAAGACAAGCACTCCTTGTGTCAATGCTGAGGATACAATACATACAATACTAGAAGAGTTAGTGTAGCTAGAAGTGGTTTTATTCACATACTTGTGTAGAGTATGTTTCAGACTAACAGCTAAAGTCAAGTGCCTGAAACAGGCTCTGTGCAAGCACATGAATACAGACACTTCTTGCTATGCAAGCCTGATTTAGCCAAAAGGAACGATATAGTGTCTATTACCATAATTGTCTTCTTTTTTGGTCAGTTTTCTCCTTCAGGTATCAGAATGTTTTCTCTTAATAGCTGTCATGGCAGAGTTTGAAGAAAGTCTTAAATTATAGCCACTTAACTGAATAACACCTATGGTTAATGCCAAAGATATTTAAAGGTAAATCTTGAGTACTGACCTTACTACTGCCAGATCAACCAAGTACAAATATGTTCAGCCGGACTGTTTGCTGGCCAAGTGTTTACATCTGCATTCACATATAACACCCAGACATCAAGATCTGAGCTGTCACTAACAATTATTTTGGTAATCAAATAATTGGTTTATTATTCTGTCAAATAATCGATAAATTGATTATTATAATTAATATTTTCCTGTGGTAATAAAAACAGACATAAGCAAACAATAGCCTTTAAAATGACTTAAAATACATATAATAGCAATGAGGCAATAATAATTAAAGCATCAAATACAGCATCAAAAGCAAGTTATTATATGGTTTTATTGAACAAAACTGTTAAAATACATAATGTATTATAAACAATAGAGCTAATGTACATTACGCATTATAACAAATGACTACAGAGGGCGCCAATGGCCGATTTTTTTTACACTTTACTGCGCAATCTAATCCTTGTTTAAAGGTACAATTTTTGAAAAACGCCTTTGACCATAGTGTCAGACTTAGTCCCAAAACACACTTGTAGCCAATCAGCAGTAAGGGGCGTGTCTTGTAATGATAGAGAGAAGAGAGCGCTCAATTTGAGTGCACAGGACGCATATTAGCAGATCGACTTTAGATAAAGAGAAATGGAAGATATATGGAAAATATCGGAGAAACAAAACATTAAGAAGAAGGGTTAGGATCAGGCAAGAGGTAAGACCTGTGTAAATATCGGAGCAGCTTTCCAGCAGTGGAGAGAAACGGGAAGACCAGGAATCAGACGCCAAGGTTGCTTTGTTTCTTTTTGATAGGAAAGTAATGTTGATTTTGCATTGTTTCACACAACTTATTTGTGTTGCCTTTTGTTTGAATATGCTTGTGTGCCATCTTCGTTGTTTCCATGATCATCATTATGCCAGGGTTGTGTACGTACATGTGGGGCGTAGATATCAAAACAGGGGCGAGGTGCTGTTAGGGTATGAGCATGTTTGTTTCAGTACGTTTAAATATCAATATCGTTTGGCAAAAATCGCTTAGTGCCCCTTTAATATTGACTAAACAACATTTAATTCAAATGTCCACTTAATCATTAATATTTGGTTATTTCTTTATGACAAAAATGCTACAGCCACTGTAATTTCTTGAATATGTGGACATCAAAACATGTAAACTATGAGTTAGGGGGTTGGGCTTTTAATCGCGATGAACAGTTAACATATTGAGACAGATGTCGATGTATTTTCTTATGTTTGCATAGGTTTATAAATGATTTACCTTACAAATCTGATTAAATGGCGTTCCCACTTATAAAAAACCCAAACACACAGCAATATGCAGAGATGAAGTTTGAGACACTCCACGCATGTAAACGATAACAGTTTGTGTGGAGCAGCATTTACTGAACGGAGCCGCTCTGACACACACATACATAACCTACACGCATGTAAATAATTAAACCGCATTTGTTAAACCTGCATCGTATGTAGTCATTTAATTGAATTACATCTTTTATGAATTCACAATAGCATTATGTCAATGATTTTTAAATGGCGTTATTATATCATGCAGCCTTGGAAAATGGTCTAATAAAGCACTTCATGGATTCTCATCTGTGGAATGTGTCACTTTAGGTATTTTGCTGGTTACTTGACATGGTCAAATTGCAGTCGAGGACTTTTTAAAATCAAGTACCCAAATTGAATTGAGGAATCATGACAGCCCTACTAAGATACCTGGAAGAATGTTGGTAACCAAACAGTTTTGGTTATCATTGACTTCCACTGAATGGAAAACTACTGTTTGTACGCAACAGATGCTTTCCAAATTAAGCACTCTTTAACAGACATCTTAGAAACATACATGTCTCCAGGTACTTGCACGAAATATGTTTTTGGCCTAAGACAAATGTAAATGAATGCGCCCTGAAAGCAAAACCAGACGAAACCCTGGCAAAAATGGTCACCCAGTCTAAACTCACACACGCATTGAGTCATCGTGCCTGATGCCCAAGCATTACACAATCCAGCACGGCTGACAGTCATGCTCGTTTCCATCGGCAACAGCTGCTGGGAGGCGATGATGTCGTGCCACACAATACGGCATGTGAGCGCTGACAAAGGCGGCACTGTGTTGGCGCAATGCCGTCACGGCCCGCTTCCTAGTTCGGCTGCCATCAACGTTTGCTTTTTTTGTTGTTATTGTTGCTGCGGTTGTTTAGAGGCCTGTTTTGGAGACTGGGGAGAACACAAGGGTCTTAACCCCCTGGTCTCACAAATAGCCACAAAAGAAGGGCGCATTCAGCAGCCGCAAACACACAACAATGCACCACACGAGGGGGGAAGTAGGTCATGGGAAGAAGCCCTGGATCTGGATGGAGATGCATTGTGGGTAGACGAGGTCATTTAGTGTGCTGTGTTTTATACAGGTTATGGAATATCATGTATGTTTGGGTCTTAGTGGCTGGTGAGGAAGTATTCCCGAGATATTCACCCTGACGACCTCTCAAATCCAGTGGGCAGTGTTTGCCCTCGCTCCATCCCACTTGAGAGTTAGCTGTACTCTCATTAGTGGGCATTTTCAGTGTCTTTGTTAATTGCGTCTTGATTCTTTCCACACCTGGCCGCACATATCCTTCTTGTCAAGTCTTTCCCAAAATACATCTTAATTTTAGCCAACCTAAGATTCTATCTTCTTTCAGAAACTTTCAGTATGTCTTGTACTTTCTAAAGGTACATAATTGACTTCGTTGTCTTAGTCGCACCCTTTCTCTGGTTAATTGAGCTCATAAGGATTTGCTCCCTGTCACAACTGGAGAACAGACCGTACACAGACAGCATGCAGCCTGCTACCATCGGCCCCTGGAGGCCCTCAAGACGGCCTGGCTGTCCCGAGGGCCACACCCACAAACACAAGTGCACATGTACATTCGAACACATCTTTATCTCATTTAACCCTTCTTACTGTATGTCTTTACTTTGTAAGTTATCCTATATTGTTTTATATAGCACATATAATCAGCTTAAATTCTCTCGTTTCTCTCTCTCTCGATGTGTGTGTACAGATGCACACGTACGTAAGATAGAGCCACCAGGGGCCAATGAAAAACTGTGCATTGATATTGTAGCTAACAGGCAGTTTTGGGAATTGCTGGTCCCAGGATTAGAAGGTGGGGGAGGTAAGATAGAGTAACGAAGCCTAACTGGGAATTCTCATAATGTGTGGCACTGGGACGTAGGGACCAATGTATTGTAACCTGACTGAGAAAACACACTTCATTATGTGTCTATGTGCTAAGAGGAGAGGTTATTAATGTTGTAGACAACAACAGGCCTACAGAACTAGTGTGTCTGCTGCAATAGGAGACAAATGCCATGATATATGGTGACAGAAACTGTGGAAGAAAAAGAAAATATGTTTCTGCTCACATCAAGTCAGGGCATGATATAAACCTGAAGTGAAGTTGCTTAGCTAATGAAGGAGCACTGTAATTACTTATGCTCTAGCTTAAGGGTTTTGACAAGTTGTCTACACTTACATAATCAAACATAAAATTCACTCAGCATGACCAGAAGAAAAAAAAAAACATATTAAAGATCACAGAAATACATCACAATGTTTGAGATAAGGTGAAAATGGCACTGTAATGGAAATTTTCAGTGTTATAAAATAAAATAAATACAGCATTTTATATATGTAAAGTGTGAGGTCTTTGCTTGCATTACATACAGATAAAATTTATTCAATGTTTATTTTGAGAAAGTAATTCACCAATTTTCTAAAAAGGAAAAATGTCCTACAGTTGTTTCTAAAACTCTAAACAATCAGTTAATATGTATGAAAGTTTTAAAAAAATATATAAAAATCTGAAATTAAAATATAAAAGGGCATTTTATATTTTTCAAAAATACTAAAAAATAATAGTAATTTTCATCAGAGAATCACATCACATCATTTGAGGTAAGAAATGATGAAAATGACACGATAATGGAAATTTTCTATGCTTAAAATAAAGAAGAAAAAAGAAATATATAAAAAAGACTCTGAAATTAAAATATGAAAGGGATTTTTTCCAAAAACATTAATAATAATAATAATTTCCGTCACAGAAATACATCACATCATTTGAGATAAGGTGAAAATGACACTGCTGGGCCAACTTAGGTACCTGCTGAAAAAAAAAAAAAAAAACAGCCTAAAATGGTTTAAGATGGTCTCACAGCCTTTTTCAGTTTAGCCTGGTTTAAGCTGTTTTAAGCCAGCTTAACAGTTATGACATTGGCTACTGCATTCAGCTCAGTGTAGTTAAACGACACGAGCAGGACTGAAAAATTATGTATGCTGTGTGCTTTCATACAGAAAAAGCAGTTTTTCTGAACCTCATGGGTAAGAGGGTACTTTGGCACATTTGGCACAGGATGGTACAGTCAGTGTGCTGCTGCTGAATATGTTACAGCTGAGGGTGACTCGGTGTGTGTGCGATGGGAATGTGGCATCTCAATAAGATATGTGTGTGTATGTGCGTGTTGTGTATCAGGGCATGTGGTTTCCTCAGTAAGGGGTCTTGCGAGTCCTTCAGTCGGACAGCTGGAGGGCCAATCTGTCCTCTCGCTCGCCCAGCGATGGCACGGCAGATAAGCGGCCACCACGGACCCGACCGTTACCCCTCTGCCCCAACACACGCACACACACCCACACCGGGAGCCCAGGAGCAGCCCGCAGCCGGGGGCTGACAGCTCGACACAGCCGCCTCAGCATGGGGTCTGCGAGGGGAGGGGAGGAGAGACCTGAGGGAGGGGCCGGAGGTCTGGAGGTGGCCGTTACTGCAGCCAAAGCCAGGCTCACTGCCAACATAGAAAGGGAGAGAAAGTAGTGACAGAGGACGGAAAAACAGAAAACAGTGTCCAGATATACCAGCCAAGTGTTAAAAAGCACTTAAACGCCTCTCTAATGCATCAGTAACTTTCCTGCTGCATCTCTCCTCACCCTTTTTGGACAAGAAAATGACTAAGAATGTGAACATTTGTGTTGGTGAAGTTTCCTTCTATAAACATCTTTGGCAAGTATACAAAATGAGAGCTTTTCTGAATGATGTATTAATTATTATAATTACATTATGGGGACACACATTAAGGTTAAACCTATGGAGCAGCTAATTGGCTCAACACCTTTACACAGAGTCCTTTGCTTCACAGGCTAGATATACAGCCCCACTCACCTTAAAACCCTAACTGTGTCCTTGTCATACTGTGGTTAACCAGACAAATCTTTTATGGTAAGCTCAAGCGTGTGTGCGTGTGTGTGTGAGAGAGAGTGTGTGCGTCCATGCTCTCTTTTAGCTTATAATATTGTCTGTTTTGGCCTGAACAGTGACTGACATACGTTGGTATGATGCCAGAGGTTTGTGTGTGTTGTGTAAATGCATAGCATCTCTTGGAGGGCATGAACACGATCTCAGAATGAAGCTGGCACCATCTGTCTGTGGGACCCACAATGCTATGGCACAGTGGCAGGACGCCCAAACGCCATCCACATACACATACAAACAGGGTTAAATGGGCACACACAGATGTCTGTCAGACTTTGGGTTTCTTAATTGGATAACCTCTAATTTAACACAAACACTGAACATGATGTTATGAGGGCCGAAGAGAGGATGAAGCCATGAATGACATGAATGAGAACAATTTTGACATTATTAAAAATACAAGAGACATACAAAAGAGTACTTTGGAAATCATCACCTTGGAATTATAAAGTTCTATCTGACGCTTTTGTCAAATTTGAGTTATTCACAACTTATTTACATTATGTGATGTTTCTTTGTGCACTGTGTACATTTTGGGCCTTTTTTAGAAACAAAAAGGGTTCCACCTATAGAAGTCTATGGAACCAAAAACGTTGAATCTCAAAACTGTTCAGAATGTAGATAGAACCTTATAATTCCAAGGTGACGAGATACCATGGTAGAAATGATCAGATCATGGTAATAGCATTGTGATTGTTGTCATATGGGAAAGTTGTCACAAGGACTATACTCAGAAACTATAAAGTTTTCAATCAAAGGTCTGGTTTCTTTCATATTTGTATTATTTTTATTTTTAACTAAAATAAACTAAACTAAACTATATTTTTAGTTTAGTTATTATTATTATCAAATATTTTTAGATAAACTACCCAGGTAAAATGTACTAAAAGTGCTCTATTTTTACGCACTAATTTTGTACTTATTATACTAAAAATATTCTTTAGTACTCTTAAGATAAACATAAGATAAACTAAATATAGCACTTTAAGTACATTACTGAAGTAAACTTTTCTCTCTCTCTCTAAAAATTATTATATTATATTATATTTTCGTGTGCCAACTTCTTTCAGTCTGAACTGTAAATGATCAAATTCATATGTCGTATTATTATGGTAGATGTTGAAAAAGTACGGTAACACATAAAAAAAAAAAACACACCTAAAAAGTAGTAGGGAAAATCGATACGCTTTGACATTGTTTCAAAAATGGACCCTCTTTATGAAAAGTATTAAAATCTGTTGTAATGTCGCCATCTGTCGGTTACTATGAGTAGGCGTCTCAATATCGATCGATTGTTCTGTGTTTGACATATTTGCCTGACACTGTTTGTTTAGCTGCAATGGCGGCAGATGGAGTAAATGTTTGGTTCGTGGTTTGTGCATTTACTGATTAACTAATAAATGGAAAAAAAGAGATTCAATATCAATTTGGACGACTCCGCGTTCACAAAGGAAAGAAGTCCGGTGGGTTTTGTTTTCTTATTATGATTATGTTGCTATGGTGTGTTGTAGTGTCTGGTAACTGTGAGGGTTGAGGCTCGAACCCCTAAAAAGCTTCATACATAAACTACCACCATGGTACTAATCATTGGGATTGAATGTGTAATGCATGTACTGTAGGTCACCAAACAGCGTCAATCAGTTCTAGTGAATAAAATGTTCATAAAGACTATTATGTAAATGAGGTTTGTCACCCTTGTCAATTAATAAAATCACAAGAGCGATGTGCAACTTTCACACACTTTTTGCAAGTGTGCCCGTAACAAGGTGTTGATGACTCAAAACATACTGATGCATCACGTTGCCCACCACAACAGGAACAGCCCGACACTTGCACTATGTCTTGACCTGTACGTGCAAAACTTAAAAAAAATAAATAAATTATTCACAAGCTAGATTAATACATTTGTTTCATGTCGTGTTGCTCGTTCTCTAGGTTTAAACGTTAAATTAATCCAAAAATGAGAATTCTGTCGTTTACAAACCCGTTAGTCCAAAACTGTGGAGAGTAAATAAAAAAAAACGATGAAAATGTGATGTTCGGTAAAGATGTAGTAAAAAGTGTACAAGACTGTTTTAATGTGACCTTCATATATATATATATATATATATATATATATATATAAACAAGTTGTAAGGAACCTTGACAAATATCATAAGTGGACTTAAAAACAGAATGATACAGAAGTCCCAGATAACACACATACGTCTGAAAGATGTCTATTAAAGATCATATGATCTGGAAGACATCTGCTGTGTACAAACATCTGACAGACGTCTGTAAGATGTCAGTTTTACATACATTCTAAATCATAAACATCTTAAAACATCTAATAGACGTCTGTTTGACATCTGATAACATCTGAAAACCTCCAATAGACATACTGCAGATGAGCAAACACTCTAAAAAATACTTCTTGCAGACATAAATGTAAATGGCAGTGTTTTTAAAGGCGTCATGACATTTTTTTTATTATCTAAGTATGTTCCTTGAGTTTTACTAATAATATTAATGAAGTTTTTGCACAAAAAAGGTGGAAAAATGATTATTTTCAACACTCATTTTGACCCTTTGTCTAAAACGAACCGTTTTAAGGGCGGGTCCTTTAAGACTTGCCAGTGTTATGATTGGCTAACGTCATTGCATAAGAAACGGTGTCAAAACCCCCTCGCTATTGAATGTTAGTGTTTTGACAACATGATAAGAAAAATGGTATTTTCCAGACTAAGTATTATGAAATCATTTATTTGCAGTTTGTGATGCAGCTGCAGTCAGATCTAATACCACTTCATTTGTCAACAAATGTTTCTTTGTGAACTCTCCATGACACTGTGCCTTGCTTACAAAACAAAATGCTCCGATCCATCCTCAGACACGATCTGGGATGGCATTAAAAATAAACTATCCACTTGTTCATTACTCTGGGATCCTTCTGATATCTGTACAAAGACACGAATTAGCTGTTTAAACCAAATATGTTAAAACAAACGATATTTCACTTCATTTGTCCTGTTGACGACAGATTCCAGCCGGTGGACTGTGTCAGAAAGCGAACGCGCATCTGTATACTGTATCCAGTTTAGACAAGATAGCGGTAGTGACTGTAATTTCTATTTGCTTTTGACGCAACATGACACTCGCATTCAGGTTGTCAGCCCTGAAGTGACTGACCTCCAGTTGGCACCTCAGATCCAAAAGTAGACATTTTTGGAGCTTGATTAAATAAATGCTTTGTTTATTATGAGGAAGATGTTTTAAGATATAAAACTTGCAGGATGTTTTAATGGTACAAAGACCTTTTATATACCAAAAGACATATTTGATTTCTCATAACCCTTTTAAATGACTCAAGCAACCCAGTTTCTTTTGTTCATACAGGTGACATCTTTGTTCAAGGCCAAAGATGGTCAAATAGAGACGTCATCTGCTCAGAGTGCTCCTCCAGCTCCTGGTCAACCACTGTCCTATGCAGAGTTTGTTGTTCAGAGCAAAAACAGGGCGCTTCAGGGAGCTGCCCATGGACCAGAGAAACAAAGTAGGAACGATGCTGCAGGGCAAAGCAGTGTAAACACAGCTGGTAGCCGATCAGTTAGTACGTCCTCCACAGATTCTGGAAAACCTGAGACTGAGCAGCAGGCGCCAGCAAAAGTACCAACAGAAGATCAAACAAAAGAGGAAGGTCAGAGTTCGGAGAGTTGTATCGTTCCTCCTCATCTTTTAGGATCCGGAAACAGTATTATTGTCAGTCCTCGACAGGTATGTATGTTGTATGTTAATTTTTCTGCTTTAAAGCTATGCTTGATTTTCCCCTATTGTTTTACATAAAGAAATGAACTGCAGTTTAGAGATTTTTTTCAAAAGTAGTAGAGTATAATAAATGGATTTCATGCATTCATTTAAATATGTATCAGTATAAACATCCAAACATAATGTAAACAAACATCAAAATGTACTGACTGTATCTTTTAGTTGATTTCCACTATATAACATGCAAATATAGACCATGATTATGTAATGTTATGTATTTATCTATTCACAGAGAGGCAACCCCATCCTAAAGTTTGTGAGAAATGTTCCTTGGGAGTTTGGAGAAATTGTGCCAGACTATGTTTTGGGGAGGACAACCTGTGCTCTTTTTCTCAGGTTGGTTTTTGGGTAAATTTATGGTACAGGAGAAAAAATACAGTTGAAGTCAAAAGTTTGCAGAATCTGCAAAATGTTAATTATTTTACCAAAATAAGAGAGATCATACAAAATGCATTTTATTTTGTTTTGACCTGAATAAGATATTTAACATAAAATACATTTACATATAGTCCTCAAGAGAAAATCTTAGTTAAGCTTTTAAAATTGACCCCTTTAGGTTTACATGCACTTGATTCTTAATTCTGTGTTGTTACTTGAATGATCCACAGCTGTGTCTGAGTCCCTTGTTTGTCCTGAACAGTTAAACTGCCCACTGTTCTTCAGAAAAATCCTTCAGGTCCTACAAATTCTGTGGAAAGTTCGTTGTGTATTTGAACCCTTTCCAACAATGACTGTATGATTTTGAGATCCATCTTTTCACACTGAGGACAACTGAGGGACTCATATGTAACTATTACAGAAGGTTTAAACACTCACTGATGCTTCAGAAGGAAACACAATGCATTAAGAGCCAGGGGTGTAAACTTTTGAACAGAATGAAAATGTGTACATTTTTCTTATTTTGCCTAAACATATATTTTTTTTCTTCATTTAGTACTTTCCTTCAGAATCTACAGAAGATACTTACATATTTTTCAGAAGACAAAATAATTAAAACTAACCCTGATATTCAAATTCAAAAAGTTTTTACCCCCCTACTCTTAAAGAGGTCATTGGACATATTTTCCACAAGCTGACAGAGAAGTCTATAACATACTTTGGTTAAAATTTCTCATTGGTAGTGTAAAAAATACCCTTGTTACCTTTCCAAAATCAGCCCTGTTCAAAGCGAGCCATTCTATTGCATGTTCCTTTAAATGCTAATGAGCTCTGCTCACCCCGCCCCTCTCTTCTGTGGGGTGACGAGCCTGTCTGTTTACTTTAGCCGCGAAACTTGCTAACTAGCACATTATTAAAAAAGGTGATTTGCAAAGATGCATAAAAACTCATACTCACTTCTGCTTTGGGTGAAGCTGCATCACAAATGATTAGCACGAGCATAAATGCATTTATGTAGATGGCTGGGTGCATTGCCTTCTTAAGTGAAAGGAACATTATAATGCTCTGTGTCTTCAGCGGCTCAGATGATGGGAGTAAATGATGACTGCTATGATCATTATGACATCCAACAATAGAACACCTCAATCGTTCAGTCTGAGACATTCTTGTCTTCCTCTGCACCGGAGTCTTCTGCAGCATCAGTGAGCATTTTTTGAACCTTTGTAATAGTTGCATATGAGTCGCTCAGTTGTCCTCAGTGTGAAAAGATGGATCTTAAAATCATACAGTCATTGTTGGAAAGGATTCAAATATAAAAAAGTACTGAAAAACCAAAAAAATTTATGAGACCTAAAAAGATTTTTCTGAAGAACAGTGGGCAGTTTAACTGTTCAGTACAAACAAGGGACTCATGAACAACTAATTAACACTTCACAGATTCTGCAAGGTGTATTTACAAACAGATTTGTACATTTATGTGTAGCCAGCACAACTGTACCCTATATGCTTAGCACTTGATTGTGTAATTTTTGTGTTTTGTTTTTAAATTGGGATTTGTTATTAAAGCAGTTACTGAATGTCTGTGCATATCTTTTAAATCCCAAGACACCATAAATAATATGTAATTAATATTTAATGCAGTGAATTATTGAGTGTTAAATATAGAGCCCTGGGTGCAAGCATGTGTAACTTGAAACTCTTTTTGTAAGTGTTATGTGAGAATGGAATGCTCTCACTTAGTCAGGTGTGAAACCACATCATCCTGTGTTTGCAAAGAAAAATAAGTGAGAATTCAAAGTAACAGGCTTGCTGTGGTTGACAATAATGATTGGTATGACAATGCATCGTAGACAATGTTGAATCAGTTGAGAAATGTGAATTAACAATTGCATTTTGTATTTTTAGAATTGCTTGTTTCTGTGAATAATGTAATTTAATTTCTATGGTAAGATGTGGCTTTTTGTGTTTAAAGGGATGGTTCGCCAAAACATTAACACACCCTCCACTTGTTCTAACCCGTATGAGTTTCTTTCTTTATTTGAGTGCAAAAGAAGGTATTATGAAGAATCTTGGAAACTAAATGGTTAACAGTAGCCACTGACAGGCATAATATTTTTGGCTACCAGAAACTCTTTGGTTGATAACATTCATACAGGTTTGAAACAACTTGTGGGTGAGTACTGAAAGGCTGAAAGGTTTTTAGTCCCTTAACCAATGGCTTCATTTTGCTAAACTACAAATAGAAAATTGAAATTCACTTTCTCTAGAGTTTATATTCATCAACCGTGTGTAAGTACAGTGTGTGATGTTTTAGTTTCTCTTTCTCTCCATGACTTTGCAGTGTGCGTTACCATAATTTGAACCCAAACTACATCCATGAGCGTCTGAAACAGCTGGGACAGAGTTTCACTCTCAGAGTGTTGCTCGTCCAGGTTGATGTGGTGAGTCTGTCGGTCTCACTTACTAGTTCACTTACATTTCATTGTCTGTCCTGTTTCTTTGCCCTTTCTCTATTGTGTAAAATTGTGTTCTTTCTGAATTAAATGCTAAATAAATCATGATTGTCAGTAAAACATAGCCTTTAAGTGCCAGCTTTTGAACTTTTAAGCTGCTCTAATTCAGTTATGATGTTCATGTCCCATTTCTCGCTTCCTCACTTATCAGAAAGACCCTCATCATGCACTGAAAGAGCTTGCTCGAATATGCATCATGGCTGACTGTACCCTCATTTTGGCCTGGAGGTAAGGGGATTGTTCAAAATAATTAAGTGGGAGGGGGATTCCCTTAGTGGCTTTTGTAAATGTAGGCATTAAAGCTCCAACCCTATTAGTTTTTAGTGCTTTAATTCAATTCCTGTAACTAAACATATCTATTTGTGCGTGTAAGTCCCGAGGAAGCAGGCCGTTACCTTGAGACATACAAATCCTATGAGAAGAAACCGGCAGATGTTCTGAAAGAACAAGTGGAGAAAAATTACCTGTCCCAGGTTAGAGCACAAAAACCTATTAATAAATCTAAAATGATTATGTTTGGTTCATTTAATCATGAGCTGATGACAAATTTCCTTTTGTTTAACAGGTTACAGATTGCTTAACCACAGTGAAGTCAGTTAATAAGACAGATGCCATGACTCTTCTGTCTACTTTTTCTGTGAGGAATGTTTTTCCTTTATATGTTGCACACTTACTGTATTACTTACACTACTGTTCAAATGTTTGGGGTTAGTAAGATTTAAAAAAAAAAAAAAAAATTAGTTTTATTTAGCAAGGACACATTTAATTAATCAAAAGTGACAGAAGACTTTGACATTGTTACATAAAATGTAAATGTTTTAATAAATGCTGTTCGTTTGAACTTTCTATTGATGAAATATTCATGAAAGATATTAAGAAGCACAACTGTTTTCAACATTATTAGAAATGTTACTCTCGAACAAAATCAGCATATTAGATTGATTTCTGTCATCTGACACTGAAGACTGAAGTGATGGATGCTGAAAATTCAGCTTTGCAATCACAAGAATAAATTACATTTTGAAACATTTGAAATTCACATTTTTGATCAAATAAATACAGTATCTCACAAAAGTGAGTACACCTCTCAAATTTCAGCAACATTTTTAGTATATCTTCTTAAGGAACAATACTATAGAAATGACATTTGGATATATTTTAGAGTAATCAATGTGCAGCTTGTATAGCAGTGTATATTTACTAAAAAATAACTTTCCCCTGAAAATAACTCAACATACAGCCATTATTGTCAAAGTAGCTGGCAACAAAAGTGAGTACACCCTAAGCGATAACATCACATTTAACCATGCAAAGCCACATGTCCCGTTCATGATGTTCATGTTTTTGTCTACTTGACAGGACCATACAAAGTTGTGTATCTTGTATTAGAGCAGTTAAAATTTGGTGCTTTGAGTACAGTTTTCTCATACTAACCACTGGATGTTCAACAAGGCACCTCATGGCAAAGAACTCTCTGAAGATTTGAGAATTAGAATTGTTGCTCTCCACAAAGATGGCCTAGGCTATAAGAGGTTCAGTAACAACCTGAAACTGAGTTACAGTATTGTGACCAGGGTCAAACAGAGGTTTTCCAAGATGGGTTCCATTCGGAATAGGCCTCGCAAGCGTCGATCAACGAAGTTGAGTGCTCGTTCTGTGCTTCAGGTGCAGAACCTAGTTTCAAAAAACAGATGCATGAGTGCTGCCAGCATTGCTTTAGAGGTTGCAGAAGTAGAAGTCAGTGCTCAGACCATACGCTGCACACTGCAACAAGTTGTTTTGCATTGGCGTCATCCGAGAAGGAAGCCTCTTCTGAAGCTGGCTTACAAGAAAGCCCGCAAACAGTTTGCTGAAGACAACCTGTCCAAGAGAATTAATTACTGGAACCATGTCCTATGGTTTGATGAGACTAAGATAAACTTGTTTGGCTCAGATGGTGTTCAGCATGTGTGGTGATGCCCTGGTGAGGAGTACCAAGAAAATTGTGTCTCTCCTACAGTCAAGCATGGTGGTGGTAGCATCATGGTCTGGGGCTGCATGAATGCTGCTGGTACTGGGGAGCTGCGGTTCATTGAGGGAAACATGGATTCCATTATGTACTGTACATTTCTGAAGCAGAACATGAAGCCTTTCCTTCAGAAACTGGGCCGAACGGCAGTTTCCCAACATGATAATGACCCCAAACACACCACCAAGATGGAAGGTGCAGGTGAAAGTGATCTGACCTGAACCCTATTGAGCAACTATGGGGCATCCTCAAGCGCCATGTGTCTAACATCCAGCAGCTCCATGATGACATTATAGATGATTTGAAGAGGATCCCAGCAACAACCTGTGTAGCTCTGGTGAATTCCATGTGCAGAATGATTAAGGCAGTGCTACATAACAATGGTCTGACACAAAATATTGACACTTTAGACACAGTTTTGACAAGTTCACTTAGGGTGTACTCTTGTTGCCAGCTGTTTTGATAATAATGGCTGTATGTTGAGTTATTTTCAGTAGGGATGCACCGATACCGATACTGAGCTCCTGTACTCGTACTCCTTAAAATGCCCCGATACCAAACGCCGATACCACATCATGTGACAAGTGCGTATGCAGGCAAAGAAACACCGACAACAAAACAACAAACAGCAGAATGGACTCATTAGAGTGTAACGATGTCTACGAAGTATGTGTATGTAAGTAATATAATGTTAAACATTCAGTATTAAGCTTGTATAGCTGGTGCGCGGGAGCTGATAGGCAAAGCACGCAGATTTGATTGAGCGCGCGGCGGCCAAGATGTGGGGGCTTGTCGAGTTAATATCCCGCATTGACATCACTGGAAAGTTTGTAGTTCGGTAAGATATGTCAAAAACAATTTAAGTAAATCAATGCACAAGTTATTTAACGGTATAGAGAGAGAGAGGGAGCGAGAGAGAAAGCGCGCGCTGTTGCGTGATCTTCATTGATGTTGGCATATTTAGCACACGCATCTTTTGGATTAAAACAAATTCGTAGATATAACAAAATATATATATATATGGGCATTCGCTATAAACATCGTTTTTTTTTTCAACCTTAAGCATACACGAATGTCCGGCGAAAGTGAAACTATAGCAGCCTGTGTGAAATGCGATGCGATGTTTTGCTTCACGAGTGATTCTCCATTATTTGAGTCGCTTTGGATTGTAGCCCAAATAGCAGCATATTTCAGATAAAAAACGTGACTTATAATTCTGAAAATATCAGAGTTAGGAGATTCATAATGAGTGGTTCGCGTGATTACAGTACTGAGCCGCTGCAATTGAGCAGTTTAATGCTATTAAATTGAAGATGATGTACCATAGAGCAAGAAAAAAAAACAAAACAAACAAACAGTGAAAGTAACAAAACACATTTTAATGGGCATAATTAAGTGTAAAAATAATTAAGGGGTATATAGTCAACCCAAAAATGATTCAGACAGCAGATATACACCATCTTTTGACAATTTTTGATATATATTTATTTATTTATTTTTTTTTTTTTTTTTACTAGTGGGTGCAGGACACAGTTTATGATAATGGGTTCTAAATACATTTTGGTTTGACTGTATCTATTTGATAAATAAAGTTGACCAACTAACATTATACATATTCTTTTAGTTTCTGTACCCTATATTTTACAAATCTACCTGTAAATTTTTAAATATCGGTATCGGTACTCGGAATCGGCAAGTACCAAAAATAAAAGTATCGGTATCGGGCGAGTACTGAAAAAAGTGGTATCGGTGCATCCCTAATTTTCAGGGGACAGTAAATATACACTGCTATACAAGCTGCATATTGACTAATCTAAAATATATACAAGTTTCATTTCTATAGTATTGTCCCTTGAGAAGATATACTTGATTGCTGAAATGTGAGGGGTGTACTCACTTTTGTGAGATTCTGTATGCAGACTTGGTGAGCTTAAGAGCCCAGTCGATCAATATTATCAACCTCAAACTTTTGAGTTTGTGTATATAAAATCCTTTGCCAAAAATCTTGAAATACTTGTATGTTCTTTTATATTAATGCCATTTTATCTCTTCAGTCTTTGGAGGGCATCATTACAGCCTCTAAGGAAGAACTAGTTTTGTGTCCTGGACTTGGTCCGCAAAAGGTGTGTAGAGAAACTTTGATATGTTTTGAGCATTTAGCTTTATATCTAGCATCTGATATCAGTTTACATATGTTGCATAGTTTTGCATGTAATATTATTGCTTATGACTTTTAACAGTAAGAGTATTTGACACTTTAAACTTGTCCAAAGGTATGTGTGTTAATTTTCTTTCCTGTTTGTTGTTTCTTTTTTAGGCAAGAAGGCTTTATGATGTACTACACCAGCCTTTCATAAAGACCAAGAAGAAGGAAAGCTGATAAAGCCAAACTGCATTTCATGCATGTAATCACCAACTGTCTTTGAACAGAGTGCCTAGAATAACAATCTGGGACCATATAGCACAAGGTCTTCTGGAGGGTTTATGATCTCTGTCTTTAATTGGAGCAATAAACAGCCATAAATGCAGTGGTTTATTTATTATTTTTTGTATAAGGTGTAACTTGCTGACTTAGTAGGATGATGCAAGGTTAAAATTTTAGTCAAAATAACTTTTTTCTTGTGTGTTTCAGTTCAATAAATTTCAATATTATTTAACAGTAATTGTATGTTATTTTGTTATTTTAGAGTGGGAGGGGAAATTCTGTTATAGCTCCATGATTCTTATTGCAACTGGAACAAAACCTATAGAAACCACTTGTCATATATATATATATATATATATATATATATAAGAAAGAAAGAAAGAAAGAAAAAACTTAAATGGTGGAAACTTAAATGACTTGTTGGAATTAGACTACATGGGCAAACTGACTCAGAGTATGAATGTGTTTGTGGGCCAAAAGTTCATGGCTATCACAATTACCACAGAAAACAACATCACACCAGCCCTAATCTCACAACTAACTGACTGACTCACAACATGCAACAAACCCATAAGACCCTCATGCATCTTCAAAAATAGAATTAAGAAATTTTTGATAAAATCAGAGAGCTTTTTGACCCTGTATAGACAGCAATGGAACTACCATGTTCAAGGCCCAGATAGGTAGTAAGGACATCATTAAAACTGTTTGTGTGCAAAGAAAACAAAAATAACTATTCAATTTAACAATTTCTTCTCTTGCTTGTCAGTCTTCGACGTGCATTTTACGGGTCAAAACTTTGGCTCCTGGGATAGCAACACACCTCGAAGACTGACACTAGGCCTTGAACGTGGTATTTGTGTTGCTGTCTATGCAGGGTCAGAAAGCTCTCAGATTTCGTCAAAGATATTTAAATTTGTGTTCTGAAGATGAACGAAGGTTTTACAGGTTTTAATTGACATAAGGGTGAGTAATTGATAGAATTTATTTTTTTGGGGTGAACTCTCCCTTTAATGTGGAGGTTATATGTATATATATATATATATATATATATATATATATATATATATATATATATATATATATATATATATATATACATATATATATATATCTTATTGTTTACTCACCCTCAGTTGTTTCAAACCTGCGTGACTTACTTCTAAAGGTAATATTTTGAAAGGATCCAGGATTTTATAAAAATTGCATATACAACAGTGTACTGGCATATTAAAAGTGATAATGTCAGTATATAATGTTTTTTGAGTTTTAAGATTATTTAATAACACAGCTATGTCACAATTATTCAACCCCTGTTTTAAGTCACTTATTTTTTTTATGGTGGGGAACAAAATTGCCTTAAAACACAATTAAGCTTTTAGAAACTCTTTTAAAAAACAGAATTTGCATGCATTTTCTGAAGTTGAGTATAAAATATGGTAAAGTCAGCGGAGCTCTCACAAAAGCTATTGAGAAGGTTTATTACATTAGAAAGTCTACGGCTACATGAAGATTTCCAAGACATTAAAAGTTCTTAGAGATACAGCTGGCAGCCTTACTCCTTAGTTTAATAAGGATGTGTCGTGTGTCCAAGTATGGTGACCCATACTCAGAATTTGTGCTCTGCATACTATTCACAGTAGTGAGTAGTGAACAAACACCCAGAGCAGTGGGCAGCCATATTGCTATCGGGGAGCAGTTGGGGGTTCGGTGCCTTGCTCAAAGGACTCACCTCAGTCGTGGTATTGAGGGTGGAGAGAGCGTTGGTTATTCAGTCCCCCCACCTTCAATCCCTGCCGGACCTGGGACTCGAACCCGCAACCTTACAAGCCTGACTCCCTAACAAAAAGCACAATATCACTAAATGTTTCATTAGAGCAACTGAGAAAAACCTGCAATGTACAGCCAAAGACTGTAGCAAGATGACCTGACAAAAGGAGGAACAACATTTCAATGCAGATCATAAGATAAACACAAAAAGACTTACTTGAACTTGCTAAAACTCATTTAGATAGAGTTCTGAAAGAATGTATTAAGGAGTGATGTGACCAACCTGGAACTTTTTGGACCTATGGATCAGCAGCTTCATGGTCAAACATAGAGGTGGGCTAGTCCTGTTATGGGGTTGCTTTACTGTAGCAGGAAGTGGAAAACATTACCGTATGAAGGATTTCACGGACTCTTTGAAATATCAGGCCATTTTGGCAAGAATTGTGATGACTTTGATGCAAAGACTGAAGCTAATGATCAGTGGACTTTCCTGCAGGACAATCATCCCAAAGTATACATCCAAATCTACTTATGCTTGGTTCAGGATCAGTCATAGAATGTTCTTGAGTGTCCTGTTGAGTCTCCAGATTTAATTCTCATTGAAAATAATTGGTTGAATTTGAAGAAAGCAGTGGCAATGTGAAAAACAAAGATTATCAGTGATCTTTTTCAGGCGAGGAATAGGCCAAGATTGCAGTAGAGAAGTGACGGAAGCTTCTAAGCATTTCCAAGCAGAATTTATTGGTGGTTTTAAAAAATAAAAGATTTTGCACCAAATTTAACTTTGGGGGGTTGAATAATTTTGAACATGAACATTTAGAGCCAATTTTTATTAGTATTAATAGTATTAATAAACTTTCTCTAATAGTGTACTCATGCCTTTGTTGAATTGTTTTCACAAAATTTTGTTCAAAATTTGAGAAAAAAGTTCTCTGCAGCAAAATGTCTTACAGGTCAAGGGGGTTGAATAATTTTAATTGCAACTGTGAATGACAACTAAAAAAAATGTGTGTGGACTATCCCTTTAGATGAAGTTCACAGTACCTTTTTTTAAAAGTATTTTTTCCTTAAAACTCTGTGTTTAATGTATGCGAGTGAGAACTTTCCCCTACACCTTTCCGTTGTGTCCTTTCATATGTGAGAGTATGTAGGTGAGAATAGTCTCTGACCTCTATACTCTGTCACATATAAAAGTAAACCTCACTGAGGGTCAAATCCTTTTCATGTTCTATTTCTACATCAGCACAGTCGTACATCATGCTGCTCAGCATCTGTCTCCTGCTGTCCTTCTTCTCTCTGTCCGGTAAGACATTATTTTTGTAGGGGAATGTTTTAATTGTATGCAATTCATTTACTGGACATATTTCTGTGTATGTATCTACATTTTTGTATCAATGGCTTGCAATCATTAGCTGGTTTGTACTGTATCCATGTTGTAACTCTGTATTTACCATGACAACCTCTTGTATCATGATCACAGGAGGGTTAGAGAGTGGCATTGTAGGAGGCAAAGAGGTTAAACCTCATTCCAGACCATACATGGCGTCTCTCCAGTCTCAAAGACAACATATGTGTGGAGGGATGCTGATTAGGGATGATTATGTCCTGACTTCAGCTCACTGTTTGAAGTGAGTATATACAATTAATAAGTATTTGAACATATTTGAACATCATGAGGAGTTGTGGCCTTTATCTTTTAAAAAAAAAAACAATGTGCTTGCATGATGCTCTGCGTTTATCACCACTTAAAATGAAATGTTTTCACAGTAACACCTCCTTCTTAGAAGTTGTTCTGGGAGCTCACAATATTAGCCAGATCGAGGGCAGCCAGCAGATTATCCAAGTAGAACAGTACATCAAACATCCTGAGTATGAGAATGATTGCTGGACCTATGATATCATGTTACTAAAGGTATTATTGGTTCTCAAATTGGGTGGATGTTAATTTTGTATTATTTATTTATTTATTTATTTGTATAACTTATGGAGGTATTCACTCACTAATATGTTACAGCTGAAGACCAAAGCCATCAGGAATGAGTTTGTGGATGTTATTGAGCTTCCTAAGAACAATGAGAATATTCACGCTCATGTGGCATGCTCCATTGCTGGCTGGGGCATGAAACAACCTGGAGGAAGAGCATCAGATGTTCTGCAGGAAGTCAGCCTCAAATTGCAGTTCAGCTTTGAATGCAAAAAGAAGTGGCATAACTATTTCAACTCTGAGAAAATGTTCTGTAGCATCTCAGATGGGAAACGTGCATTCTGTCAGGTACTGCAACATCACTTTTGATCATTTACAAAAAAATTATGTCATCTGATATATCACATAGTAGCAGACTACATTTTAAGTCTTCATTTTTTTCTTTAGGGTGATTCTGGCAGTCCTCTTCTTTGTGACTCCGAACTTAAAGGAATGGCTGCATACACATATCCTTATGACTGTACATTCAAGAAGTACCCTGAAGTCTATATAAAAATATCTGCCTTCCTTCCATGGATTAAAAAAACATTAAGTGGTTGAAATAGAATCATTTATGCACATAAATGATCTATCATGTGTATAATTGTGAAGCCTAAAAAGCTCTTTTACTAATTCTTGCTACTCCCTGCTGTTATTTGCAAATTTAATGTCATAAAAATGGTTAAGAATCATTTGTGACCCTGGACCACAAAACCGTTGCACGGGTATATTTGTAGCAATAGACAAAAATACATTGGATGGGTCAAATTTCAGATTTTTCTTTTATGCCAAAAATCATTAGGATATTAAATAAATGTTCCATGAAGATATTTTGTAAATTTCCTACCATAAATATAATAAAATGTAATTTTTGATTAGTAATATGCATTGCTATGAACTTCATTTGGGCAACTTTAAAGGCAATTTTCTTAATATTTAGATTTTTTTGCACCATCAGATTCCAGATTTTCAAGTAGTTGTATCTTGGCCTAATATTGGCCTTTCCTAACAAACCATGCATCAATGGAAAGCTTATTTATTTAGCTTTCAGATGATGTATAAATCTCAATTTCGAGAAATTTACACTTATGACTGGTTTTGTGGTCCATGGTCACATTTTTGGGTCTTTTTGTCTGTAACTGGGGCCTGTAAGGCAATTTGAGGGTGTCAATTCAACTCAAATTGTGAAATTCATGTATTAAATAAATTCAATGCCTACAGACTGAAGTAGTTTAAGTCTTTGGTTCTTTTAATTGTGATGATTTTGGCTCACATTTAACAAAAACCCACCAATTCACTCACTCTCAACAAATTAGAATACTTCATAAGACCAATAAAAAAAACATTTTTTGTGAATTGTTGGCCTTATGGAAAGTATGTTCATTTACTGTATATGTACTCAGTACTTGGTAGGGGCTCCTTTTGCTTTAATTACTGCCTCAATTTGGTGTGGCATGGAGGTGATCAGTCTGTGGCACTGCTGAGGTGGTATGGAAGCCCGGGTTTCTTTGACAGTGGCCTTCAGCTCATCTGCATTTTTTGGTCTCTTGTTTCTCATTTTCCTCTTGACAATACCCCATAGATTCTCTATGGGGTTCAGGTCTGGTGAGTTTGCTGGCCAGTCAAGCACACCAACACCATGGTCATTTAACCAACTTTTGGTGCTTTTGGCAGTGTGGGCAGGTGCCAAATCCTGCTGGAAAATGAAATCAGCATCTTTAAAAAGCTGGTCAGCAGAAGGAAGCATGAAGTGTTCTAAAATTTCTTGGTAAACGGGTGCAGTGACTTTTTTTTTCAAAAAACACAGTGGACCAATACCAGCAGATGACATTGCACCCCAAATCATCACAGACTGTGGAAACTTAACACTGGACTTCAAGAAACTTGGGCTATGAGCTTCTCCACCCTTCCTCCAGACTCTAGGACCTTGGTTTCCAAATGAAATACAAAACTTGCTCTCATCTGAAAAGAGGACTTTGGACCACTGGACAACAGTCCATTTCTTCTTCTCCTTAGTCCAGGTAAGATGCCTCTGACGTTATCTGTAGTTCAGGAGTGGCTTAACAAGAGGAATATGACAACTGTAGTCAAATTCCTTGACACGTCTGTGTGTGGTGGCTCTTGATGCCTTGGCCCCAGTCTCAGTCCATTCCTTGTGAAGTTCACCCAAATTCTTGAATCGATTTTGCTTGAAAAGCCTCTCAAGGCTGCGGTTCTCTCGGTTGGTTGTGCATCTTTTTCTTCCACACTTTTCCCTTCCACTCAACTTTCTGTTAACATGCTTGGATACAGCACTCTGTGAACAGCCAGCTTCTTTGGCAATGAATGTTTGTGGCTTACCCTCCTTGTGAAGGGTGTCAATGATTGTCTTCTGGACAACTGTCAGGTCAGCAGTCTTCCCCATGATTGTGTAGTCTAGTGAACCAAACTGAGAGATCATTTTGAAGGCTCAGGAAACCTTTGCAGATGTTTTGAGTTGATTGGCATGTCACCATATTCTAATTTGTTGAGATAGTGAATTGGTGGGTTTTTGTTAAATGTGAGCCAAAATCATCACAATTAAAAGAACCAAAGACTTAAACTACTTCAGTCTGTGTGCACTGAATTTATTTAATACACAAGTTTCACAATTTGAGTTGAATTACTGAAATAAATGAACTTCCACAACATTCGAATTTATTGAGATGCACCTGTATATAACTTTACAGAACATTATTCTTTCGAGATGTTGAAAGGAATAGATTATCATTCCATTACATATAAAATGTTATGAAATGGCATTTATATACTACCAGGTAACAGCAAAAATGAAGATTTTCATCCCGGTTTTTTCCCACAATTTCCTACACTTTAATGTTTGCCACAAGCAATGTCCAGTCCATTGTTTGATCTCTATAGGACACCAAAACTTCAACCCAACACTTTTTTTTTTGGATAAACATTAGTTAAGTTGGCTTGAGAAAGCCAACTTACTGATCTACTATTTAACATTATTATTATTCTTCTTCTGAGCCAAATTTCGGTATCTATCTCCTCCTACAGCTTTCAAGCTAGAACGGCCAAACTCAGCCCAGACCTTCAGACTGGTCTGACTCGGTGTGCTATATCTTATCAGACTGATCCAGCTTACAGTTTTCGTAAACCAGACTATCAAAACCACCAAAAATCCCATAGACTTACATTGACGGAATGTTCAAATGAGCCAACACTCTTCAAACTCCACCTGACAAAATTCAAATCTAAACTCCCAGAATCCCTTGAGGCTCAATCAAGCTTCCGTTCTATGTACTATTTCTAATCAATTTAACATGCTACAAACATACTAGTAACTTGCTAATCATGCTTCAAACATACTAGTAACTTGCTAATCATGCTAGCAACATGCTAGTTACATGCTAATCATACTAGAAACATGCTAACAACATGGTAGTAACATACTAATCATGCTAGCAAAATGCTAGTAACTTGCTAATCATGCTAGCAACATGTTAATCATGTTAGTAACATGCTAATCGTGCTGGCAACATGCTAATCATGATAGAAAAATGCTTAGCGTCTTATCATCTAATCCTGCTAACAACATGCTAGTAACTTGGTAATCATGCAGCGTCTAGGTACATGCTAATCATTCTGGAAACATGTTAACAACATGCTTGGTAACATCTACCAACATCTAGTAACTTGCTAATCATCTTAACAGCATGTTAATCATGTTAGAAACATCTAACAACATGCTAGTAACATGCTAATCATCTAGCAACATGCTGTAACAACTTCTAGTAACATGCTAATCGTGTTAGCAACATCATAACATGCTAACAAACAACATCTAATTATAACAACATCCTAGTAACTTGTTTAGCCAACATGCTAATAACATGTTAATCATACTAGAAACATCTTAACATGCTAATGCTAATCATGCTAACAACATACTAGTAATATGTTAACAAGTTAGTAATATGTTACCCATGTTAGAAACGTTAGTAACATGCTAATCATGCGCGAAACACGCTATCAACATGCTAATCAGGCTAGAAACATGCTAGTAACTTGCTAATCATGCTAACAACATTCTAGTAACTTGCAAATTATGATAACAACATGCTAATCATGCTAACAACATTGTAATCAGCCTATAAAAATACAAATAACAAGCTAATCATGCTGAAATATGTTAACAACATGTTAAATCATGTAAGCAATGTGTTAAATCATGCTAGCTGCTTCCATACTTTTACAACTGCTTCAAACTTTCAGGTTTGTTCTCAAACTTTACTGATCTAGTTTTAGAATTAAGGTACTTTTTAAACCATTTTATTTTCTGATAACCTTAACTCGGTATATTATTTCATTAGTCTTTGTTCCTGTAACTCTTATTATTTGTTATTTTAAATTTGTAAATTATTTGTTGGATAATGGCTTGTTATTTTACAAATGTTTGCCTTGTTTCCTTGTTCTTTTCAGTAAATTGCTTATATTGCCTTCATCTCACTTGTGTGGTAAAGTGTGGGGTAGACTTTTTTTTTTTTTTTTTTAACTTTTTGGAACATGTTTGTGTCCTGCACATTTTACACACATTTGTGGTTTGAGGTAAGAGTGGGAGGAGTTACACCTAGTGAGGGTAGAGAGTGGGTTTGATATTTTTGCAGCATATTCATACTTAATGCTTGAACGAAGGCTGTTGCACCATGATTCTTTACTCTTTTCTTCTTCTCCTTGGTGTCTCTTTGGCTGGTAAGATATTCAGTCATTTCGTTCCTGAACTTGTGCTGTGTGTCTTTTTTTTTTTTCAAAAACATCTGAAAACTTGCTTATTTCAAATATACTGTCAAATCGTTTAATCGTGATTAATCACATCCAAAATAACTTTGTGTATACATAACATGCTTGTGCTTTCTATATTTATATGTAGATATAAATATACACACATACATGTATATATTTAAAAACTAAAAGTAATTTATATTTATATATAATATAAATCATATATAAATACATAATACATGTAAATATTTATTAAAATACACATACACATTTGTGTATTTATAAATACATAGAAATATTCACAGCACATGCACATATACTATGGAAACACAAACTTTTATTTTGGATGCAATTAATCGTTTTGACAGCACTAATTTAAAGCTATAATATTATTTAAATTACAATCAAATAATGTATATGTGCAAAGTGTACATAATGCAAATAGCAAAAAATCAATTTCTGTTCTTCATTCAGTGTCTAATTAAATAGTTTGGTAATGGTGCAAGTTACTCATGTTTTTATCACAGGTGGGATGGAAAGTGGTATTATCGGAGGAAAAGAGGCTAAACGTCATTCCAGGCCATACATGGCATCTATTCAGTACAAAAAAGAGCACAAATGTGGAGGGATGCTGATCAGAGAGGATTATGTACTGACTGTGGCCCACTGTTTGAAGTGAGTCTGTCTCTGGCTGCATGTGAAGGTTTATTTATGAGGCTTTATAAAAAAAAATAAATAAATAAAAAAAAAACTGTGGTAGCCTCAAGACTTTTAGTTTATCTGTAAAGTTGTGCTTTATTTATTTAAATAATAAAATAACTAACATAACTTAATTACACAGTTTTTGATTTTTTCCGCAGCCCCAATGACTACCCTGATCAGGACCATGTTGAGGTTGTTCTGGGAGCTCACAACATTAAAAAGTTGGAGAAGGACCAGCAGAGAATCCCAGTGATGAAATTCATACGACATTCTATGTTTGAGCAGAACAACAAGCGGGACTACAGCTATGATATCATGCTACTAAAGGTATCACCTTTACTTACTGTAACTCTATATTATGTGCTTTGTTTGTTTTCTAGAAATTATTTTCTGTTATTTGCAGCTGAAGAACAAAGCCAAGCTGAATAAATTTGTGAAAGTTATGCCTCTTCCTAAGAAAAACAGAAAAACACAAGCTAATGTTAAATGCTCAATTGCTGGTTGGGGGTCAAAATCCCCAAAAGGAGAACAGGCATCAGATGTGTTGCAGGAAGTCAAGCTTAAACTCCAGGAGAACTCAAATTGTAAAGAAATGTGGCAGCAGTACTTCAGCTTTGAGAGAATGATCTGCAGTGTTTCAGATGGAAAACATGCTTTTTGTCTGGTACTTTATATTGTATTGTATTATATTATATTATATTATATTATATTATATTATATTATATTATATTATGTTATATTATATTATATTATATTAATGCATTCTATCCTTCTTATTCACAAGGGGGATTCAGGAAGTCCTCTTATCTGCAAGACTATACCACAAGGACTTGCTTCATATACCTTTGATGGTAACTGTACAAATATCAAATATCCTCAGGTTTATGTAAAAATCTCCTACTTCCTACCTTGGATTAAAAAGACCATTGGTTAAATTGAGACGAATAAATGAATGAACAAAATAAATACATTTGATCAATAAATAAATGAAATAAATTGGGGTCTTACATTAAATGTTTTTTTTTTTTTCATTTATTTGCATATAAGTCGGCTAATTGCTTGTTCCTGCTGTAACAGTCAAAAGTTCAGTGCATTTGGTTTTAGCCAGTTTGAGATTATTAATAAACTGGTGATAACTCTGAAATTATGTAAATTATTAATTCATTGAACCCATAGAAATAAAATTCACTGCAGCATTCGTTAAACCATTAGACCGCATGACAAATGAAACATTAATTCATAACTAATTATTAGTTAGAATATAATCTTTTGATATAGGCTCCATATTTGTGACATCATAGCTGCAAGGGCCAATCAGACAGGAGATTCAATTCAACAGTGTAAACTTGTAGTGTGATTGCAGTTTCACACTTTCACACTTTTTCATTTTAAATGGGCAAACTAGTTTTAAATACTGGTTTGATACTCATCAAATTAGTCTGTTCCAACAGAAACCTGGTTTTGCTCTTGTGATTTGACACCACTTTGCTCTCTGAGTGACCTTGTGAAAAGTCCCCCTATGAAGCCTCTTTGTTTGTATGCAAGCGAGGTAAGAAAACTAGAGGTGTATTTGAGCCAAAGTTAAGAACATTGAGGTGTTAATATGTCTGCTATTCTGTCTCTCAGGAAATGCATTTTGACATCTTGGTCTGTCTTAGCGAAAGTGGATACATTTATTGACAACAAACTATTACACATGTGAATATGTAAAGCTGATACTATTCATTTAAACTTCAGTATTTAAAATACATAAATTCAAATCCTATTTGGGATTTTTCATATTTTGTTACGTTGCTGTCTTATGTTGTCTTACTGCTTTAAAATCCTTTTTTCCACATCAATCTACCCTCCATACACCATAATGACAAAGCCAAAAAACAGGTTTTAATATCTTTGCAAATTTATTACAAATAAAAAACTTAAATGATTTCATTGCATAAGTATTCATACCCTTATCGGGGACAGTTGAAATTTAGCTCAGGAGCATTCATATTGCTTGTAGATGTTATTACACTTCGAGAGGAGTTAACCTGTGGCAGATTCAGTTGAATGGGTGTAGCATCTGGACCAATCAGACATACATTAATTGTTACATTTAACAAATAGTCTTTAAACCCAACAAGCCAGCTATATGCTGGAGCTCTGGAGACAACCCCCCAAAGCAACTAACACCCCAAAAGGGCTCAGTTGCCTGGACGACGATCTGATAAGAGGTTTTAATGCACATTTGCCCATGCTACATTTGCCCATAGGAAAGACACAATGCCTACAGAAATAGACTCTTTCCTATTCATTCACACACAAATCTTTCTTTGACCTTCCTATCACACATAGCCCAGGTCATTGTGTACAGTATTACTGCATTGTATTTTAATTTTGTCTGTTGTATTTGTATTTGTCTTTCTACTGTTTTATGCATGCGTTATGATAGATGACTAGTCGTATAACCCATCTAGGCCATGTTTGGTCTCTTTGAATTCGTATTTTGATGATCTAAAAGATGGTGTAAATTAGATGTTGATACCTATGCAACACATTAGTGTTTTAAGAAACCTTACTAGTTTTTGCATTAACACCCAATTGAATTACATATGCAAAATACCATGCTCACAGACAAAGAGTCGTAAACTTTCCCTCCAAAGGTGAAAGTTACCATTGGTTCATGGACCTCCTGGAGGCACAGCCTCCAGAGAGCTTAAAGGCATCAAACGATTGATCGCCTCCTCCTCTCTCTTCACTTCGCTCTCTTCTGCAAAACCCTCCAATTGCAGCCCATGTGGAGGAACCCACGGGGAGCCTGAGCCGGCACAGGGCGTGCCCGGCAGGCCCGACAGGCCCCAAAATACAGAGCTGTGGCTCTCAACCACAAAGAGCCAGACATTTCCACTCAACCCTGGAATTCATCTTCATGACTCGCCTCAGTCAGCCAGAGGTTCTTTTAGAACCTAAGAGGATGAGGAGGATGAGCTAGAACTCTTCAGGACTTCCCTAAGCGCGCGCCAGGCCTTGCGGCCTTGTCTTTCCATTCTCCAAAGATCACAGGACTTCAGCTGGGTCCCTCTCAGCTCTTGGTTCTTCTTCACTTTTCACATGGGAAGAAACTCCCAGTCACCATCGAGTCAGAACATCTTTGGAGATCATCACTCTTCAGACCCAGAAGAACGTGATCACGATTCCAAAACCACCACTGCTCCAACCATCAAGACTTTCACCAGAGACTGCATTCGGACACTTGTTCAACGACCAAGGCAATGCAAGTATCGTACATTTAACTAAACAAAACAGAGGTTTAGTATAAGCTGTAGACAGCACTGATGGTTTTGCTCAGGTGGTTAACTGACTCTTTTCATGGCTTCATTTCCTTGTCTCTCTCTAACTGCTTCTCACTGACCATTCCCCCATGTATGAGTGATTTCATGTTTGTTTGTTTAGATTAGTTATGTGTTAGTCCTTCGTTAATAAAACTCTTGTGCACAAATTACATGAGTGTTGATTCTGATTCTGCCTTGCAAATTAATGTCCCTTTACGATTCCGATTCGAGCTACATGCTCTAATGCAATGGTACTTTAAGAAAGTTATTTTCTGTGGCCAAGAAAATATAATTTCTTAAAGTTGATATAAAGATTATGCTGAATGTTCGCTGGGTGAACAGATTAGTTGATGGAAAATTGATTCTGCTACAGTTACTACTGGCAGCTGATATAAATAATTGTAATTAATCATAATTAATTGTAATTATTTATATACATTTCTCTTTGAGCTAAATCACCTCATGGGTATGATTTGGAAATGTGCACATGTCTTAATGAAAGCTCTAACAGCTGAAAATGCAACCAAGCCCTGATGTCAAAATCTGCTGCATTAAAGGGTCACAGAAGCATGTAGTCTTCCTTACCTTTAATGGAAGAAGTTTGAAACAACCAGGATTCTTCTTAGAGCTGGCCTCCTAGCCAAACTGAGCAATTGATGAAGAAGGGCTTTGGTTAGAATGGTGACCAAGAAGCTGGTAGTCACTCTATTTGAGCTTCCTGATCATATATGCAGATGGGAAAAGCTTACAGAACAACAAGCATCATTGCAACACTACTCCGATCTAGACTTTATGGCGGTGTGGCCAAACTCAATCCTCTCCTCAGTAAAGACACATGAAAACACCCTTGGAATCTGCAACAAAGCACCTAAAGAACTCTCAGACTGTGAGAAACAAGATTCTCAGGTCCGATGAACCTCCATTCCAAGCATCATGTTTGAAGGAAACCAGGCACTGTTTATCACCTGCAGAGAACCATCCCACCAGTAAATAAATGTGGTAGCAGCCTCATGCTGTGGGGCTGTTTTTCAGCAGCAGGGACTGAAGAACTCGTCACAGTAGAAGGAAAGCTTAACACAGCAAAATATAGAGATAGCCTTAATGAAAACCCAGTCCAGAGCATTTAGAACCTCAGACTGGGCAGAAGGTTCACCCTCCAACAGGACAATGACCCTAAGCACACAGCAAGAGTGGCTTATAGACAACTCTTGGCCCAGCCAGAGCCTAGGCTTGAACCCAGTCAAATATTTCTGTAGAAACCTGAAAATGTGCATCTGTCCCTATCCAACCTGACAGAGCTTGTGAGGTGAAGAGGTGAGGACAATAATGGCAGATAATTGCCAAATGTGCAAAGTTTGTTGCATCATACCGAAAAGACTTGAGGCTGCTGCTTCAGCTAAGTACTGAGTTAAGGGTATGAATACTTATGCAATGTACTTATTTCAGTTTTTTTATTTTTAATAAATTTACGATGTTGTGACAATTCTGTTTTGTAGTTTGCCAATATGGTGTATAGGGTGTAGATTGATGTGGAAAAAAGTAATTTAAAGCAGTTTAACATAATAAAACCAAAGTGGTATGAATACGTTCGCAAGGCACTGTAAATATCAGAGATGATATGCAGATGCTCACATAAAGTAAAACGCATCTCATGGTTTCTCATCTGATAGTTGACTGAATTACAAATTCCAAAGCATTTTAAGGTTGATCATTTAATACCATTAAATTAAATATATCACCATTTGTTAATAAACAAAAATCTCACTAAATATGTTTCAGATTTAAAAACATTACATGAACTACATTATTGTCCTTCCTAAAAACAGATGAAAAATTTCTAGCTCATGTGACTGTCGCTGACTGGGTTCTAAATAACAAGAAGAAAGTGCATCAAGGTTGCTGCAGAAAGTCACTCTCTATTTGCTGCTCACCCCAGAATATAGAATTACGTGGCAGCGATACTTCAGTTCAGAAATATTACAATTGTGGTCAGAATTATTGACTTATTATTATTATTCTCCGTTTGGCAGTCTGATAGGCGAGTCTGACTGCACTCTGCCAACTGTAAAGTTTGGTAAAACATTAAACATTAGTGCCTGATCTCACATATGCTTTACTGGATGAATGGGCAAATTAATTATTATTATTATTTACTTGTCTTTATTGCTTCCTGGGATGTCTATGGAAAAAAAAAACTAGGCTCACTAAATTCCTCTATGATATAACCTTTTGGACTAGCCTGTTGAAATTGCATATGAATTGCAACGTGTATCTCAAAATGAATTTTATTATAGAGAAAACGGAAAGAAAATACAGGTCCACAGGAAACTACAGAACATTGTTCATTCTTGATGTTGAAAGGTATAGATTATCATACCATTACATATAAAATGTTATGAAATGGCAAAAATACTGGCAAATAGGTGACTGCAAATTGTGTTTGATCTCTATGGGACATTCAGCACATTTTTTTTTAAATTTTAGAATTAAGGTACTTTTTAAAATTAGTTCATTTATTTTCTGAAAACCTTAACTGAGTATATTATTTCATTCATCTTTGTACCTTTGACTCTCAGTTGTTTGTTGGATAATGGCTACTTGTTACTTTGAGCACACATTTGTGGTTTGAGGCATGAGTAGGAGGAGTTACTCTATACTGAGAGTAGAGAGTGGGTTTTTGCAGCATATTTACACCTAATGCTTGAACGCAGGCTGTTGCACCATGGTTCTTTATTCTTTTCTTATTCTCCTTGGTATCTCTTTGGCTGGTAAGATATTGTTCATTCCTTTCTTTAATGAATTTCTATTGTGCATCTATTTTTTTAAAGCAAAAACTTTATATTTAAAGCTAGATAATGTACATGTGTAAAATGTACATAATGCAAATTGTAAAAAGTCCATGTCCTTCTTCATTCAGTGTCTAATTAAATAGTCTGGTAATGGTGCAAGTTACTCATGTTTTTATCACAGGTGGGATGGAAAGTGGTATTATCGGAGGAAAAGAGACTAAACCTCATTCCAGGCCATACATGGCATCTATTCAGTACAAAAAACAGCACGAATGTGGAGGGATGCTGATCAGAGAGGATTATGTACTGACAGCGGCCCACTGTTTGAAGTGAGTATGTCTCTGGCTGCATGTGAAGGATTATTTATGATGCCTTTCAGAAAGGACTGTGGTAGCCTCAAGACTTTTAGTTTATCTGTAAATTTGTGCTTTAGTTATTCAAATACTCAAATACACAGTTTTTAATTTTTTTCCGCAGTCACAGTGTCTATCCTAAACAGGACCACGTTGAGGTTGTACTAGGAGCTCACAACATTAACAAGATGGAAAAAAGCCAGCAGAGAATCCCAGTGATGAAAATCATCCGACATCCTATGTTTGAACAGAGCCAAGAGCGGGACTACAGCTATGATATCATGTTACTAAAGGTATTTTCACTTTCACTTACTCTATATTATGCACTTTGTTTGCTCTATTTAAATTATGTTGCTACTTGCAGCTGAAAAAGAAAGCCAAGCAGAACAAATCTGTGAAAGTTATGCCCCTTCCTAAGAAAAATGGAAAAACACCAGCTAACGTTAAATGCTCCATTGTGGGTTGGGGGTCAAAAACCCCAAAAGGAAACCAGGCATCAGATGTGTTGCGGGAAGTCATTCTCAAACTGCAGTTCAGCTTTGAATGTAAAAACAAGTGGCAGCAGTACTTCAGCTCTGAGAGAATGATCTGCAGTGTTTCTGATGGGAAACATGCTTTTTGCATGGTATTATATTATATTATATTATATTATATTATATTATATTAATGTATTTTTCCATCCATTAGGGGGATTCAGGAAGTCCTCTTATCTGCAATACTAAACCACAAGGAATTGCTTCATATACCATTAAAAATGATTGTACAAATACAACATATCCTCAGACTTATGTAAAAATATCCTACTTCCTCCCCTGGATTAAAGAGAACATTAGATAGATTAACTTTAACTGTGTAGTGGTTAATGTGTGATTGTTTGATACTCATCAAATTAGTTTGTTCCTGCAAAAACTTGTTGCTAATGTGATTTCACACCGTTTTGCTCTCTGAGTGTTCCAATCCTATTTGGGAAATGACCAGGTCTCTACTGCCTCTTTATTTATCTGGCAGATGAATATCAGAGATGATAAGAGTTCATACTTAAGTAAAATGCATCTCATACTTTCTCATCCGATAATTGACTGAATTACAAATTCCAAAACATTTTGAGGTTGATAATTTAATAACATGAAATTAAATATAGAACCATTTATTAATAAACAAAAATCTAAATAAATATGTTTCAGATTTGAGAAAATTACATGAACATTACATGAACATTATTGTCCTTCCTAAAAACAAATAAAAAATGTCTAGCTCATGTGACGATGGCTGGGTTCTAAATAACAAACAAGGAGAAAGTGTATTAAGGTTGCCACAGGAAATCACTAAGTCTCTTTTTTATTTATAAATGAATGGGACTGTGTTATTAATAAATGCCAGTCAGATCTTTACCCTACACCTTTCCAGTGTGAACTTTCATATGTGACAAAATAGACTTTGGCTTATATACTGAGGTCACTACCATGACAGCCCTCTTGTGTCATGACCACAGGAGGTATTGTTGGTAGCAAAGAGGTTAAACCTCTTTCCGGGCCATACATGCCATCTATTCAGTATAGAGGACAACATAAATGGATGATCACATACTGACTTTGACTTATTGTTTGAAGTATGTACACGCATCTCACAAAAACAATGCTATTATAGAGACAAACAAATAAAGTGCAGCAAATGATTTGGTTTATCAAGCAAATGTCATTCAAATCCTAAACTAAAAATTAAAGCTGCTATAGAACTTCGGTCCACAGGAGGCTCCAAAACATTGCTCCTTTTTGATGTTGAAAGTTATAGATTACCAAACATATGCACCATTACATATATTGATAATATATCACATACTGTATATGAAATAGTAATAGTATATACAATGGCAGAAAGTGGTGCTGCCAGAAAATAGCAAAGATTAACATACAAAATGTAGGCAAGCGAGGTACAAATGTCATTAGAGGACAGAAACAACTTTGAAAATAGTGTTTACAATTAATCACATTTCTTAAATGTTACAAATATTTCCTCTTTAATAGAAAAGCCTGTTTGGCTGTTTGGCTTTTTTGATGTCACACATTGTTTGTTTTATTGCTAACCACAAGAAACATCCCAAGGACACCAAGACTTCAACCCAGCATATAATTGTAATAAACATGAGATTTGGGATTAAGGTACTTTTTCATTTCACTTCATTTCTTCTCTGATAACAATACTAGTTGAGCACAGTATTTCATTACTTTTGTTTATATGACACCTCTACCACTGCCGTCTTGGTTTTAACTGCTATTTTATACACACATTTATGGTTTGAGGTAAGAGGGGGAGGAGACACACTAACTAGTGAGTCAGAGAGAGGGTCTGAGCTATTTAATAGCGTGCACACGTAATGCTTAAACTCAGACTGTGCTTCTCATTCAAGAATTGTACCATGTTTCCTTACATTTTTCTTCTCCTCATTGGTTTCCCTTTGGCAGGTAAGATGTTATTCATTTTGTTCTTTTTGAATTTGCATTGTGCATTGTTTTTTGTTGTTTTTTGTTTGTTTGTTTGTTTTGTTTTTTTGTTTTTTCAAGAGCCAACAATTATTTGAAAGCTAGAATAAGATTTAAGTAAAAATTAGTGGACTTGGAGAATGTTTAAATATAGCTACAAGTGGAAATTATCGGGCCCTAAGCACCAACGGCTGGATGATTAGGCGTTGCAATTGAAATGTGTCTTTTCAAATATAATGTGGTTTTTACACATTCATTTAAAATTTTAACTAATAGTTAGGGTTTGATGAAACAGGATACAGCAACACACTGATGTCAAAAAGTGACAACTGACAACATTACCAGTAGTCCCTTTTTGTTTTATATATTTCTATAGTATTTTTCACATTACTAAACACAACATGTCAGACAAATGATGTGAGTTTGGCTTTTGTCACAGGTGGCATGGATAGTAGTATTATTGGAGGAAAAGAGGCTATACCTCATTCTAGGCCATACATGGTATCTATTCTGAGGGATAAATATCACACATGTGGAGGGATGCTGATCAGAGAGGATTATGTACTGACAGCGGCCCACTGTTTGAAGTGAGTATGTGTCTGGCTGCATTAATTATGATGCTTTTTAACATTTTATTTCATGTGTAAATATGTGTTTTAGTTATTCAATATACATAAAGACCAAAATACCTTCACTAAACCGTTTTTTAATTTTTTTCACAGTCGCAGTGACTTTCCTAGTCGAGACCACATTAAGGTCGTTCTGGGAGCTCACAACATCAACAAGGTGGAAAGGAGCCAGCAGAGAATCCCAGTGATGAAATTCATCCGACACCCTAAGTTTGAACAGAACAACAAGAAGGACTACAGCTATGATATCATGTTACTAAAGGTATCACTTTTCACCTTCACCTACTGTATCTCTGTGTTATGGAGTTTATTTGCTCTCTTTAAATTATTTTCTGTTATTTGCAGCTGAAGAAGAAAGCCAAGCTGGGTGCATTTGTGAAAGTTATGCCTCTTCCTAAGAAAAATGAAAAAACACCAGTTAACGTTAAATGCTCCATTGCTGGTTGGGGGTCAAAAGACCCAAAAAACATACAGAGAGCAGATGTGATGCAAGAGGTCAGTCTCAAACTGCAGCAGAACTCAGAATGTGAAAAAATGTGGCAGTATTGGTTCAATTCTGAGAGAATGATCTGTGGTGTTTCAGATGGGAAACATGCTTTTTGTAAGGTATTTATATTATATTATATTATATTATATTATATTATATTTATTATATTTATTATATTTATTACATTTCTCTATCCATATTTTCATTTTCACTAGGGGGATTCAGGAAGTCCTCTTATCTGCAAGGCTATACCACAAGGAATTGCTTCATATACCATTGACAATGACTGTACAAATATAACATATCCTCAAGTTTATGTTAAAATCTCCTACTTTGTCCCCTGGATTAAGAAGAAAATGAATTAATGACTAAATAAATGTAAATTAGATTTATTTTTTACAGTAAAATTGTTTTTCTCTTTTAGACTTAAAAAAAAAAAAAAAAACTAAACAAAAAAAACTAAAACTGAAACTGTCAAAATCTAAGAGCATTTACTTTTAACCTGTTTGAGATGACTAATAAATGGGTGATAAGACTTTCTGACTTTAAGATTTCTGTTACGTATTAATTAATTTTCAAAGAAACCCCTAGAAATAAAATTCACTGCCAATCAGATCAGTCTTAATAAATAATAAAGAAAAGAGGGTCAGTTCAACAGCGAATACATGTATCCTGATTGCATGTTTTGCATACTTCACACTGTCACACTCATTGTTTAAAGTGCTTTTAAATGCACAGAACAGAACAAATACATTGCACAGATTTTGTGGTAACACTTAAAGTGTCATTTAATACAATAAAGTATTATTGTGATGTCATTTACAATAAAGTGTCATTTTTCAATGTTAGGTAATGTAACTAGCATGAATGGACAATAAACAATAAATTTATAACAATATTTATTAATCTTTGTTAATGTTAGTTAATAAAAATACAGTGGTTCATTGTTTGTTCATGTTAGTTCACAGTGCATTAATTAATTAATGTTAAAGGGATAGTTCACCCAAAATCGAACATTTGCCCATTATTTACTCTCACCAGGCATCCTAGGTGTATATGACTTCCTTCTTTCAGATGAATCCAATCAGAGTTATATTAAAAATTATCCTGGCACTTCTAAGCTTTAGAATATAGATGGGTGTTTCTCTTCATCAGTTCATCCATCCATAATAAAAAGTGCCTCACACAGCTATACCTTTAACAAACAAAATTTCAGATTTTAATAATGCATTAGTAAATGCTGAAATTGACATTAATAAATGCTAGAAGTACTTTTAACTCTTAGTTCATGTTAACTAATGAACCTTATAGTAAATTGTAAATGATTTTGATTTAAATAAAATGTTACTTTAACTCTGCAGGGGTTTGTGTGTGATTGGCTGATACTTTTGCTCTTTGAGTGAAAAGTCCCCTCAGTTTGTATTTGAGCCAAAGTTGAGAGCATTCTTAAGGTGTTAATATGTCTAATGCTATCTGTCTTATCTAAAGTAGATCCTTTCACTTTGGGCTCTTTATCTGGCAGATCAATAGCAGAGATCATAAGAGCTGGTGCTGATACAAAGGAAAATGTATCTCATGCTTTCTTATCTGCTAGCTTACTGAAAACAAATGTCTGTCCAGTAAGACAGTTGGGAAATTTGATTTATATAAGTAGCACAGTATATTGTAGCAATAGCCAAAATACATTGTATGGGTCAAAATGATCAATTTTTCTTTCCCAAAAATCATTAGCATATTAAGTAAAGATCAGGTTCCATGAAGATATGAAGATATTTTGTAAATGTCTTACAAAACTAGATGCTAAGAACTTCGTTTGGTCAACTTTAAAGGCGATTTTCTCAGTATTTTGATTTTTTTGCACCCTTAGATTCCAGATTTTCAAACAGTTGTATTTTGGCCAAATATTGTCCTATCCTAACAAGCCATACATCAGTGGAAAGCTTATTCAGCTTTCAGATGATGTATAAATATCAATTTCAAAAAATTTATACTTATGACTGGTTTTGTGACCCAAGGGTTTCCAGAAGAACATTGCTCAAAACATCACACTGCCTCTAGCTTGCCATAGTGCATCCTGCTGCCAAGTGTTCCCCAGGTAAGCGACACACATGCACCCAGCCATCCACATGATGTAAAACAAAACGTGATTCAGCAGACCAGGCCACCTTCTTCCGTTACTCTGTGGTCCAGTTCTGATGCTCACGTGCCCACTGTTTCGGCAGTGGACAGGGGTTAGCATTGGCATTCTGACTGTGGCTATGCAACCAAATACGCAACAAACTGTGATGCACTGTCTATTCTGGCACCTTTCCATCAGAACTGGCATTAACTTCTTGAGCAGTTTGAGCTACAGTAGCTTGTCTGTTGGATTGGACCACATGGGACAGCTTTTGCTCCCCACGTGCATCAATGAGCCTTGGCCGCTCATGACCCTGTTGCCGGCTCACCACTGTTCCTTCCTCTGACCACTTTTAATAGATACTGACCACCGCAGACCAGAACGCCCCACAAGAGCTGCAGTTTTAAAGATGCTTTGATCCCATCGTCTAGCCATCACAATTTGGCCCTTGTCAAACTTAAATTCTACACTTGCCCAATTTTCCTGCTTCTAACACATCAACTTTGAGGGCAAAATGTTCACTTGCAGCCTAATAAATCCCACCCACTAATAGGTGCTATGATAATCAATGTTATTCACTTCACCTGTCAGTGGTCATAATGTTGTCTGATTGGTGTATATATATATAAGTGGAAAATAAGTGCCAGACAGTTTATTGAAATAAATCCTTATTTATTGTTGATGTCTCAAGTAAATAGTTCTGTACATACACAGTATTAACAGCTTGCTAATATAGCAAAGAATTTTGAATCATTTTTAATTTACAAAAATCAACAAAAAATGGTATATCTACGATCATATTAATTTCTTCCTTCAGATGACTGGCAACTAATTCTAAAGATTAAGCAGAAATGGTTTATTTAATAAAACCAGGTCATATCTCTTCAAACCATTTACATTACCTTTTACCATAAAAAAACAGGTTCCATGTCACCCCATTAGTACAGCAGTAAACATAAGAAGGGAACAGAAGGGGTATTTCCTTGAGTCCATGTTTTTACCATTACGTATGAAAATACAAATATCTCAGAATACAGATAATGATCAATTCACATAAACCATTCGGTCATGGTTAGCTGCAGGTTAATGTTGAAAAACATTCAAAAACAACCCTCAAACTGTTTGGATTTTGCAGAGAAACATGATGACAGAAGAATATTTATATGATTGTTCAGGTTACATGAACTAAACCCATGACTAAACCCACCAACCCAAAGTATATGTGTACACTCAATCATTGTGGAGACTCTTGAAATTAAAGCGCCTCCTGTCGGTGAAACTCTGCATCTAGGGAGAAAAAAAATAGGTTGTTAAATAACAAAATAATAATGCATTATTGTATATTAAAATTATAAATGAATTGCATCTTTGATTTATAATTGTATAAGTAATTCTCTACAATTATAATAAAACGAACACAAATGTGGTCACATGCAAACAGAGAAAGTACACACTCTCACCTGGCTAGGGTCTCTTGTGAAGTATCTCTTCTCTATTACCTAAATATACAAAATAATAATTTACACACACATGCTAATACACTGCACAGAGACACAGAATGTCAGACATTTACTCACACCAGAACAGAGAATTATTAGGACCAGAGTGGAAATAGACATTTTAGTTTCACTGAAGGCTCTACCTTGTCAAAGAATCGGCTCAGTTTAACAGCATTTGATGATCCAGCAGCAAGATACCGTGGATTTGTACAATCCTGAGAATAAAAGAAGAAAAAAGCTCAGAATTCATAAGTGCGAAATCCCCAAAAGGGACTTTAATACAACAAATGATCAAGGTGTTTTTTTGCTTGATATTATAACAGCACTAAAAAGCACACACCAAATTGATTTCCTCCGCGTTGAAGTCCTCAGATAGAAAGGCGGTGCGGGTCAGCACATCATTCCTTTTATTTTCTGGGATCTGATCAAATTTGGTGCCAATTAGCAGGAGGGGAACTGAGTTCTCTGCAAACTGTTCTCTGTCATAATCTCTGCAAGTGCAAAACATCAGAATTATTTCCTTTTAACGAATCTGGGACGTTATCTACAAAATAAAGCACGATATTCTGTATTCTGAACAAGAGGTTAACTTTGACTCACCCATTTGACACAATGATGCCAGTTGGAGAGGAGTCTTTGCTCAGCGCCTCCAGTGACCAGCGGTACAGATTCTGGGAGGATTTCTTATTGGTCAAATCATGAACTAAAATAATGCCTAGAAGGAAAAAACAAACAAACAAGTGATTTAGCATTAAAGTAGAGTGATTACAAATATTCCAGCATGCTTTTTACTTGTACACATGTAATAACAACTTTTAATGGTGTGTCTGATACTTAACCATTAACAGAATTGTAAAACACAGCTCTGGTGCTTTTAACACTGCTGGCACTGCCAACAGATCCCCCGACGTCCCAGAGTTCAATGTAGTATGTCTTCTCTTCTGGAGTGCCTTCTCTGTAGTCATGAACCTGTGCAAAGAATCAAGACAAGGTTTGCTATATTTCATAATGACACAGTGAATTAATAAAAAAAAATAACTGCGGATTGTCAGTGTACCCTGACGTCTACTGAGCAGCCCACAGTCCATGACGGATTGCCCAAAACTTGATTCTGGCAAAGTAAATGTACAAGAGAGGACTTCCCTACTCCTGTAAACAGATGTAAAACAACACTGATCAGAACAGGAATACTGAGGCTCGGAAAGTACTTATGTAAAAGCAAAAGTACAGCATCTAAAGTGGAGCTCCTCATGGTAGATATTCTCAAATAATACTGAATATAATAGTAATACTGTAGAAATCCAAGCAAATGTGGCAGGCTAATACTGCTAGCTTAAGACGAACATTAAACAACACGCTTACATTTTAAATGTAACAGTCATAATATCTTTGAGGAGGCTAGAAAAAAAGAAAAGTTATTTAGATAATGTTTATTACCGGAATCTCCCAAAACCAACACTTTCACCCTATCCAAAGATGCCATTTCTTTCCGGAAGTGCTCTGTGTCCGTGTATGAGAGCAAAATAAAAGCTGCAAAAATACATGAAGTTAGTAGAGCTGGGAATAGTGAAAATCGAAGTCAATAAAACGTAAAATATCAATTGAAAAAGTAAATAAAGTTCTGTATTTAATAGTAGCCCGTGTGTGATATGCTGTTGAATTTTTATTATTAGCCTCGCTTGCTTACTTACATTACTTGGGTTACCAGTTCTAATTATATTATATTATATTATATTATATTATATTATATTATATTATATTATATTATATTAGGTGGCTTATTACGAGACTTTTTTTTTCGATTGAACTTTTATAACACTTCCTTTTCAAAATGAGGCGGGACTTGTGACCGAGCAGGAAGAGGCTTTTTGATAGACATCACAGAAAGCCGGTGTATTTTACTGGACTTCTGAAAGAAACAAGTACCCATGGCTGTTAGAGGAATGAAACTGTCGAGTGTTTGTTTTCTACTTTTATATTTGATATTGGCAGTACTGGCTGGGTAAGTGAATATCGTGTTATTTTCAGGGTTTAGGTTTAGTGTATTAAAACTCAGTACTCTGGCTGGTACACATGTTTCACTGTGATTGGTCTACGCCACTGTCCGTGCATCATGCTGGTGAAGCTCGCCATAAACTACTTAATATCACCTCTCTTTTTTATTGTACTTTAATGCGTTTTTTTAAAACCAGGAATGCTTTTTATTTAAAATAGGACAGTGTTTTTTAAAGTACCAAAAATTGCTGTAACAGGTCTTGATAACTTGTCATTGTTGCCACGTTTATATAACGCTAATGTCACATTTCTTTCAAAAATATCTTAAGCTTCATACTGTCGTCTTCTGTATGATTTCCTCATCAAGATGTGTAGATGTTAAATAATTAGACATCATTGTCAATATAGCTGCATCTGTTCATCAGTAGTTTGAATGAATGAAATGGTGTACGATTGAAAAGTTCTAAAGTAAAGTGTATTTGCAGGAGGGATTTCTACAAAATTTTGGGGGTTAGTAGATCAGCGTCAATTAAAGATATTAAGAAAGCCTACAGAAAGCTGGCATTGCAGCTTCATCCAGACCGAAACCAAGATGACCCAAATGCCCAAGACAAATTTGCAGACCTCGGAGCTGCTTACGAGGTATGATTGCTTATGATTGCTAAAGTCCTTTCAAGTATCACCATTGTCGTTTTCACGGTTACGCTTCAAATGTTGAACAAAGATAATGACATCACTGAATAGTATAGATATTAAAGTAATGTTTTTAAGAATGACATGACTTAGTTTTCATGCGAATATTATGCGTTACTTTAATACAGGTATCTAAATTGGCGATGCTTTGTGGCACTAAAGCACTGCATTAAAGATTTATCCTATTTTCTAAACATCAGTAGAAAGCCAGTGAATCTGACCAGCATGAGCGTTGTTGTTAGAAACGAACCCATGGAGCGATTTGATTGGTTGGAAGAAATGTGTGGCCGCCTCTGATTGGTTGAAACATCTGCTCATTGTTATTCATGATATTTATGACGTGGATCTCTAGTATAGCTTGAAATAATGTGCGCAGTGTACAAAATAGAATTCTTATTACATGATAAATGTTTTTCTGTTTATAAATAGTAGTGGTTTGCCTCATTGTAATATTAACAATATTGTTATTGAGCTCTAGGTATGCATTTCATATATAAACATATGTTAATATATATTAAATATTACATAAAATTGTAATAATTAGATGTAAATTAATTTTTATATTTCAATATAGAATATTTGGGGGGCAGTGGGTTTAACGTTTTTAAGTGTTTTTTTTTGTTTGTTTTGTTTTTTTTTTTTTGTTTTTATAAAAAGAAGTGCAATTTTTTTTAGAAATTAATCAAGGGTCGCTTAGGGCAAGGAAAATGCGTCTATAATTAAAATGAGGTGGCAAAATGCCTATTTTTTTTACCTGTTATTTAACATTTTGTATATTTCGTCATGTCTAATTATGGTTTTAGACACTATAGTTACCTTTGCGTTTTATCTTAAACAGAAAAAAAACTTAATGGTGCTAATATTGCCTCTTAAGAGTTCATGATGTTTTTTTTTCAGGGTGAAAAGACTAATTTCTGAAGGTTCTTTTTAATCACAGGTGCTCTCAGATGAGGAGAAAAGGAAACAGTATGATGCATATGGAGAGGAGGGGTTAAAAGAAGGCCATCAAAGTTCACACGGTGATATATTCTCCAGGTAAATGAGCCTCAGCCTAATTTAAGTATTCTTCGAAAGTTAACAACTGAAATGTTTGTAAAATTTCCCATGAATGTTGTATGATTTGTGAACATGAGATTTTAGTATAGATTTGCAAATGTCTGATGCATAGTTGGTATTCTCATTTCAGATGCATGCCCATTTGAAACAAAGCTTCTGGTACTATCACTACGCATTGATAAAGTATGTTTTTTTTTGTTTTTTGTTTTTTTTTCTAGTTTCTTTGGTGACTTTGGATTCATGTTCGGTGGAAATCGGCAGCCAGCCGGCCGGGATATTCCAAGGGGTAATGATATAGTACTGGACCTTGAAGTAACCCTAGAAGAGGTGTATTCAGGGAATTTTGTAGAGGTGAGCTTCTTTTTTCTTCTTGATCTCTCTCCATTTCCTTCCTGGTGTACTGTAGTGTTCAGACTCTTTGTGTACTTCTACAAGCTTTGTCTGGCAGTGTACGTGGAAATGAACACTTTCCTTTCGTTTTTCCTGTCTCTTCTGTTTCCTCTCTCAAAATGTAGGTGGTGCGAAACAAACCTGTAGCAAAAGAAGCCCCAGGCAAAAGAAAATGCAACTGCCGGCAGGAAATGAGAACCACACAACTAGGACCAGGTCGCTTCCAGATGACACAAGAAGTTGTCTGTGATGAATGCCCTAATATCAAGTATGTTTGCCTGGTAATCACTCTCACTTTGACTCACTTGGGCATATTATGAATTTTTTTATTAAACGCTGTGTCATTGTTTTCAGGCTTGTTAATGAAGAGAGAACGCTAGAGGTGGAGATCGAGCAGGGTGTGAGAGATGAAATGGAATACCCTTTCATTGGAGAAGGTATAGAAAATAATTATACAGAGAACTCAATACAGTAACATTTATTTTTATGAATTACACTACCAGTCAAAAGATTTTGGACCGTAAGATTTTTAATGTTTTAATGTTCTGCTTACCAAGTCTGCAATTATTTGATCCAAAGTACAGCAAAAACAGTAATATTTTGAAATATGTTTGCCATTTAAAATAACTGCTTTCTATTTGCATATATTTGTAATGTAATTTATTCCTGTGATTTCAAATCAATCATTACTCCAGTCACATGATCCTTTAGAAATCATTCTAATATTCTGATTTGCTGTTTAAGAAACACTTATTATTATTATGTTGAAAAAAAACTGAGTAGAATTTTTTTTTTCAGGTTTCTTTGATGAATAGAAAGTTCAGAGGAACAGCATTTATCTGAAGTAGAAATCTTTTATAACATTATAAATGTCTTTATCATCACTTTTGATCAATTTAAAGCATCCTTGCTAAATCAAAGTATTCATTTCTAAAATTTCTTTCTCGAAAAAAAAAAAAATCAAGTTTTGAATGGTATAGTGTATAACGTTGCAAGCTTTTTATTTCAGATAAATTCTAATCTTTGGATCTTTATATTCATCAAAGAATCCTGAAAAAAAATGTACTAAACTATTTTAAATATTAATAATAATAATAATAATAATAATAATAATAATAATAAATGTTTCAGTCAGCTGACTGGAGTAACGATGCTGAAAATTTAGCTTTGATCACAGGAATAAATTACATTTTAAAATATATTCTAATAGAAAGCAGTTAGGCTGTAGCATTTATAGTTAGGCAAATAAATGCAGGCTTGGTGAGCAGAAGAGGCTTCTTTAAAAAGCATTAAAAATCTTACTGTCCAAAAACTTTTGAGTGGTAGTGTAGCTAGATGCTGGAACATATTATTTATAGAATGTGCATGAGACATTCTGTCAATTCAGACATTCTGTCAATTCTGACATTCTGACTACAGGTGAACCTCACATTGATGGCGAGCCTGGAGATCTGCGTTTCCGCATCAAAGTTTTGAAGTAAGATTAGTATTAAATGACAGCATTTAGAACAGTGAATTGAACTTTTGTCATAATGTATGTTTAATATTATTTAAATTAATGCACCTCTGTTTATTCCCTGACTCAAAAAAAGAGACTTTCTGAACTGTTTCCAGTCATATGTAAATTTCTTCTTGTCCAGGCATCCAGTGTTTGAGCGCAGAGGTGACGACCTATATACAAACGTCACCATCTCTCTGGTAGAAGCTCTGGTTGGTTTCGAGATGGACATCACACATTTAGATGGTCACAAGGCATGTTTTGTTTGATTTTAATATATCTGTATTTCATTTCACATGTGTAACTAAAAGCTGTGACTTGATAATTTATCATAATTCAGAGTTCAAATTAATTTATTAATATAATTTAGTGTTTGTGTATAAAATATGACTCATCACAAACTCACACAGGCTCATCTTGTGGTATTGTAGGTGCACATTGTCAGAGATAAAATCACTAAGCCAGGCGCTCGTATTTGGAAGAAGGGTGAGGGCCTACCAAATTTTGACAACAACAATATCCGTGGATCGCTCATAGTCACTTTTGATGTAGATTTCCCCAAGGAGCAGCTTGATGACCAGCAGAAAGATGGTAAGAGAACATTTTGCAAATATGGACAATGGTATTTTAGTAGAGAGATGATCTGTCCTTTATCTTGCTTGTGCATTTGTGAGTTAACGAATGCAACAATTTATTTTTCCTCAGGTATAAGGCAACTTCTGAGACAGGCACCATCTCAAAAGGTTTATAACGGTCTGCAGGGATACTGACAAACCAGCCAAATAAATCAGGACTGATTGGCCTGTCCCTGTCTGCCCTTCACACACATACACACTTAAATGCACACTGAGGAACAAGCAATGGGGTGTATTTATTTTTTTTCTGATTGTTCTCAGGAAGGGTTGACATTGATATGTTTTTATTATTTTCCTTAATTTACGTTTTTAAAGGCCATCTTATTCTTATGGAAAGCATTTTTTTTATTTGACTCAACATTTTTTTTGTCCAAATTATAAGTTTTCCTTATACGGTCCCTGGTTTCATACTTTAAGTAGTTCAAGACCTTTGTCATCAGTTTATGTGTTTGGACACTATGACCAGTCAACCACCATCCACTCATGGATCAGCGTAATGTTTAGTGCCAGTTGACCTGAGACTTACTACACCACAAAACAAAAAGAGGACTGAAACGTCAAAATAGAGGACTCTTTAAACACCTGCCTCAGCACTGTATGTCAACAAGACCTTTTTCTTCAAGTCTTTTATGAAAGAAACAGTTATGTGAATGTAAGTTCATTGAGTTTTCTCAACTTAGACTCTTCAGTCTTTGGTCTGCTTGTTTTAAAGAAAATGTGTGTGTGTGTGTGTGTGTGTGTGTGTGTGTGAGAGAGAGAGAGAGAGCGAGAGAAATTGCTTTCTTCAGATTTGCGTCTGGCTACAGGTCTGTTTCCTTTGAGGCATTTACTTGGGTTTTGAAGTTCAAACAGAAGACCTCTTAAATTGTACAGTTTAACTCTTTCCTGTGAATTTTTTTTATGTGACAGACTCACGTTCTTGTTTTTTTCACAACCCCTCCTGATGTTCAGCCCACTGGGTTTCCTCCTAGTTAGTAAGTTTCCTTTGCTCATTTGTGGACTGTAGAACAATGAACAACTTCTTAGGATAACTTGTGCACAGGTGAAGGAAATATCATTTGTCATTTTCAAATGAAAATTAAAGTTTCTAACTATGGTTAAAAATGGATTTGATATGAAAACCGAGCATTTGTTTGTTTTGGAGCTTCACATTTTAACAAGCATAACTAGACTACTATAAAATTCAATGGTTACAGTAAAAATCAAATGTATATGAATTATTTTCAATAAATGTTTGGTGTAGTTTAAGCAGCTTTAGGTAAGCACTAACTGACTTGTCCAGTAGAGGGCAGCAAATGATAGATGATCTCCAGCATTAGTCCTTTTGAGACTAGTAGTTTATCTATGATTATATAAACTAATATATAGATAGATAGATATAGATATAAATATAGATATATAGAGATATATAGATATAGATATATTACATAATATTTTGCTTATATATATATATATATATATATATATATATATATATTGTATTAATTCATTCAATTGTATTAATTCTATTGTTATTAAATATTAGGTGTGTATGTATAATATATGACATTATGTAGATATACACTACCAGTCAAAAGTTTTTGAACAGTAAAATTTTTAGTGTTTTTTTTTAAGGAAGTCTCTTCTGCTCACCAAGCCTGCATTTATTTTATCCAAAGTACAGGAAAAACAGTCAAATTCTGAAATATTTTTGCTATTTTATCATCACTTTTGATCAGTTTAAAGCATAAATAAAAGCAAAAAATTATACTGACTCCAAGCTTTTGAATAGTAGTGTATTTATTTAAAATAAATGCTGATCTTTGGATCTTTCTATTCATCAAAGAATCCTGAAAAAAATGTAGTCAACTGTTTTAAATATTGGTAATAATAATAATAATAATAATAATAGTAAATGTTCCTTGAACTGCAAATCTGCATATTAGAATGATTTCTGAAGGATCATGTGACATTGAAGACTGGAGTAATGATGCTGAAATTTTAGATTTGATCACAGGAATAAATTACATTTTAAAATATATTAAAATAGAAGGCAGTTATTTTAAATACTAAAAATATTTCACAATATTACTGCTTTTGCTGTATTTTGGATCAAAGGAATGCTTGGTGAGCAGAAGAGACTTCTTTAAAAAAAAAAAAACATTAAAAATCTTACTGTTAAAAAACTTTTGACTGGTAGTGTACTTATGTATATATAAAAGCATATGATACATTTAATAAAGTGTCATAGCATGGAGACATAAGGCAAACCTACTTTTGTTTCTCAGAACTCCAACATATTTAGAACGGAGTTATTAATGCCCACATTATAGGATGCATTAATTACAGCTCATTACAGATCAAAGGCGTTTGCTGTCTTTAATCATGTGGTGGAATCCCACCCAGCTTCATAAGATCTACTGTGCTTTATGAATGCCTTGTGTGCATGTGACCTTTTGGTAAGGAATAATCTCCATATACTCAACACCCCATATAGAGATTGATGTGTGCGTGTTTGCTAATCACTGTCATGTTTGCTAATAATACAGTGTGTGTGATGTCATTCAGAGTTGACTGTGTGTCTGCTTGTTTGACACTGAGTTCACCCATTACCATCGTGGTTATGACCTCTGACTGCACTGCAGGTGGTTTTACTTATACTGCGTTGGAGGCCGCTGAGCTAAAGTGGAGGTGCCGTTGCGCTGAGTCAGGCCTGAGCCCTGCTCTGCGTGTCCGGGGAGAGAGGACGGGTGGTCGCCCTTCTTGGGGAGGTCGTCTGTCAGGGTGTAGCCTGGAACTATTAGAGGCATCTGTTTATATGACTGTTTTACAGTGTGGTTTTACATGTTGTGAATTTTCCTCTGTGTATCTGTGAGGCTGTGTGTGAACACTGTACACGTGTTTGTTAGATGGAGTGACAAGGATGAAGAGAATCCATTTGAATGCAAAGGACAGTCGAACCAAATGTGTATACGAGTGTTACGAGCATTTGTAATTAAAGGGATGAAACAAGGCGTTTCCTTGAGGGTCTTGTAAGCAGGATAAAATGTGTATGTGTGGAGTATATGGGGGGTCTTTCTCAAACATCTCCTTAGCATCTGCTCTGGAGATTCTTTCCCTCACAACTCCAAGCCACAAACTTCTCAATTTACCCTGCTATTTACCCTGCTTTAGGTTTCCTTCAAATCATTCTCAACCAAGACTTACACCACTCTTCCTCTCTTTTTCCTCTCAGAATAGATCTTCAGCATTCCTTTTGGTTGACTGCGCAGACTGTACAGTACATTTGTTTTGATCTCCCACAAATATTAATACTTAAGGATAGGGAGTTTCTACTGGTGGTCCACCACAGGGTTGACTGTCTCGTCTCAGTCTGACTTATTTAATAACTGCTCATGTTGTTCACCTTCTTGTCATTTAGCTGTTGTCTTCAGCTAATGTAACTTAAGGCGTAGGTGCAGCAACAGAGCTATTCATCCGTTTTAATCTGCTCCTACAAACAAATTAAACACTTTGCTTGGCAGTTCTGTATAAGATGAGTTGATCGAAAAAAATACAATTTAGTCATCATTCACTCCTCCTGGTGTTGTTCCAAACCAGTATGACTAAGCTACTCTCTTCCACAGAAAACAAAAAAGTGAAAAATTTTAGTGGTCGCTTATTATGGTGACTGAGGCTTTAGCTTTAAATGAACACTTAAATATTAGTTCTAAGGAAATCTTGATATCCCTTTATCTCTCCTCAGTGCGATAATTAAAGAATTTAGTGATTTAGCGTTCTTTTACAAATGATTCTTTTTGAGTGAATGAACCATACACGAATCGGACTGATTCGATTTGGAACGATCCGGTCACAGCCGTTAACAACCCAACATTACAGGTGAATAACGACAAGTGAAATTGGATTATGGAATATTTTTGAATCTTGAAAGTCTTGTCCTCATTCACTTGAACGAAAACAGCGCCCATCACAGTCTATAGAGGTCCTCCTGCGTTACACGGAAGATATTCAGTCATACAGGTTTGGAGAAGCTTTAATTAATTAATTAATGAATGATCGAATGTTTGGTTTAATCTGTCCTGATATTTTCATAATAGACACATAAGTACGATAGTTTCCTCATGAGGGCAGTGTTCTCTTTACAATGGTAATCCAGGAACCATCTGTCACGCATAGTTGGGATGTGTGCCACTGAGTAAGATGAGGTCTGGGAAAACGCCTGAGCACACTGCTTTTGGGAACACTTTCTGAACAGATCCTTGAGGTTCAAAACAATCCTGTCAGGCCGTAGATTTTAATATTACAATTGCAGAGACTTCCTAGCTGTACTGGGTCAAAGCCACTGAGTACTTCTGCTTACCCTGTCTTGTTAATTATTTATTGTTTTAATTGTTTAATTTTCACTAATTTTTCTCATTTTCAGCCGAACCATAATAAGGATGTGTTCTATTTCAGTGGGCTAACATATCTATCTATCTATCTGTCTATCTATCTATCTATCTATTTGCTACTTTTTGAGTCTGAACCAGGACAGGAAAAAGATGTTTTTAATTTGAATGGAGCAACCTCTAGTATGCAGATTAGTCTAAAAAAGTCTAAATAAGTTAAATAATAAGTTAAATAGATTTTATTTAGTTTATGGTTTAAGTTGAAAAACAAACATTTAACATAAAAGGTTAAATACAGGTTTATTACTACTACTACTAATGCTAATACTAATACTAATAGTAGTAGTGAATTATTACTGTTATTATTAATAATGATAGTATTAATAATAAACCTTTAGTTATTGTTATTAATTATTATTATAATTAGATTTAAATAACATTAATTCTTTAGACAATTAATATACTTGCAAAACAAGTTTTTATATGCTTTTTTGCACATATTATAATATCATTATATTTTATGTTTTTTTAGTACCTTGAAATACCATGTATTCTACATACTATGGCATGTGAATGTATCAGTCAATATGGTATATTCAACAATTCCACCATTTTTACCTTCTGATACATTACTGTATGATAAAACCGCCACAGTAAGTTTTCTGAAGGGTTCAGCTATGACAATCTGTGTCATGTGGTTATCGGTGCTTCAACAGCATATATAGAAAACACATAGTGGGGAAGCACAAAATCCAAAATAGCAGTACTTGATGGACAAATCCAGCTATTTTGTGGCCGGAAGCCTGAAATGAACAAAAGGCAGCACTTGTGTAGAATAATACATGTCAGTTGTCTTCAGCCCACTGCTGCTTTGAAGGCGGCCATGGACAGCCAGCACCGTCCCACGGCGCGGGGAGCTTGTGTACGCCGTGCTACTATATAAAAGACTGTCGATTCAAAGGCAAAAAGCCTCAACTATTTAACAGCGAGTTGTGGGCTCTAATTATGGGAAACGCAGGCAGGAAAAAGTGGCTTGGGGTTTTTCAGTCCGTCTGTTTGTGAGGACGAGATGCTGTTTATTGAAATATTTTCAGGGCTAAACATAGACAACTGTCATTATGGACGGTCTCCTCAGAATGTCTCAAATATACTGCATCCCTATTTCACAGGCTAATGTGACGCTGTGGGGGCTGAAACTGGACTTCGGCATCCACATCCTCAGGAAGAGGTGGTACAGTCATGTGAAGCCAGAGACACAAACAGCGCTTAGACCACCGTCCTTGATTAAAAGGGCTCTGAGTGCGTTTGACGCAAAGTTAAGCAAAGCATTTGTTGCCTCCAGGCACATACGGGCTACTGTACAGAAATTTACAGGGTCATGTTGTACTAATATCCCATAATGGTTTGCGTTCAACTGGAACTGAGTGAGGCACTCTGTCCCATTTTACCTCCCTCTGCTTTTATCGCCTGTGACATGGTTTTGAAGTAATGTGTAAATACCATGGTACATGAATATGGTAATCGTTCATTACCATGATATATACAAAATGACCATTGGTAACACTGTTTGATACTATCAGTGTACCATGGTATGCCACAGTATTTTTTTTGTAAGGGTATTAGGTTGCCCGTGCATGGATTAACTCACTTTCGAATTTCAAAAAAGCCCACAAGTTCAGCAAGATTTTTTTAAAATGAGGCCAAATGTATGTATGTGAAAGTACAGTAAGTGTGTATTAGAGATGCTTGAGGGCTGGAGCGCTGAAAGCAGTCTTTGTGTGGGTGTGGAGCCCATCCTACGCCCTCCCCGCAGCCACGGTGCCCGGGCCCTGTGGTGGCGGATCACAGTTAATAACTGTGTGGTTGGCTGTCAAGAGCACTTAGCCTGATGCTGGGCAGACAGGACCTACGAACAGAGCTTCCTCTGGCCGATTGAGAGGCTGTGTGTGTGTGAGCTAGTGAACATGTATACACCAGTATCTTGACCTTAAACCAAAGAAGAAAAAACTTGCATGTGAAGGTATTGAAATGATTCTGTAATATCTCTATTTCAATCTTAAAATATTTTTTTGATTTAGGATGCTTTTTTTGAGGAGTCTTGCTAATGCTAGCATTTTGCATTTTCTACACCAGGGTACAGTTACTGATTGTTTTAGAACATTATGATACAAATATGTACTAAACTGTAAGAAAAGTAATTCTTGTGAAAAAAAAAGGTAAAATTGCTACAGTAAAAACATCTGATTTACCTTCATATTACTTACCAGCACCTTATAGAGTGATACAGTAAAACATGGTATTATATGTAATGGCTATAAAGTAATGTAAAATGTATGGATTACCAAATAATTTACACTTTAAATCTGTATACTTTTTTACAGATTACACCTTTAATCTGTAATACAAGAAAATGTTTTATAGTAAATAGTTGTTGTTTTCTAAGTAAAACCATCACTTCTTATATTGAAATTGTTTTGTTTTTAATCATTTATGTATGTTAGGGTGTTTTGTGCAATATTTTTTTGTTATATAGTAATTTAAGCTTATATTTTTGATACAAGTTACATAGAGGCACCTGTATCTAGAGGATACAAAATGTTATTCTCTAATAGCCGAATCATTGTCACTGTATTTTAAAGGTTCAAATGCTCACTGATGCTCCAGATGGGGAAACGATGCATTAAGGGGTGTAAACTTTTAAACAGAATGAAAGTGTACATTTTTCTTATTTTGACTAAATATCATATATTTTTTTCATGTGGTGCTGCCCTTCAGAAGCTACAGAAGAATTTGTGGGACCTGAAGGATTTTTCTGAAGAACAGGCAGTTTAACTGTTCAGGACAAACAAGGGACTCATGAACAACTATCACAAAAAAACGCACACAGCTGTGGATCATTAAGGAAACAATACAGTATTAAGAATCAAGAGTATGCAAACTTTTGAACGGGTCATTTTTATAAATTCAATTATTATTTTTTGTTGTGGACTATATGTAAACATCTTTTATGTGAAATATCTTATTCAGGTCAGTACTAAATTAAAAATAACAAGCGCTTTGTATGATCCCTCTTATTTTGGTCAAATAAATAACATTTTGCAGATTCTGCAAGGTGTATGTAAACTTTTGACTTCAACTGTATATCAGAACCTGTAATTTAAAGCAAACAGAAAAAGTAGACAACGGCAGAAAATGCAAAATGCTAACTAGCTGTTCTGCTGCGTTTCTCACCAGTGTGAGCTGATACTTTGGCCGACGTTTACAAGGACCTGCTGATGAGGAAAATGGCTTTTTTTGTAGTCAAATAAAGCAAGCTATATATTCACTGTCTGTTTGGGATTCAAAGTCCAGCTCATCCTCAAGTGTGTAGATTAGATAAAGACACATGAAGACAGGGATACCCGGCCTTCGGCTATTTGCTCGGTCCCGTTCCTAATAGCATTTGATCCTGGTACAGATAACAAGGTGACTTTTCTGCAGTGAAAAAAGCTAGACATTATCTGTACAGTTGCTGAGATTTGGGAAGCACGTCGACAGTCATATCAGTAACACAGTAGTGTGTTGCCTTTTAACTGAATTTTAAATAGCATGGGTAAAAACGTGTGTTTGAGCAAGTGTTCCCTAAATAGCTTTTGGCCCGCCATTTCATGGGTCTAAGAAAAGTGTAATATTTTTGTCTCATCGATCATAGCTCATTGATCCCTTGCACACCTTTCCGCAGCCCCTTTTCCCAGATCGCTTCATTGGTTAATGCTGCACAGGCTGTCAGTCAGCGTGCTCCAGGGCTCCTGTATCAGACTCCCTTGGGTGGAGGCTGGAAAAAGTTCCCTCCAGTCAGGCCAACAAATTAGATCCCAATCAGTTAGAAAGCCCTGAACACTGCTTCTAGCCAGACCCCCAAGCCTGCAAACACAAGCCACCTTGCAGCTCTGATTCCACCTAGAGCTGCACAAAGCCGAGACAGCTTTGGCCTTGTCCCTGACAAGACCCCTGAGCTCACCAGCATTCCCCTCTCCTCTCCCCACACACTCTTCCTGAGAGAAACCAGGTGCTACAGACGCTGAAATAGTGTTGACTGTTCTTCTCCTTTCACCCCTGGATATGGTACGCCATTTCCCACTACTTGGATCATTTGCACTATCACCTTTCCACTTGATTTTTCAATTTCTTGCTTTCCAGTTTCAAAACGACAGGCTTTATTTGGAAGTCACTTCAGAGATGTCAAAATTGCACTGTGCAAATTATAACGTGGAAAAGGTCCAGCTCGGTTTATCGTATAGGCAATTATTTATGACAACTCCAGGTTGTGAGAACGTGATGTTTTGTCTGTTGTATAGCCAGCATGAAAATGGCTATATGGTTAAATTTTGCAACTAGAATTTGAAAAAATTGAAAGTTAATACATACAATAAACATACAATAAAAAACATTTACATATAGTCTAAAGACGAAAATAATAGTTGAATTTATACAATTGACCTTGTTCAAAAGTTTGCATACACTTGATTCTTAATACTGTGTTGTTACCTGAATTAACTGATATTTAGGCAAAATAAGAAAAATGGTTTACACCCCTGGTGTTATAATGCATTGATTTTCTTTCTGGAGCATCAGTGAGCATTTGAACCTTCTGTAATAGTTGCATATGAGTCCCTAAGTTGTCCTCAGTTGGAAAAGGTGGATCTCAGAGTCATAGTCATTGTTGGAAAGGGTTCAAATACAAAAAAATGCTGAAAAACCAAAGAATTTGTGGGACCTGAAGAATTTTTCTGAAAAACAGCAGGCAGTTAAACTGTTCAGGAAAAACAAGGGACTCATGGACAACAAACAAACAAATAAACAAACAAAAACAGCTGTGGATCATTCTGTTAAACAACAGTATTAAGAATTAAGTGTATGTAAACTTTTGAACAGGGTCATTTTTTATAAATTTATTATTTTCTCCTGTGATATGTAAATGTCTTTTAGGTGAAATAGCTTATTCAGGTCAGTACTAAATAAAAAAGAACATGCATTTTAAATGATCCCTCTTATTTTGGTAAAATAATTAACATTTTGCAGATTCTGCAAGGTGTATGTAAACTTTTGACTTCAACTGTATTTCATATTTGTCCAAACTAGGTCTGGACTGTCTTTGCGTTAAAATATTTGGTAACACTTTTTTGTTAACTACTATTTGCAAAGTGTTTTGCAAAGTCACTACTTATTGATATTAAGTAGGGTTGTTGTATAGCTATGTTAAGATATTGGGTATGGTTAAGTGATCCACAATACGCATGCATGCCATGCAGAATAAGGCATTAATATGTGCTAATAAATAGCCAATATGCTAGCAATATGCATGCTAATGAGCAGCTAGTTAACAGTGTACATGTGTTCCCTGATCTAAAGTTTTACCACTTGATTTGTTGCATTATTTATGAACTGTGTGTGGCTACACTAATTGTAACTAACAAACACTCATCATAAATGGTTGTGACAGGTTTTTTCATTGTTCATATCTGAACAATACAGTGCAGCTGATTACAAATTTGGCAGTTAGTCAAACCAGATTTTTCGAACTATATGCTATTTTGTTAAACGATATCGTTTTGGTATAAATGAACAAATAGATCACCAGATGTGCGAGTGAACAAATGAAGAAGGTGAATTGTCAGATGTGATTAGCAAACAGCTTGTAATTGCATGCAATGGCCAAAAACTGAAGCCTGGTTCATGCTAATTACTATTCCTTATTGCCACTCTGAGATTGTATTTGTCATTTTCTGGAACGTATTCAAGTTTTTGACACTTCCAAATGCTTAATTCTGCATGTCTTGCATAAGACACCATTACATTTTCCTTTGACAATACTTGTGTTACAGATATAAAATCCAAGCTATTATTTAGTGCCATCACTCATATAATTCATTTCATTAGATTGTGCTGAACTGAAGTCAAGTTGTTTGCATAACCATTAATGTACTTGCTGTTGGACCCCACCCTTCATCTGAGAGTCTTTATCCTCTAAATAGCTTGAAGGCTATTAAGTTAATTAATGGCACATGGAGAATGAGGATCACCCAGAATCTCAACCTCATGCAGTTTTTATCCCATTGTTTTCTGTATTTTTTTTTTCTCAGTTCTTCAGTGTCAGATGAGTCCAGTATGCTAAATACCGCTGTTCCCAATCCAGGCAGATCCAATGGTCAAGTATTACTCATTCAGAGATTCCATTCCTTTTAAATATGACTTTGGCTCCACCTTCCCTCCTCTTGCTGCTCAATCCTGCCAACATCTTTCTCTCTAATGAACTGTGGGTATGCTGTCATTGTCCAAGAGCTGAGCGTAAAATGTGTTGGGAGCGAAAATGACATGGGGACGAGCCAATACATGTCAAGAAGGCACCACCAGGAAGTAAAGTTATCTCACGTGGTTCGTGAGATGGGGTGCTGAAGAAGAGGAAAGTGACAAGAATGTGAGAGGCTAGGCAAGGAACAGGGAGGTTAACATCAGGGGGGGAGGGTGCTAAACTGATCTGGTTTGCTCTCTGATGAATATATCTGTATGTGATTATTTTGACAGCAGTTATAAACCCATAAGGCCTGGCCCCAGTTCCTGCTCTTGTTGATTTAAACCACTGAGCCCCATAAATAATGGCTGATTAAGTGGCTGCGCCAGCTCTCTTAGCCCAATTTACCGCTGCCTGGGTCTGAGCGCTGTGGCCCTAAATGTGTTCTGCATTAGTATTACTAAAGAGGACTGGGAATAAGAGGCGACTGGTCCCATGAGCTGGAAGAAGCTCTCAATGAAACAGGGCATCTTTTAATAATCATTTGAGCAGACCTAAACTGTGCCTTGATTTAAAGGAAACATGGCAGAGATACACTTATGTCATGAGCAGTCATAAATGTGTCACGCTAAGTAAACTCATTAATTACAAAAGTCTGATATTTTTAAATGCATATACACTCACTCCAACTGTGCTGTTTATGTCAGACACTTTTTGCACTGTGTATCAACAACTCAGCTGCGATTAATGACATACAATAGTAGCCATTATAGTTGGAGGAAAAACAACCCAGGCTCATTGGAAATACGGGCCTCTATCCACTTTTTTCTGAACGCGGAAGTCTCATCCGACTGGAGCGGTGCTTTACATTTCCAGGCTGGTAAACGTGCACATTTTTATATTTAGTTATATTGAAAAAGTTTCAATTCAGTCTATATTTTTAACCCGTTTTAACATGGATTTCTATGGAGACTGGAACATGAAAGCACCCAAACGGAAGTTAGAAGCCTTCATTGCGCCACTCATCGGTTACTCAGGAAAAAGGTGGATATATTACATTTCTGCAACACCGTAATGAAGTACCTTACTAAACGTTGCGCGGCAGTTTCAAAGTGAAATGTCCAGAGAGTGGCGCTAAAACACACGTTTAATACGTGACCGTGGCACGTTTTTATTAGGTTGGTACAGGCACTTATTACTGCGTTTTGTAATTACGCTGCTTGAGGTACGTATTGGGGCTGTTCAGAATTCACATAGCCGCTTAGTATCGCTAAAGGCTAATGCTCTATCCTGTTGGAAATATCCCCTACACCAAACCCAACCCTAACCCTAACCAATAGATTTAACAAATGCAGAAGTCATATAAAACGCATTTGTTGAAGCAGCCGTGGTATTTTAACTTGCTTATGCGGACTTGAGCTGTTTTGTCGAACCGTAGTTTCGCGGGGTTCGTATCGGAGCTCATTGCTCAGTTTTACATAAATTTATGTGGAGGCACCAATATTATATAGAACCTATGTTGGTAATTTAATAAATGTGTTAAACAATCTTAGCAACTCTCAAAAATGAACATGTACATTAAAATATGGTAATGCCTAAATTCACTTGGAGCATTGAAAAATATATAGTGATTTATAATGGTATACCATCTACCATTAATTGTTTTTCAGCCATAATTTAATTACATAATTATCTGACTATTGGTATTAAATTAATTTTAAGATCAAAACTTTTGTGTACTGTATAAACACCCCAATTTAGTATTTATGTAGTCTACTTTGTACCAGGTGCATAATAATAATAGTAATAATTATTATTATTTAAAAAAATAAGTGGAAAAGGAGCTCCTGACACCCGTTTTCTTTAAAGGGATAGTTCACCCAAAAATGAAAATTCTGTCAATAATTACTCACCCTCATGTCGTTCCAAATCCATAAGGACTTTGTTCATCGTGGGAACACAAATTAAGATATTTTTGACAGAACCCGAAAGCTTTCTGACCCTGCATAGACAGCAACGCAACTGACATGTTCAAGGCCCAGAAAGGTAGTAAGGACATTATTAAAATAGTCCATGTGACATCAGTGGTTCAACCTTCATTTTATAAAACCACAAGAATATTTTTCTGCCCAAAGAAAACAAAAATAATGACTTTATTCAACAGTTTCTTCTCTTCTATGTCAATCAATGCACGTTCAGGAGAGTGATCCACTGATGTCACATGAACTATTTTAATTATGTCCTCACAACCTTTCTGGCCCTTGGACATGGTAATTACATAGTTGTCTGTGCAGGGTGAGAAAGCACTTTGAATTTCATCAGAAATATCTTAGTTTGTGTTCTTAAGATGAACGAAGGTCTTACAGGTTTGGAACGACATGAGGGTGAGTAATTAATGACAGAATTTTCATTTTAGGGTGAACTATCTCTTAAAATAATGCTGTTGAAAAACTGTTGAAATATTAAGGGGCACAAACTTAATACATACAATTTTAGGATGGTCTATATATTTAATTTTTATCCTTTTTTTTTTTTATTTCAACTTAGTTTTACTGCAGCAGAGTTTCAGTTGGCCACTGAAAGTGTGAGAGCTCCCTCCAGCTGTCACTTATCCTGTTCAACAGTGCAGCGACTTGGCGAGCAGTCTTTCTGACAAGGGAAGCAGGCGCAATGGTGGTAAGTGTGCTTTGAAATTTTATTTCCCCCTCTTTAGTGGGATAACATTTCACCACTTTAGATTAGCCACCCCGGGTCCCATCAACACATTTAAGAGGGTGACCTCCACCTTCCCCCTCCGTGGCGCACAGTGAGACGTCTGAGATGACGGCGCTGTGTTAACCTGGCCAAGGGCAGCATAGCAATAACAAACACAGGATCACAGAACCAGTGCGACCCCTGACCTCACAGCCCTTGCCCAACACCACATAGATTATTATCAACAGAAACGGCTTTAAAGACCCAAACAAGGCCGGAAGGAAAGAGATAGTCACACACTAGGAAGTAGTTTTATATATTGTTTAATTTTCATTACAATATGCAGTTTTGATGAAATATAATTTACTAAAACCATTTGTTGATTTGATGCAAACATAGGCATAACATGTCAAGTTAAATTATTGTTTCAGGACAGTGGTGGAAAAAGTCTCTTTAGTTACGCTAAACACTGACTAATGCTAATTATCCATTCTGACTTTCAAAATAATGCAAAATGAAGGACACTGTGTGGTTTGCAGCCAAATACTGTAGCTGTTTTCTTCAAATCTGCGATACTTTGCATTAAAACATGTCTCTTGTGCATGCCACTGAGTCATAATTGTAAATGAAATGAAATGTAGACTACAAACATGTCAGAGAGAAAGAGAGGGATCAAATTCTGTGGTACTGCTCTGAGCCGAGTCTGACAGACTGCTCTAGTCCAGAGCTCTCAGACCTGATTGAGGTTTTAATAAGTAAGAGTAATATGACCTGGCTCCAGTCCCCATTTCTCTCTCTCTCTCTTTGTATTTTCTCTGTCCTTTCACTCAGTGTTTTAGTGCATCAGAAACACACAAATCTATTCCAGCTTTGGGAAAACTTTACAAAACCAGTGACGATTCAGAACTAAGAAGGTGGATCGGTGATGTGTAATACAGCTCACAGCTATAACCCTCCCTACTTTAACAAACACATCAGCTCACGTCGCGTTCGCGTTCGACAAAAAACTCCGCTTGTCTGAGTCTGAATGAGACTCCTTTGGCTTAACCCTTCATTTTATTGAAGTTCATCGAGAATAAACCATTAGTTCGCTACCGAAAGCAAACTGTAAATCAGACTCTTTGACAGGCGACAAGCCAATCAAAGACATTAGCTGGCAATGGCTCGGTTCTTCATTGGTGAGTGGCAGTAAATGATTCACACTAAGTGTCATAGTTCCGCCCAGTCGTGAAACCAAACTTGTGTAGGCTGCTTGCTTTCATTGATTGACTAGGCTGTTCTTTTGCCAAACTGCTGTCAGCAAAGCCTGTGAGAGTCAGAAAAGCCAGATGGCCTGATGAAGAGTGTCCAGAGTCATCTGCCTTTACGTTCCGGTTTAACAAGTGGTGAGTAAAATGGGTAAGATAATTTCATTTGGCATCTATCAGCTCAGATGTTTGCCTGAGGTTAACTGCTTAAATGTTTCGGAAAGCATTTAATTGTAAAGCCCAAATTTACAGGTGGGTTTTGCTGATTGCTGCAGCAGTGTATTGTTGTGTGCTCAAGGATGTGTTTGAGATGTGTGACTGATTGTGTTTGTGGGCCTCATTCTTAGGAATCTGTTTATTGTCCTGGTCACTATAAGAAAGTGGACTTTGCTCCCTATTAAGTTAGTGACGACACAAATGGCATCAGCATCAGTAGCCGTAAACTACTCCCATCCGTCTTGTCCATCACCTGAGTCCCTGACATGAACCTTTGATAAGATCCCATTCTCCTTGAGTGTGGTGAATGCGTCTGTGTAAATGTTGATTCTTTGTCTAGACATCTACTGGCTTGCTTGTTCTCGTGCTCCCTGTGGTTTTCCTAGGGATGCAGAGAAATGATCCACTTGTCTTAAGATGACTCTCAGGTTGAATTGTTGGGGTTTAAAGGATACTGTCAGGGAGGGGAAAAGGATGGGCCAGCGAAACATGATCATTGCTAAACATTGTAGAATTCGGTGGGATTGCTTTTAAGCTTTTTTAAATGTCTATTATTATTATTATTTTAACAGGCACAAGTTTATTTTTTCGTTCATTCGTTTGTTCAGTCATTCTCAAACAAATGCATACAAAATATTAACAAAGTGCATCATAGAAAATGTTGTTGCATTGATTAAGCTTTTGTAGCATAAAGCGAAAATCAAATAAATAAATTGATTTTGTCAGTTAAATTGAAAATTATATTGCATTAGTCATACTTTTGATTATATTGCTTAAAAAACTTTGGTTTCTTAGTTATTAATATAATGTTGTACATTTTTCATTTGGAATGTAATTTTACTAAAAATATTGCACAAGGGTTTTTGTCATTGCTTTTTTTTTTTTATTTTTAAATGGAAAATACACTTTTATTGACATGAGCACGTGTCTATTATGTAAATATGCCAGATTAAACCATACAGGCTAATTTTCATTTGCAGTCCCTATTAAATTAGTGGCGACACAAATTTCATGAGCATCAGTGCATAATTCGGAAGAATGAAATATACCGACTTTTCAATAGACTACCTAATATTGTACATATACAATGTATTGCAAAACATATATAATATACAAATACGCAGATGGTGTTTAAAATTCTCTAAAAAGCAAAATTATTTAAGCTCTATACTTTAAAAAAAACATTTTTTTAGTTTCCATTTTAGCAAGGGCTGTTAGTTCGACAAAATCATCCCCATTGCACACCCGCAGCCCTTGATATTATAGGTTCCCCTTGTCCGGTAACTGTGCTTTGAATCTTACCTTCAGCACAGACCTGCGCCGTCCCTTGACAAGGTTCCTTATCAGCTGAACTTGAATAAATTCATTAGGAACAGCACTGCGCGAGTTATGCGGTGGGTCAAAAACTCATCTTGTCCAACAGACGTCTTGCTTTTCATGTTAAGTGGGCAGATCACATTCTTAAGGGCCCCTCCTCCGCTTTCAAACGCGGGATCGATTTCTTTTTACTCTGTTTATGTTATCATTTGTAAATCTTACCAGAACTGGACCATGAGGCACAAGGGGGAACTCATACACAGTCTAATGAAGTATTTACAGATCATTCCAACTGTCAAATACTTTTGCCCAATGACATAGTGCAGAGTGCTCACGCTTAACAACTCGCGTTTGCTTTCCAAAACCCTACATGAATGTCTCAGGTTCAGGCGGATTTCATTACAGGTAAATACTATTGCGGGGACCTGCGGAATACGTAGCTAGTTTTCACTTTTTACGGGTGTTTTACTGGCTCTCGATTGAGAAGACTGGATTTTTTTTTTAACGAACTTCATTCTAAATCTCACTCATTGCTTTCAAATGCAGGCTACTTTTCGTGCTAAACATATTTATGTATTGTAGGTCCACGTGTCCATTAAAACATGACATTTTTCCGCACATGATCGCCCGCTTTTTTTCTTTTTTTTTTTTTACGGATAATTGTATTTATTTATTATTATTATTATTATTGTTGTTATTAGCCTATTAGTGCTACTGGATTTTTTTTTTCTCCTAAAATCTTGTGAAAGATGAAGACGTGAAGGTCTTCAGTGGAACCATTAGAAGGGGAAAATACGGGGGGAATCGTGACCTCTGAGTGGAAGTAATTAGTGCCATTCCTATTAGAGTTTCGCTTACAAAACAAATGGGTTTAACATTTATTTGGGGTGATGTTTTGTTTTCTGCCAAATTTCTTGTTGGATAGCTAATTCGTAGCATTGCATATAATAGTATAGCAATATTAATAAAATAACATGAGATCATTCAATACTTTTATTTTCGTTTAGGCCAAATAGCTAATGTAACGAAATAAACGAATTAAAGATTTAGAATTAGGATATTAGGGGAAAAATATACCTTTATATTTTTTTTGTGATGGCTTTCTTTGTATTTTATTGAGTTGTTGTCCGATTTGTAATGTTGGAAATTTCACTTAGACGCTTTAAGACTGGAGTAACGCCTATTTCCCAAACCAATATATTGCAAGTTAGAAGATTAAGAATTCTAATAAGGCCAAATATGGGTCTGAAATGTAGACTAATTAAATATTATTGAATATGAAATAATTGTTTAAATAAGAGTTTTATAAATCTTAGTGCTCAACTAACTACATATTAATGTAAGGGCTGTACAATAACACTGTAACTTGTGACTGCGGTGACTTCATTAAGCAAGATGCAATGAAACAGACAAATTTACCCCTTAATTCAGGCACATTGGCTTTGTAATAATCAACATGCATCAATTTATTAATCTAGTCTTGTCTATGATACGCTGAAACCAAAGCCCATTTACGTCTTACATGTTGAGACTATGCATATTTGAATTATTATTACTATTAGTAGTAATAGTAAGGTGGAATAATTGTGTAACATTAACAGATGAAATATGCCGTTTAATGTAAATGTAAATGAGCCTATCGATTTACATACAGAATTAATACTTATTAAAAATGTGTAGCGAAACGAATAGAATGAGAATAATGATTTTGCTGATTGCCTCTACTATTGACTTATTATTTAGGTTACTCTTTAATATTGTCCGACAACAGTTGATCAGAAACTGTGTATGGGTTGAGCAAATGCTCTTCATACAATTTGTTTACTAAATTAATCTCGAAAATTCAGTTTAAACGTTATGTTAACAAAAGTTGTGTTCTTTCATCCATACGACTTGATCATCGTCACCTTTAAGGATTGTAGTAGTTCACCTGAGTTTCTATTTACACTATGCAGGTGGAATATCCGTTTGTGCATTTGTTTAATACCTGTTTAAATTCAGTATTCATTTAGAATTTGAATTTCTCACTCTTCACTTCACCTCACCCCTGTGTACAAGCATAAAAGATCACACTCCATGCGATACAATTCAATACAACCACACTTGCATCTGGAATCACGGTAATTGGAGGCGTAGTTTTGATTCTGGCCACTAGACGGTGCTATTTCCACATTTACTATTCAGAGACCAGTCAGTGTAATCAGCAATGACCTGAAGGCACGATCCCACAGACGTAACTCAAACAAAACGACTAACATTTGTGATTCGAGATTATGCTGATGTTAGCTTTTGCCAGGTGAAGTTTGTGTAAGTCCTTTAGATAGCCTACATTCACATTTTTATACAGGGTGATTTGCGAAAACTGCTCCAGATAGGCTACTTTATTTTATTTTTTAGTTATTGTCTTAACTGATTTTAAATGAGACTTTCACTGTGGATCTGCATAAACTAGCAATAAACCTTTGTGTAATTTTAGGGCTTCCCCAGTCGTTTTAATTCGTTACATTTCTGGGACGTTATTAGGACGAAAATGCTGTGTCAGATATTTCTCATTAATGTCCCCGTTTTTAAAAAAATATATATTGGTAAATCTTTGATCGAACGTGCGTTCAAAACATTTAGGTAATTTACTTTGAGACAGTAGCCCAGCGCGTTGCAAACCGCCAAGTTATTATTGTCTTATAGATGGCATCTTTTCAATTATTTACTTTCTCAAACCGAATTGTTTTCTTATTTCTGAAGTCTCAGGCATATATATTTTTAATTGTTTTACAGTTTGACTCTTTCTGCTTGAATGTTGTTTTGACTCCAAGTAGTCAGCTAATTTTAGATCCCCAGTTACCCAAGAAATGGAAAAGGGAGAGCTCATGGGGACCGTAAGAAACATGCTCAAAAAAGGGTTCCAAAACCAGAGCTCAATAATTTAGAACTGCTCGAGACACCAAGCTTTTGCGTGCAAGAAGTTCACATTAATTAGAGAAACATTCTCTACGACAAATATACCACAGTAATGTTCATTTGGTTAAAGAGTGTGTCCATGTTCTTCTATGGGGAGCAATGCAATAGCAAATTATTACTGTTTTTGTAATGATTATATAAAATAAAATGGATATGATTATTTACGGAGCATAATTGATCTTGTTAAATTATTTAGATATTTAACAAATTATAATGTAATATTCGAATATAATATAATACAATTTAATACAGAAACACTGAAAGCGTACTAAGTTTATATATGGGTCAAATAATACGTAATAATAATATTCTATTTATTTATCTATCTATTCAGTTATTTAGTTAATGCTAGCTGTGTTTTTTTTTTTGTTTGTTTTTGTTTTTTTGTAAATCTGTAAATCTGCAGTTATGTGGCCCAGGTGGTAAAATACTGCATTTCCCACGGAAGTCGCATTTACAGAATACAAACTTTCGCTTTGCATTCAAATACCAACAGAAACTATATTCACCAACAGAGAAAGTGTGAGAAAACGCGCGCCGTGATTTTCAGGGTAGGCTATGTTTATGATTATAATTATTTTTGCATTCAAATATTAACGCAAATATTTAGATAATAGTTTTGTTAATAATTTTGATATGATCTTTGTGTGTCTTTTTGAAAATTCCAAAGGCTTAAAATGTGCGTTTTTTCATACAAAAGAGAGCGAGGCATAGATAATTGCAGAGCTACAGTAATAATAATATTAATAATAATACTACTACTACTAATAATAGATGTTTAACTTTTGATTTCTGTTTTCCTGTGTAATATAAAGACTTGTTATCTAACGAATTATTCGCATTTTTAACTATAAATGTTACGTTTGGTTAGTGGAGTTGTGAAAGTAAGAGCACGTTGCTAAAACGAGCAAAACTTTAGCTGATGTGAACATTCTTGTAGATGTTTTCATTCTGTCAGTGACCACCAACTTGTATGTCACTATACATCAAAATAGGAACAACTGCACTCACCTATTCAAGTTTACACGAGATGAGCAGGCACCATGCTGTACTTCATATTTTATTTATAACTGCGTTCTGTCAAATTCAACGAGGAGCAGAGTTAAGAAGTGACATCCAGCTGATATTTGAATATATTTTGTGTTGCTTCATTCAGACCTGCAGACACCAGAATTTCAAGTTCTACGTGGTATATATGCTGATCAACTGCATTATTTAGTCTGTATTAACAACACAATTCCATTTTGCATTTTACCTGTCACGCAACGCTGCAACACCATCATCACCATGATCATTATCTTGTATTATAATAGTGACGAATGAGGTTGGAGAATCAGCCAGCGTTCGCTCACACACCCCAGAGTGTCTCAAAGCAGCAGAGCAGCCAACAGCACACACCATTGTGCAGTTAATGAGTTCTCATTAAACCATCACAAAGGTAAGTTTTTTTTTTCGTACAAACATGAATGTATGCATGCATTTAAATCTTCATGTGATGCAGCGTATATGTGGCTATAGCTATGAGATAAACTGAGGGCATAGTTGTAAAAATGGTTGTGAAGGATCTGTTTAGTCGAGAACTTTTTGTGAAGGATCTTGTTTAGTCGAGAAGTTTTCAGGTTCAACTTTGACAGCTTGTATGGTGATTTGTAAGTGGTGAAAGCAAATAAAGACAGGGAGATCCTAAAACGTTAGGCTTCGACATGCACCATGCTTTTTTTTCCCCCTCCGTGTTCAAGCATTGCTCGTTTCTCTTAGACACCAGCGTTTCCAGTGCACATCACAAACCGTTTCACAGTCTAGAAAGTGTTCTGTCTTTATAGCTTACGGCTTGCTGCGATTGTGTCATTTGTGCTGTTGTGAGTTGTCCTCTCGACTTAGGACCACCAAAGATGAGTCCGTCACTTCCAATGTGCTATGATAGAGAAATCAACCATTAGAAGGTGATTCCGTTAAAACAATAACAACTCCGCTATCGACACAGAAACTAAATTAGCTGCATTTTAAGTAGTCGGTGTTCACGTGAAAGTGCCTCATTCATCATTTCCAAACATGATTTTTCCATTATCCGTTTTAACATTAACCCACAAATCCACCCGTATAGTTTCCCTCCTCCAGAAGATTGCACGCTGCATACTTTCTTCTGTATGTTCTTATCACTGTTTAACGTCGGTCGAGCAGATCAGTCATCATTTCTGTGTCATTTCATTGGGTTAAAAAGTAAACATTTACAGGACAGCGATGCATTCGGTCATCGCGTAAAATGCATTGAAAAGAGATACCGGTGTGCAGCTGATCTGAAACAGCTTCTCAATAGAAATGCAAGCTAAGGACTGAACTAAAATTATAGCTTTTAAAGCGGATGTCAACACCAAAATAATGAAATAAATAACTGCAGAAAAACAGAAGTCAAACTAAGAAGCTAAACAGAAGTTCAACTAAGTCGCTTTATTGATAACTTATACATGGAATGCATTAATTACTTACCTTGGACAGCCCCGTCCCTCCCTCCCTCCCTGTCACACTTCCACGTTTGCTCTCCAGTCCTCCTCCCCTCCCACTCCCCACTCCTCTCTCGGCTCTCCGTCAGTCTGCTCGCCGCGCAAGGGAGAGATTGAAAGTGACACACTCACATTGTTGCTCTTGAGATTTTGCGCCGCTTGTAATAGGTAATGTCCGCATCGCACAGAGCAGATACTTGACGTCTGTTTTAGCTTGCTTTCTCTTTGTGTGCATGCAGCAACATAGATGGACGTTTTCAGATCTTGATGCTCGCTTTGCGCCCGCTGCTGAGATTTTCAGTTCTGCCCCGGACACTCGTGACTCAAACTCGCGGTAAACGGTGAGCAAGATTCTGTACTGCCGGAGAGACGGTCGTCGGTCGCTTCTAGGAACTTCTCGGATCTCTGTGCTGTGTTCAGTCTCGTGCACTGTCCTCTCTCTCTCTCTCTCTCTCTCTCTCTCTTTCTCTCTCGCACTCGCCCTCTCTCTTCATGCTGTCTATCTCCTGCTACCTGTACCCCTCAGCTCGGAGTCTCTCAGTTCCAGTGGCTCAGTCACAGCGCACAGTGCACGGAGCCCACGTGTCCAACACCGAACCCACCGAACCCGACCGTATTCAGTCCTCTGCGAGGCAGCGAGAAGCCCAGCCCTGGATTCAATACTTTTAATCAATGGACAGAGCCCTCTCAACGGCCAACCGAGGTACCGACACGCCATAAGCAGTAAGTGCAACAGAAAATAACTTTAGTCTTCTTTCATCCGATGCTTCACATTCATGTTAACTCCTGCTGTAACAACTGGTTCCTGTTGGAACTAAGTAGCATTTCAGATCGAACTAACTATTATGTGTACAGATGAACAGAAATCTCGTGTTTGAATATAAAGGGGAAATTCGTTGAGGCCTTTAAAAAGAAAATAAATGTAGGCCCATTAAGCAGTTTAGAAGGCCATGGATGTTTTACATATTCCCACTTGCAGCGTACTTCAAGTGCAACACCTTTCTCACGTTATTTTCTGCATAAATAATGTTGCTGAAAGTTATAAAACTTAGCTTAGAGAGTGACTAAAGTTGAAAAAGTAAAATGCAGAATGCATCGGACGAGAGGGAGACTTTTGCCAGTGGAACGATTCGGTTTTTAGATATTCATCAGAATAACCAGAACGCTTTTATTAAACAGCCTAATAATAGCCTAATAATAGTAATTTAAGATGTGTTTCTATATAAGTTTAATTTCAAATATAATTGCAGTACATGAATAATAGCATCATGCAATTACGTTTAATTAATTAGAAGCTCAGGAAAGTTCAGAGCAAGAGCACCAGCGTCATGCACCTTGTGCGCTGTCGATCGTGTGGAAAAAAAATTTAATCTATGACGTTTTCTTTGAAGAAAATATATCAATTTGTATATTCAGTTAAACCATTAATTTAATAAACCTGTCGAGATTCTCGGATGAATTATTCGTTTTTATAGACGGGAGTGTTTTCAAGCGTTTAGAGGCCTTGAGTTTGAGCTAGTTTAAAAATTATGTTGAACTTTTTACAATTTGTACAAATACAAAAGCTTGCGAAGCAATGTAAAATTGTTAGATATTCTGAAAGCATTTTAAGGGAAAATCCTGCTTTTACTCCAGCCCCAACAAGATTAGGCCTCAAGTTTAGCTTCACACGTGTTTGACTTTTATGTCTGTGGTCTCCTCGCCCTCAGGTCGTTTGTGTGTGTGTGTTTGCTTGCGTGCGTGTGTGTGTGTGTGTAATTGGCATTTTCAGACTTTTTTAATGTGAGAGCCTAATTTTTCTTTTCTAAGTCTGGGAGAGGAATATGTGACTTGATTGCGAAAATGTTATGCTTGCATTATTTTGTCAAATAAATGAGGACAAAAACATAGCTATTAATGGGTCAAATAATTTTCAGCCTTGAGAAATTGAAGCTCATGGTTTGTTTACCCGGAAACTTTTCTTTTTCGTTTAACAATATTGTTATTGCATTGCTGTTTTTCCTGTTGTTGTTTTTCCTGCTTGCATACATTAATAGTACATTAAAAGCCGGGCGATATTACGCTGATTGTTCATGTTTTGTAAAACCTCACACTTTTTGATTTAGGTACCTCACGCTGTTAAACAACTGTTAATTGAGTATTTATTTTTTTATTCTTTAATGAGGAGAAACAGCCTTTATATAAAGGAAACCTGAAGCAAAAGACCGTGCATGATAGTAAGATTTAAGTTTTATTAAACGAAATTACTTTTACACTCTTCTGTTTCGATGAAATCAAAAGTGATTAAATTCGATTAAATTACATTTAGCATTTATTTAATTAAAATATAAATTTTTTAAAGCCAATCTGGAAACTCTATAAATACAGCTGTTTAGGACTAAAATCGAACACAGTTAGACATGCAGCACATAATAAATCGGAACAGGACAACCAGACAATGCATTTTTAATTACCATCTGATAGTTTCAAGATATTTAATGCAATGCGACGAAATAAACCTGTGATCTGCGTCTGCAGCAGGTAGTCTGAATTATTTGGGAAAAGTCAGAGATCTCATGTCACTGTTTTTCCACTATCAGAACGCACAACGTTCCTCTTTAAGAGTACAAATCTTTGAAGTGAAAGACAGTGAGCCATTTTCCTTACAGAGCCCGTGGATTTCTCTTTAATATAAGAATGATGGAAGTTACCCAAATCGTCTTTGCTTGGAGCCAAAAAACACACACACTCAGAATTAAGTAATGAAATCGCTATCCCTCTGTTGTCGAAAACAATACACATTACATGGAAATGGAACTACAATCCAGAAGACAGTTGTACTCTTATTAGACTCTGAACTCTGAAGTAAATAACTAAATTAAAAAAAGAAAAAACACATGCTGAGTGCACATGATTTGTTATTATATTACATGCGATATTTTTTCCCCTGTCAGTTCAAACTCCGAGTTATGTATACATCGCTTTAAAACTTTACAGCAATGTATTTGAAGAGTCACTCACAAAATCATGCCTGTGCAAGAGGGAGGTATGGTTGCTATATAGCTGCCATCAGCGGTAGAGATCATTCTGTTTCTTTTTAAAGTTACATTGATGTATCCATTATTCATTTGCACAAACTTGGCCCCCATAGCCAGCGGAGACGTTTTCTTAACCAGGACCAAAAGGAAAAACAAAACGTTAATTAGTCTCCGTAACAGAGAGGCTCTATACGTCTCAGTAATTTTGCAATAGATGGAAGCCTCTGAGGATACTTTAATCTCGCGCTTTGGGAAGCCCATCAAAATGGATCAAATCCAGCATTTATCCACGGCATGTTTTCTCCAGCCCTACCTTCAGGGAGAGTTCAGCGCCAAATCATTTTACTTTAGCCTATACGTACAATACCTGTTCATTATTTTCTTTAATACGTAACACACTTGTCGTTATATCTGTATGGAAGGCGGGAACAGATTTTAGCTGCCTAGAAATGTCAGAATAAAAATAAAATAAATTAAATCTTTTTTTTTTTAAGTCTACTTCATAATACTGATATTTCACGTAATTCCAGTAAAGCAGTATTTATTATGCAAATTCTTAAAACGTCATTCTTCTGCTGGAAATATAGTCTTTGACAGATTACACCGGCCTGTGGGTTCCGCACACTGATTCACAGATGTACATTCGAAAGGTCAACAGGTGTTTGTGTCATTGCTGTATATTGTGTATCTTAGAAGGTTTGGAGCACTGTACCGGCCGACCAGCTCGCTGGACCAGAAATATTCGTTTAGTAGAATAGGCCTAATATTAATTCGTCGCAAATAGCACGTCAAGGCCTGCTACCTTACATCTGGACGCGAATTTGGTAATTTGTAATCATTTTCAACACTATTATTATTTATAATAAAAAAAAATAAAATAACAACCTTTTTTTTCTCTTCAGTATTATTTTAATAAAGTAGATTTACTAACTTTCTGGATTGCCTACATCAAGTCTTGGCTATGACAAACGCTATTTCGATCGTTTTGCCCATGGAATGATACGGATCATGCGGTTTGTTTGACACTACAGCGTATGTGAATAAGCTGTCACTGTTAAAGCTAATATTAAGCACCATATCAGCTTAGTTTAGTTTAGTTATCAGTTCATTTTTTAGTAAATTTCAAACAGTTAAACCATAATGAAAAATTCTCAAAACTAAAATGTACATTATGGAAATATCAAGTTATTGTTTTGGCCAACTACTATTGTATTTAAAAAAGATTTTTTTTGTTTTTATTAATTTATTTTGTAGCATTTATTAGTCCTGAGGGCACAGTTCAGCCCTTTATATAAAATCTGTCATTATGTAGTTGGCTCTTACTTGGTTATGCAAGCATGGTATTATTGTGTGTGTATTTGAAAGTTTAGTTTGAGGGGAATTCACAAAATATTCTAATTTAGGAGCGTTTTGAACTAGGTGTTTAACACCTTATAAAACCACTGCTAGAAAAAGTGGCACATTTTTGTAACTAGATTTCTCTTACTGAGATATATTTCATTGTGACAACTTCCTGTGTGACAGCTAACCTCTCTATATATTTTATATATATATTATCAAACCATTTAACACTTCATACCTAAATCCAGACCCGAGTCACCGGCCGTGTGTGTGTTCATGTGTGTTTTATAGCCCTGCTCAGTGTAGTCTACCATGTGTGATTTTGTGAGTCAATGTGTGGTCCCTGGAAGTGTCAGAGCAGTGAGCCTGCTCTGTGGTTTCTATGTGTTGAGTGTTTGTGTACACTTGTGTTTGTCCGTTTTTGTATGTGCGAGTCAGAGAGCAGGAGATTTTAGGAGAACATAATAAACTGCTGTTCACTCTTTATCTTTTACTGTCTAAGATGTTTATAAAAACTAAGCGTGCTTACCGGAAGATCTGTCGCCCTCTCTTAGTATCTGAATCGACATATACTCCGCTGCGTCCAGTACATTTACACTCTTCCACATTATGACAACTGTGCTTGTTACTTTTTAAAAATTCAGTAATATCTTAGGAACACTTGACTGACTTTTACTGCTAATGTATATTCTCACTGCCTGTCAAGTGTTTATTTCATATATTCCTAAAGGATATATATATATATATATATATATATATATATATGCACATGTATGTATATATATTTACACATACATCCAAGGAAGTCCCGGTATCGAGTTTGTCACACTATGTATATTTCCAGTGTAATCATCTGTCTTGGTTACAGTTTGATCTGCCATCAAAATAATGGGTGATAAGCTGCTATCTATCTATTCTTCCCTTCCCAACGCACACACCTGTGAGACACCGAGGGGCCTTCAATACGAATCCCTCAACCATCTTCACCTGCTTTATCTGTACCCTGACTGAGCCGATGCTTTAATAACCCTGCAATAAATGAGTATCACAGCCCTGTTCCCTGGTCAATAAGGTTAACGCCTTAACATGTTGTCAACACAAAGATACCTTGATACCACCAGGTTCTGAACAACACACGTCTTTATCTCAATCACTCATTTGCATGCGTGTCTCTATTAGTTGTTATTAGCTGTTGTCGGGTAAAAGGGCTTTTATTACTCTGAGTTGAAAACGAGCAAGAAATCGGACACTCTTGTCCTGCCAAACAGTCTTTTCCATACCTAATTTGCGAAATTGCTTTTTATGTCATCCTTGTAGTCCTTCTCTTTTCCCCAACCTTCTGCCTTTTTTCTCAATATTGTTCTCTTCTCTGTGTATACTGACTGACAGTGTGAGCATAGTCAGATCAGCAGTGTCGTTTACTGCCCTCAGTTTCCTGTGTGTGGTACAACTGGCAGAGGCCACGCTCATTGCCAAAGAAAAGAGTGCAATGTGGAGGGGAGAGGAAGGTTAGCAGAAAATATATATCGCATGCTTAGGAGAGAGTCTCTGCAGTGTGGTCGTCGTAGTTTGGAAATTTGAGTCTCATGGGATCGGAGTTCTGTTCCACTCCCTCGTCTGGCTTCTCTCATCTACCCCTAAACATAACAGTCATTAGTTATGTTTGTAATGTGTGGCTGCAAGCATTACAAATAAAAATGGAACCGTGTATCTGGTTGTGAATACCTATTGGTACAACTCTAAAACGTAAGGTGCTGTGTAACTTTCAGTTCCATGTTGTGTGTCATTTGTCAAGTGGACTGGTTAGTATGCATGCTTTTTATTGGCATGCAAAAACTGCAAATTTGTAATAGCTGTACTGTTTTAAATGCAACAACCTCTTCGATATTTTGTAGCGCTTCCAGCTATTAATCACCTTACTGTAAGCAATTTCTTAATCTTGAATCAAAATCTTGCTTTCATTTTTTTTAATCTTCATAATCTTTGTTGATTGTTATTCATAAGTTGCACTGATTAGACTTTTATCTCAGTTTCTAACTGATGTCAACTTGTTGCAAGGACAGGACTTAAGAGCAATCACAATTTTATGATGACTGTAAATGTAATAGTTCAATTGTAATAGTTCAAAAATGAAACTCTGTCATCATTTAATACCTTGTTGTTGTTCCAAACGTGTATGACTTTCTTCCTTCATTGAAACAAAAAAAGATGTTAAATAAAGTCATAAGTCAGGTTTGGAACAACACGAGGGTGACTAAATGATGACAATATGTTCATTTTTGGCTGAACTCTCACTGTAAAAACCTAATGTAATTCCTGTAATAAATATAAATTGAAATTACAGTGGTTTTTATTAATAAAAAGTTATTCTTTTATTATTAGCAATCCCATTTGCGACCCTGGACCACAAAACCAGTTACAAGTAGCACGGGTATATTTGCGGCAATAGCCAAAAATACATTGTATGGGTCAAAATTATCATTTTTATTTGATGCCAAAAATCATTAGGATATAAAGTAAGGATGTTCCATGAAGATATTTTGTAAATTTCCTACCGTGAATATATAAAAACGTAATTTTTGATTAGTAATATGCATTACTCAGAACTTTTTTGCAATTTTCTCAATATTTTTATTTTATTTATTTATTTTTTATTTGTATCTCAACCAAGTAAAAGCTTATTTATTCAGCTTTCAGATGATGTGTAAATCTCAATTTTAATAAATTTGCCCTTATGACTGTCTTGTGGTCCAGGGTCACCTTTATCCTTTATAATCGTATAATAGTCCGTTTTAGAAATATATAAATTAGACATTTATCTCCAATCTGTTTATGAAATAGAGGAATACACTCTCTGTCGATAAAGCTTTGATTAATCCGTCTCACCATTAGCTCTGCGAAATCTGGATGAGATCTTGCGGTGCTGAATTACAGGGCTTTTACCAGCATAATCACACAATCTCTTTCACCTCGCAATTGAGTTCATGAATTCCAAAACTTTGAATCACAGTAGTTTGTTGCAAAAGTTTCCAAAGCAGTCTGTCATAACTGTAAGCGTACCTCTTCAGTAGAGTTGTATTGATTTGTTACAGCAGGTGTGTATTGACCAGAAGAAACTTTTACAGTACCATCTTTGCATAGCCACTGCCATCTCCATACGTGAGTGACGGGCAGACACACTGGAGCTGTTTTTTATCTCCCCATCAAATATTTGCCGGGGTGGAGGAGGATCAGAATGATAGAGAGAAAGCGAGCGAGAGAGATTAGCATAGAGATAGAAGAAGAGATTCAGACAAGGTCTTGATTGGGATCGGAAGACTCATTAAAATCAGGCAGGTTTGGACCTGTGAAGGAAGGAACAAAGACAAACCATCAGTGTCAGATGAACTAAGCCCGATAAAAGATTTTAAGGGTTGGTAATACAGTGCGACTTGTAGGCAAACAGATGAAAAGCTCTCAGCGTCGCTGATGGCAACAAACCCATCAAGTACAATGGCCATTGTGTCCGTTCGCGGTTTCATCCTTCAGATTTTTTTTTGCTCGGTTCCGTGCAAGTATCTGAAACATCTCAAGACACTTTTTGTGAAGAGATTTTATTTTACCCCTGGGACTGCAAGTCTAATGGGCAAGCCCGCATCGTAGACGAGCTGTTAATTAAAAGCAGATCTGTTCGTCTCATACAGTTAAAGCGGATCCCAGTGATTTTAAACATAGCAGTGGATTGTATCTGTTATATTTTAGGACCTTATCCTCTATTGTTACTGAGGTGCAGTGTTTTCAAACTTCGTGCCATTTAAAAAAAAACTTTGACGTGATGAGCACAGTAGAAATGAGAAGTAATAGTTGCATGTACACTGGGGGAATATCAGTTTTAATTGGAAAGCTGTGTTTAATGGGTGCTATTAATTTTGTATATACATGCGAGTGTTTTCATAAGCATGCATGTCCATTGTTGTAGTGTATTGTTCACACTTGAGCTCTATTAAACTGTCTCAAAGGCTCTGTAAATCTCTTTCCTCTGTGTGTGTGTGTGTGTGTGTGTAAGTACAGTGTGGACCATCAGTTCTTGTTCCCTCAGCAGCACACCAACACATTTCTTTCCATTCAAATGCTCTTAAAGTGTTTTTCCTCCCACCCGCTTATTAAACTCTAAAGAATTCAGACACTTGATTTCTGGACCCGCGTTAGGTTTTTAATCACGCAGAGGCTAATGTTTTTAATTTATTATTCATTTTGAAAATTTAGTTCCAGCTTGTAATTCTCTTTGGACTTTTTTATGTTCCATGATGATGTTTTTCTCGTCAGGGCCAGAGAAAAGAATGATGTTTTCTGCATAACCACTATGAGAAGAACAGCAGAGAGGGTGGACACTGAAGCTCTATCTATCTATCTATCTATCTATCTATCTATCTATCTGGCCATCCATCCATCAGTATCCCTCTGTATTTAGGAAGTGATATGCAAATCAAAGCGCTCCACTAGGGAGTGTGTTCCTAGTCTTTACCTTTTGGCATGGACTTAATACAGCCTGGCACTGACTCTGATGGACATTACCAATATTAGAGATCTGGCTGAAAAACCAAGACCTTTGAAAGGTGTCCCTGTGGAGCTCCCTTGCTCTGATGGATGTGTACAGACATCCACGTGCATTCAAAAATACCATATTTGCATGCATGCACACACAGATATCATTTGAACAACTTAAAGTAACTTAATCCATAAAAAGACTTTAAGCATATTTGCTTTCGCATAGTATATTTGCCTAGAGGTCTGTCATTTTGGCTACACATGCACATATAAATGCACATTAGTTTACATTCCCCACAGACGCTGGAGCAGAACGAGACACTGGGCCTCAGCTTTGCTGTTTGCTGATAGTGTTGATAAGATGCCAGCGTCCTCTTAAACAATTCTCCGTATTTTAGGATGTAGTGTCTGATGGCATTGTGTTGTTGTTTGTTAGCCCCGGTTGTTGGTTTGTGTGTAAGAGTCAACGACAGGGAATCTTTTGAATCTTTGATTTTATGATAAAAAGATTTAGAAGAAAAATGCACATTTTATTCGTAATTTGGATTTAGTTCTTTCGCTTTAGTTAGATTCGCTTTAGGGTTTATTGGATCCAAATGATAAATTATCATGGTCATTGTGAGGACACAAAAATGTGTGTTTTTTGAGGAACCTACAGTGCCTTTTATATGTAAAATGTATTATTAGGACAGAATTTAGAGTATATGCACTCATTTATTTTTTGGATCTACACTGTACACTTTAATATTTTTTTTTTAATTATATATATATATAAATATATAAAATAATGTATTGTTATGTATTATTATGTTGTGATATTATTAAGTCTCCCACAGATTCACTCTAATGTTTTTTCCAACTCAGTATTTTTTTATTGACTATACAATTTATGATGTTCAGAAAAAAGTATATGCATTGATATTGGCATCGTTTTCATTAGGTCTCTGTCTCCCCTTTTCTTTGTCTCAGGTCCATATCCTCTGGCTGGTGTTCCCCCTGTAGTGTGGAGGGGGATGGAGCGTGGCGGAGGAGAAAGCCCTCGTTTACGGGAGAGCCCCGAGCGACGTGGGAGCAGCAGTCCTGATATTGGTGGCCCCCCACCAAAGATGGGCCGTCTGGAACTCAACGGCAGTCCCACAGGTCACCGCGGTCGCCACAATGGGGCCCAACAGAGACCTCTCAGCGGTAAGACATTCACAACCTTTATGATCCCTAGACTCACACTACCAGTCAAAAGTTTTTGAACAGTGAGTTTTTAAAGAAGTCTCTTCTGCTTACCAAGCCTGCATTTATTTGATCCAAAATACAATAAAAGCAGTAATATTGTGAAATATATTTACTATTTAAAATAACTGCTTTCTATTTGAATATGTTTCAAAATGTAATTTATTCCTGTAATCAAAGCTACATTTTCAGCACCATTACTCCAGTCTTCAGCGTCACATGATCTTTCAGAAATCATTCTAATATGCTGATTTGCTGTTCAAAAAACATTTTTTATTATTGTCATCAATATTTAAAACAGTTGAGTACATTTGTCAGGATTCTTTGATGAATAGAAAGATCCAAAGATCAGCATTTATCTGAAATAAAAATCTTTTGTAACATTTTACACTATACTGTTCAAAAGCTTGGAGTCAGTATGTATGTATATATATATATATATATATATATTTGAGTGGGGGTGGATGCTTTAACTTGACCAAAGGTGATGATAAAGACATTTATAATGCTACAAAAGATTTCTGTTTTAAAATATACTGGAACTGGAATAATGGAACTGGAAAAAATCAGCTTTGAAATCACATAATTAAATGACATTTTAAAATATATTCTAATATAAAACAATTTATTTTAAGGCTTGTGAGCAGAAGAGACTTCTTTAAAACATTAGAAATCTTATATATGTGTGTGTGTTTCCTCTTTATTAGTTGTATAGTGGAGAAAGACCACACACTAGCACCATGGTTTAATGTGCCTACAGCACAAATTCTAACTGCTACACCACTGCTTAAACAAATGTATTGTTTTTTTAATTAGTGAGATAATTATTATAGAATTTAAAAAAAAGAATAAACTTCAAAACAGCACATCTGGCTATGCATTTAGCCCCGCTCTTAATTTTATCTGACATTATTAAAAGAGCTGCCCATAGTGCATGATGCAGATCAATTTAATCCCATACACCACTGTAGTTCAGCTCACAGAAGTGTTGTGGCCACTATAAACTCAGTGAATTAAGTAGCACCATGTAGACCTGATTTATTCCCTTTGGCCTGTTATTGACTGCAACAGTAGCGTGTGTCAGAAGGCGGGTCATATTGATTACAGTGACCCTAACGAATTGCCACATACAGTGGTGTGGCCGCAGCTGTGATTATTGAATGGATTTAAATATGTTTTTACACATGGGTAGCTGACACATAACATAGACATGAACTTTTTTAAGCATCAAGGTTTTCACAAAACAAGACAGAGATATATATATATATATATATATAAATTATTAAGCAGCAGAAATGTTGCTTGAGCACCAAATGAGCATATTAGAATTGAAGGGTCATGTGACACTGAAGACTGGAGGAATGGCTGCTGAATAAATTACATTCTAAAATATATAAAAATAAAAACCTGTTTTGTTAAATTGCAATAATATTTCAAATTATTAATGATTTTACTGTGTTTTGATCAAATAAATGCAGCCTTTGTGAGCAGAAGAGACTTCTTTTAACAAATAAACTGAATAATTATATAATCATACAAACCCCAAAATTCTGAACTCTAGTTTATGTTATATATACAGTTTTAGATATATAGTATAGCATACTGCAGGATATTGCTGTTACTGCTTCAAAAGTGTCAACGACCCGCGTACAGTTAACATGACATGGTCCAGACAATAAAGCAGTTACACATTTTTTTCTAACAAAACATACTGTCTTTGTCCAGTGACACACAGCCAAAATGTCACCAAGGTTAAGCCGTAATTCACCTTGACAGTGAACAACGTGTGCAGCCAATCATAAAGCGACATATCAGATATAGATTAGATATTCTCAGAGGCCAAAACCTTAACAGCACATACTGTGTGTTTGTCCATGTTGTATGTGTTGTATGTCTTGCTGTACACCTCTGAAGCAGATTTGATTTGACACAATATCTAAGTCAACAAACGTTTCTTAAAAATTTCTGGATAGGTAGAAGAGGAGAGTAGTGGGGCTTTCTCTCCCTGTGCACTGGCAGATGGGCCAAATGGTTAGTTTTAATCAGAGGTTGTCTCGAAACAGTCTTCTCCAAACCACAATGGAACACTAAAGAGTGGGCCACACACAAATCAGACATGGACTCAAAATCACTCAGACACATGCCTGCATTGCTAAAAATCATTTTTGTCATCTTGTAATTTTTCTCATCCAGCTAAAGTAAATATAGCTTTAATTAAGTTTGTATTTTACCCCTTAAGGAAATTTTATTTTATTTAGTTTTATTATTATTATTATTATTATTATTATTTTTAATTTTATCTGGAAAACAAGACCAAAATGTAATTTAACTGTTTTCTTTTTTTACTGCTATATTTCAAAATTTTTAAATATTTATTATTGTTGCTTTAGTCAACTGCAGTGTCACACCTTTATATACAGTTTAAAGCAAATACTCAGTGATTATAATAACAGTCCATGCAGATGACACCCTTCATGTGTAAGTCTATATGAAATGTTCAGGCATTAATGTGCATTAAAACAGATAATCAAAGAGACACTAAGACTTACTCAGAGTGAGCTTTGCACAGCATTAAAACACTCACACACACAAAAATGAGTCAGACACAGGCTTCACACACATGCCGTTATCTTATGATGAAACCGTGCTCATACAGGGTACAGGGATGAGCCCATGGGAGCTAGCGGAAGAAAGAGAGCGAGAGAAATAGAGAGGGGGACTGCTGGGAGCTGCTGTGTGTTGACAGTTATATTTCCCTGTTGGGGGAAATTCACTTACTTGAATTGGCACAGGCCCCTGGCCTGTAATTCACTCCATAAGAGCATTCTGAACTGGAAGCCAGGGTGATTAATGGAAAGGAAATAGAAATATAGGAATTGACTGATTAAACCAAGGGGCTCGGGGAGCAGTGTGTGAATGTATATGTATTTGTATGGAAGCGTGTGTGTGTGTGTGTGTGTACTGCTCTGCTCTTATTAGTACAACTGGGATTTTGCCTAATGCTTTCAGCCTGTAATTTTTAAGGGGTATTAATTAATAGTCAGAAGGCTTTTGAGCACTTCAGGGAAATTGAAAAAACAAGGGATACGTTAGGCCTAGATTAACCAGAGGAAACTTGGGTGGGATGTGTGTGTTTTCAGGCATCATTAGGTACTGCGTACTATTTCTCAACAAGCCATGAATGACTATGCATCTCGACATCCCATTAAAAGACGGGACTCTGTACCCACTGAATCACTTGCCAACATATTTTACGGGTTAATCATAAATGTTTTTTAACTAAAATGTTAACAAAGTCAACACTACTAAAATAATGTGTTAAGTTACAGCGCAATGAGCCGTAACCTCAAACACTGAAGGCAGAAAGGTTTGCATATCCGTTGGAGGCTCCTGCAACTAATTTTATTAAGTGACCCTGCCGTTAGTACGCAGCCCGTTGGCTTGAGGAGATATCAGCTCAGCTGCCCTGACAAAGCGAAGGGAGGCACCATAAAAAAATGATAGCTTTAATGAAGTATAATAGAGCTAGTTTGATAGACAATCTGAACCGTTTGCTCATGCTGACTATTTGCATTGGGCTGGGAAACCTGGGACAAGCGACTGACCCTGGCCACCTTATTCAAATGGAAGTAATGGACCTATTAATCATTAATGATTTCTAATGAAAACACTTCACGTGTGAACAGCAGATGGCGACTACTCAAAATAATGCCACACTTTAGTTATAAATGAGATTTATATAGAATATTTTTAAATAAATGAGTCAGATTTCCATATGTAGAATATCATCATAGTCACTGGAATTTATTTTTAGCAGATATTAATTTAGTAATTCATCTCTTCTCTGCTGACCATTGTTTCTCTAATGTTTTCTATGCTGTGCTGTTCTCCTGTATCGCAGGTCTGATGATTCCAGTCTTCTGCGTGGTGGAGCAGGTGGATGGAGGGATGATATCAGATGGAGAGAGTCGGGAGGAACATGCCGAGTTCGTGCTGGTCAGGAAAGACATCCTTTTCACTCAGTTGGTTGAGACTGCACTTCTTGCTCTTGGCTACTCCCACAGTTCTGCAGCCCAGGCACATGGTGAGTTTAACATTGTCCCAGACTCAAAGTGCATGTTCAGAGAAGTTGATATATTTACATATTCAGTTTCAGAAACAAACAAATAAATAAATAGAACCTGACCTTCCATTTCCAGTGTGACAGATATTTTTTTAACGTTTAATCTCAATTTAAGAAGCTTCCCAATGTTTTGATGCCAAAATGTTTTTAATAGAAGTCCCTTTTTAAAAAAGAAGTGTGCTAAATTGTGTTTAATGTACACTTAGTAGTGTAATTTAAATCTTAAAAGTGTAAAAGTGATATATATATATATATATATATATATATATATAATCTTATGGAAATAAAAACCTCTTTAATGTATATCTTAAGTGTACTTAAGTGTACTTTCCTAATGCACTTAAGTACACTTTTAAAACAGTGTTACTTTGTAATAAAATCAAATTAAAACATCTACTTTAAAGTACATTTATAAGTGAGTACATTTAAAATACTTATATTTTAATAACATTTTGTTAAGCTTTAAATAAGTGCGCTTATTAATTAACATAATAAAGCAAAGTAGTTGATTATAATACTATTTTTATGCATTTTATGTGTATGTATGTGTTTATGTATTTTATTTGAACACTACATTTAACCATATTTCAATAACACAATAGAATTATAAAATTATATTTAAAAATGTCCTTCAGTGTTTCAGTTCGTTTTAACCTGCAAATGAAATGCAATTAAATATCCAAAAATATTACATTAAGTTCGCACTTCAGTAACAATTAATCACGATTAATCGCATTCAAAATAAAAGTTTTTGTTTACATAATTATGTGTGTGTACTGTGTGAATGTATTAAGTATATAAAACTACACACACATGCATGGATATATTTAAGAAAAATATGTTAGGTTTATATATTAAATATATTTATATATAATATTAATTATATGAATAAAAATATATATATGTAAATAATGTAAAAATATATACTGTATGTGTGTGTATTGATATATTCCTAATAAATATACACAGCACACACACATATATTATGTAAACAAAAACATTTATTTTGGAAGCAATTAATTGCGATTAATAGTTAGACAGCATTAGTATATTCTTTTAAATTTCATTATTTCACACACATATATTAGGCAAACTCAAACTTTTATTTTGTATTCGATTAATCACAATTAATTGTTTGACAGCCCTGTTCATAATCCATAATAATAATGTATTCTATTTAAAAATCCCTATATTTAGAAATTAAAATGTATTTATATTTGTAAATACTGTAAAACTTTTGTTCAATGTTTGTGAAATGAAATTTATTGTAGTGTTATGAAAGTGCATAATAATCATATTTATTTCTGATATAACTGGATGCCTGGAACATGTAATTCCCCTTGTTAATCATTACATAATACATACTCTTTTAAGTAAGTTAAGCAGAGTACAGTCTATATTGAAGAAGCAATATGTTAGTATGCAATTCCTGTACAGTTCAGACCGATTAGAGTGGCATGGAGTACAGAGAGGAGGTTCGGCTGTTGAGATGTTGACAGGAGGATATACTGTTTTGGTCTAATATGTCTGAGAACACTGAGGAGGAAGGGCATTTGTTAAACATAACTAAATCACAGACAGTCTGAAAATCTCATTAAACAAGAACAAAGGCAATGGCGAGGCAAAGAATGCGGTACTTTCACGTCACAAAAAGATGCGTGTGAACTGTATTTGTGTGTATGTGGTAACATGTGGGAATGCAAGTTTGTGTCTGCTCGAGGTCTTTGTGCCTGCATAGTACGTGTTCGTTTTCTGTGTGTGTTTGTGTGTGTATATGGACAATGTTTATGAGTATGTGGGCCAAGGAAGCAATATAATGCTTTACTTTATTGTTGTACACATGATTGTCATCTCCCAGAAGATTGAGAGTTTACTTGTACTCTGTGAAGTATGAAGAAAATTTAAAACAGTCATTACTTCATGTTGATCCGCGGTAACAAAAGACATCACGATTTACTTCATAGGTTCAGCATTTGGCATTTATGTGAACTTATTTTATGCAGTGTTTGTATTCACAGTTCACGCTCTGTACGTCTGACTAGAACGAAGTTTGTTGAGCGATTTGATGGTGCTGCGTTTTATTGAGAGTATTGTCAGAAAACAGAGGGAAAATTGAAGGCCACATTTCAACCTTTAATTAAATGATCATTTAAGTCAGGCTGATGAAATGTCTGCACCGTTTTTGTAGTGATTGTAGTTTTTAAAATTAAATGCTGCGTGGTTGTGTTTGTGTGCGACTGCAGCTTGTTATTCATCAAAAATAATGTTAAATAAGCATCTCTCTCTTTTTTTGACAACTAAATATACACAGTAACAAAAACAGAAAAAAAAACAAAACATGAGTCACTCGTAGGTCAACAGCGTGTCTTTAAATTCCCTCGAAGCGCCGTTTAGAGATTCCTTTGAAGAGCCAAAAACAGATCAATATGTTACCCACACAGCCATTTGTGTAACCTCCAAAAATACTGTTATGTGCTATAAAATTAAACAAGTATGCAAATTGATAGAAGCGGCATTATGATTGGAAAGGCGAAATAGTCCTGTCTGGCCCACACAATGGCGCCACATCTGTGAGGAAGTCCCAGACGCTACTCCCCTAAAAACAAGCGGTCACCTCTGTACAATCGCAAAACAATATCAAAAGGACACAAAGGAGGACAGGACAGCAGTGGAAAACAAACCGTTTAGGCTCAATATAATCCACACACCCTCACAGCAACCAGTTGAGATGAGGCCAGATAAAATAAAAGGAGAGGGATACGGCTAAAACAACGCTCCCACACTCGCTTACACATACTGACAAGATTCTCTCATTACGAAGAACTGCACTGACTTCACTTTATTCTTAAAATGAGCAGAGAATGAGCGATAGAGAAAGAGAGAGATGGAAAGAGCTCTCCTCTCAAATGAATACTTTTTGTTTTTAAAGCAAGCGTTTATGTTAAATGAATAATTTCTGGCTTAAATTATACATTTTTTCCTCTGCGGTTCACAACCAAAATTACACAGAGTCCCATCTATTTTCTCCCTGTTTGAATTGTGTCCTGCATAGCTCTCTCGTAGTGGTATATTTAAGCTCCTCTCCCAGCACCGCTGCCTTTCTTTAATTAGCCTGACCAGTAATTAACTGGGAGATATTGTTTATTTCAATTATAAGGGTCTGAGTACTTTTATAGAATCGTATGGACAGACCTGTACTTTAAGGCTTCAGACAATTAACAGTGGTGACGGATTACAGCACAAGTGCATTGTTGTGCTGCCACGTTTGACATGAAGCCATGGCGGGTCGAACTGGGGCAGTTTGATCAAAATACGCTCTGTTGCCTGAACAGCCACTTTACATTGAGCAATGACCGTTAACTCATTTCAGCCTGTAGTGTGAACTTTTATGAATATCGACATGTGCAGATGACATTATTTACCTCATGTGTGTGGAAAATTGCAGGAGAGTTTTCAAAGAATATTCACACTGCTCTTTTCCATACAACGACTGTTCATTTTGACTAATGTCATGCTTCAAAAACAACAAAAAAGCACCACAAATAAATGTAACTATAGCTGAAACCTGGAAAAAAACATAACGGTGAGTACACAATGACTGAATTTTTTTTTTTTCGATGAACTACTTCTTATTGTTTTGGTATAAAATGCAATTAAATCCTTCAGATTTATGACCAAAGCGAGTAAGCTTTCCATCTGCCATCTGACACACCTGGCAACCAATCAGAAATGAGTCAGTTTTGTCATTGTTGTTGCCAGGGGTCTTCAATGCTCTAACATAAGATAATTTATGACAGTAACGTCTTTCCATTGTGGTTAAACCTCAAAATAAGTTGTATCTGTCCAATCCATAAATCTATAATTTGAACCAATGCTCTTATTAGCATGGTTAAATCAGTGTTTTATTTCAGCAAAAGCAGTCTAGAGGCTAAGCTGTTATTGTATTATTTCTAATGATTTAAAAATCATTAGATTGTAACTTCAATTGTCATACTTTTAATAAAAGTATACATTTAGTCACCTGTTAAAAGGACTAGCGAAGACCAGGATATTGTTTCTCTAGCTGGTGGATCAGCATATTTGTTCAAAATGCTGGTCAACCCGTGTAATTTTTATGGTGAAACTAGCTGACCAAAGAGGCTTGAGCTTGTTAAAAAATTAAAATTCTGCCATTGTTTATGCACCCTCATGTCATTCCAAACCTGTAGGCATTTTCTTCCTTCTTTTAAACAGCACTGGACCCTATTGAGTTTTATTGTATGAACAAAAAAACGGGTTTGAAATGACATTAAGGTGAGTGAATGATGACAGAACTTTCATTTTTTGGGTTAAAAAGGTTATATATGAATCTATAGTATTTCCACCAAAATACTGATCTCATAACAAATGCTTATATTATGATAATATAGTAAAAAATCTCGTATGTAACCCTGGTTCCCTGAAGGAGGGGAACGGAGATGTCACGTCGGTATGACCGACTTATTAGGATCTCAATTAGTCCGTCATACCGACGTGACGTCGAGAGTGACTGATTGTAAGGGAACTATAAAACAGTACATTCAGGAAAAGACAGGCCATATTTCTCAGGCCTGCTTTTTCAGTTTGATTTGTTCTATCTATTTAGATGCATTATTAACAATTGGTCATAACAGTCTGTGGTCTTCATGACTCATATAGCAGAGTCAAGTCATTCAGAACAGCAAACATTCAGCGTTCAGTGCATCTATCCAAACTAGCTCTGCCGAACAGGGTATGTGTGCTAGGGAACATTTTCAGGCTGTGTGTGAGGTTGCAATTGTGTGTGCGAGTGTGTATGGATGGATACACATAAGCTTTAGCCAAGCCACCAGCCGACCACATGAAAGCCCAGCACTGGGAGGAGGAATTTTAATGTGGCAATGGGAACAATGGTTTGTACTGGGGGAGGAAAATGACAAGGAACAGAGTCTTTCCAAGTTAAAAATGATTCATTAATGACATTACCACAGTCTCTGTATGATGCTAGCTCATACTGTAAATAGGAATACATTTAACCACTTTTTATTGGAACAGAGCTCATTGCTTTTTTTCAGATTAGTTGGAGAGAGCCGTCTGTTTAACACTGAACATGTGAATTGGGTAACCTCGCTGACATTCAACTCTTACTGCTTAACTTAAAGTACATTAAGAGCGTCTTAGATCAGACTTAATTGATGCTACTGCTCAAAGTGGGAATACTAATGACATCTGCGTTGGGCATACATTCAGCATTGCACAATGAAACAAAACAGCAACATCGCTCAAAAAATCAAAGGAAAACCAGTAATATAAACACAGACTTGAAAAAGGAGGACAGATCTAACGGGGGGCGTGGCACAATCACACAAATTGTCTTCATCTGTCTGACTTGCCTCTCACAGTCTGGCGAATACATCTCCGCAAATACCTTAAGAACAAAGACAAGAGGCCTGTGTATCACAGAATAGAAGTTCACTGTAGTTACAAGGGTCACCAGCAGGATCGGCCCCCCTTGTAGGGGTTGTCTGGGACCCTGGTGCAAAAAATAAACTAGAATAAATAAATTCTGACACTAGGGACCACGAGTGACAAACCTAGACCCTTCCCCATATAATCACTGAGTTCTTCCGATAACATGAATAAAGGTGACAAACACCTGACAATTTGCTTACATTTGACCAAAAAATAACATTTAAAAATAAATAAATAAAAAATCATACACTAGGGCTATTTTAGTTTACGGTTTAATGTTTAAAGTAGGGCTGTCAAACGATTAATCGCGATTAATCGCACACAAAAATTTGAGTTTGGCTAATATATGTGTGTGTACTGTGTGTAATTATTATGTATATATAAATCCAAATACATTCATGTATATATTTATAAGAAATATTTACAAGTATATGTATTTATTGTAATTTTTATATAATTTATATTATATATTTATATATATATATATAAATAAAAATATTTTGTACATAACATATTTTTCTTAAATATAGACATTAATTTCTGTGTATTTATATATACATAATAATTACACACAGTACACACACATAAATTAAGCAAACTCAAACTTTTATTTTGTATGCGATTAATCACGATTAATCATTTGACAGCCCTAGTTTAAAGCACTTTTGCATGGTAAAAACAGCAGCTGTTAAAGCATATTTTTGTCACACTTTCTCAAAAATAATATAGGGAAGAAATTCAGGCACTGCTGTACAGTACAAGAGATAAGACACATTTGAACAAATCTACTATGTATATAGTTATAAATTTTTTTTATATAAATATATTATATATATTTGAGGTGTTATAATATATTTATAAGACCTATTTATTTTTTGTTTTATTTATACTTTTTATTTTTATTTTGTACTGTATTTCTGTCATTTTTTGCATTCTTTTCTTTACTTTTATCTACTTTTTTATATAGTTCTACCACAATTATCTTCGATTTTATACCATATTTCTTGAACTATTTTTTACTAATGCAACACTGTTCTTTATTTGGGTTATGTTAGGTAAAAATTTAAAGTATGTAGTTCTCAGTTGTTGTTTATTTACACTGCATCTTTTTGACTGAAGCACACAGTAATATACAATATGATGTACTTAAAAGAAACAATATTGCAGTGGCTCTGTCCACTATTATTTTATATTAATACCATTTTTTAAACCAATAAGGCCCATTTTCATGATTTATGAGTCTAAGGCTCTGCAAAAACACACTGGTTTTTACATTCTGGTTTAGATTCTGACACTGATAAGCTCCCACATAAGGAGCAATCAACCAATAGTGGAGGAAAACGGTGAAACGGGTCACACAGAATGTTTTGTTATCTTTCTCTAGTCAGAACACAAACACTGAACTGAGAGAAACTGAGAGAAACAATAGAGCCTTTGCTAATTTGCAAAAGCATTTTGTGTCCAAAACTAACTCATTCAATCAGGCTTTAGTGGCAGCAGTGGCATTGCAATACAGTGTCTGGATGGAGGTAAGTGATCCATCGGCATGTTTGTGTGTGATTGAGCAGCTGGAGCTCTTCAGATGACACAAACAGCCTAAAGCACACACAAAAAAATAAAAAGACAAAAAAAGAGAGAAAGAGAGCAAGAGCGGGAAGCTGGGCAGCGTCTGGGTCTCATTTAGCGGAGAGTAATGTGATTAGCATTGTTTAGTTTTCACAGCTTCAGTCAGTCCCTCCTAAGACCATGGGAAATACTTTTGAGTGAGAGTTTGTGTGTGTGAATGTGTTTTGTATCTCTTCATGGAACACCCTTCGGTTTTGGTCAGGTTCACTTCCTGTTGTCGGATGTGTTGAATATATACATTGGCACAAGGGGTGTACAATGACTGCACATGCACATGAGCGGTGCGTGCTGAAAAGTGTTGCAGTGTTTGGAAAACGGTTAATAATGCAACGAGCACAGGGTCCGGTTTACATGTACGCCGCATCTTGACAATGATTGCGACATCTGGAAATAAATAGAGCGGAGGGCATAATAGATTCAGCTAATTCATTTTTAATAGCACAGTGTGGTTCTTGGAAAAAAATAATGGCACCCTCAGTAGATGCCACTGCTGCTTAGCTTTTATCCTGATCTGTAAGCCTGTTCAGGTTCAGTAAATTAAGGAAACACCACCACACAACTTTAAAGGGATAGTTCACCCTAAAATCAAAATTGTGCTCTTTTTACTTTCACTGTAAAATTAAACTAAATGTCCTTTTACATCTACTACAGTTTTTCAGCATATACAGTTGAGGTCGTAAGTTTACATACACCTTGCAGATCTGCAAAATGTTAATTATTTTACCAAAATAGGAGGGATCATACAAAATGAATGTTATTTTTTATTTGGTACTAATATAGTACCAAAAAAAGAATAATATATTTCACATAAAAGATGTTTACGTATAGTCCACAAGAAAACAATAATTGGTTGAATTTATAAAAATGACCCTGTTCAAAATTTTACATACACTTGATTCTTAATACTGTGAATGATGCACAGCTTTTCGTTTTGTTTTGTTGTTTATTGAGAGTTATTTATGAGTCCCTTGTTCATCCTGAACAGTTAAACTGCCCACTGTTTTTCAGAAAAATCCTTCAGGACCCACAAATTCTTTGGTTTTTCAGCATTTTTGTGTATTTGAACCCTTTCCAACAATGACTGTATGATTTTGAGATCCATCTTTTTACACTGAGGACAACTGAGGGACTCATATACAACTATTACAGAAGGTTTAAACACTCACTGATGCTCCAGAAGGAAACACAATGAATTCAGAGGCGGGGGGTGAAAACTTTTGAACAGATTGAACGTGTAAATTTTTATTATTTTGCCTAAATACCATATTTTTTCATTTAGTCCTGCCCTTCAGAAGCTACAGAAGATACGTGTATGTTTCCCAGAAGACAGAAGAAGTTGAATTTACCCTGATCTTCAAATTCAGAAAGATTTCACCCCCTGGCTCTTAATGCATTGTGTTTACATCTGGAGCAATCTCAAAATCATACAGTCATTGTTGGAAAGGGCTCAAATACCCAAAAATGCTGAAAAACCAAAGAATTTGTGGGACCTGAAGGATTTTTTTGAAGAACAGCGGGCAGTTTAACTGAAAAGGGACTCATGAACAACTCTCACTCTCATTCTGGTAACAACACAGTATTAAGAATCAAGTGTATGTAAACTTTGAACAGGGTAATTTTTATAAATTATTTTCTCTTGTGGACTATTTGTAAACATCTTTTATGTGAAATATCTCATTCAGGTCAGTACTAAATAAAAATTATTTTTGGTAAAATAATTCACATTTTGCAGATTCTGCAAGGTGTATGTAAACTTTTGACTTCAACTGTATATAGTTAATAGGTTTTTACTGTAGCATTTTTACATTCTTTTACCATTCAGATTTCTTCTATTTTTATATTCCACAGACGAAAAAAGGTCATGGTTAGGAAATGACATCAGTAAATAATGACAGGCTTGTCAATCTTTTAAATAGGAAGCAATCCACGTCCATTCACCCAGGTCTGTGTGGGACGGCCTTAGTTACCTGGAGTATTTACAAAACAATTGGACGACATCGTTCAGAAATATGGCTTTGTCTCACAGTGATACCCCGATTACAGATTACTCCTCGGCCATAAATGCTCGTCTCTTCCTTTGCACAACGAGAGGCATTTATAACAGTCAATTTGGGTTAATCATACAATCATTGACCTGTGTTTATGACGGACCATTAATGGAGGGGGGGGACTGGGGGTGGACATGATTGTAAGAGGCAGCGATGCGCTAGACGAGCGGCTGCTTTCTATATATTCTTCTTGGCTGTAAAAGAGCCACAGGCACCCCTTCGGCCCGCAGTTATTGGTGCGCCCTTAATATGTGTGTTAGATGCTTCTTCCTGACTTGATAAGTATTTAATAGATAAAGCCTTATCATTGCTGTCTGCTTTTATAGCACAAGATGAAGCACTGCAGAAAATGAGAAGGAAACTAAATATATGATTTCCAAAATGTTTGCAATAGGCAATAACTCACAGGTAGTTGTAAATTGTTTCGTAAATGATAAATATATGACTCATTTCCCAATACACTTCCTCGTCACTTAAGAATTGTATGTATAATTATGTATTTCGCAATATGCTGTAAATTACATTGGTCCGCCACCTACCTAAATCCCCTCTTTTCAATCACAAGATGTTCTTGTCTCACTGTCTTTCAATCATTGTGTTTGTGTGCCCTCTAATGTTGATTTTCACTGTAAGTGGGTGCTGGTGTGATGATGTAATGTGCCAGGTTTGGTTCTGGTTTGGTGGAGCTGCCTACTCAATGGAGCGGAGCCCCTCCTAACTTCTTCTTTTATTGAGATTTCATTACAGCCATCATTGACATGAGGCCATCTCTGATGATGTCATGGAAATATGCTACACAAATTTGCGGCACAATGAGATCAAGTGGGGTTAATCGACTCCCCCCTCTCTGCTTCCTTTTCGCAGGCATCATTAAGGTGGGCCGCTGGAACCCCCTGCCCATCCATTACCTGACAGATGCTCCAGAGGCAACGGTTGCTGATATGTTGCTGGACGTTTACCACATGGTCACGCTACGCATCCAGCTACAGAGGTGAGGGACCACAGAGCACTCTCAAAAATTAAGATTATTCAATAGAACTCTCTGCATATCAAAAACCTTTATTGATATATGTTTTTATTTATTTATTTATTTAAAAAAGTATAGGTCCAATTTTAGGTTTAAATAACCAGCACAAACAAAATTAGATTGTTTTCTAAAATAAATAAATACATATTGAATTTTAAACAGATTATTTTGTGGTATCAGGTTGTAAAATATAAAAATGGAATTTATTTAAAAGTGTAAGTGTAAAGTATGTTAGGTTAATTTACATACATACATACATACATACATATTTATTTATTTATTTATTTATTCTTTCCTGATGATCTTGTGATGATTGAGGGGTTTCATAGTATTTATGACATTAAGTGAAATCATTTTAATTTTTATAAAATGTAGAAAAAATGTCTTCTGTCTACAAACTATGGGAGAATAAAGCATAGGTTAATTATATAAATATTTTATTTAATTTATTACTAAATAATTATTGATTATTATCTTTTGTAATATTAAATAATTATAAAAGCTAATAATAATATTTATTATATTATACAAAAGTTTCCCATTTCTATTTATTTTACTTTATTACAAGTGACGAGATTATTTTGCTTATGTCAATGATAGGTTTAAATAACCATAAAAAAATAAAAAAAATAAAAATAAAAATAATAAAATAAAATAAAATAAAATAAAATAAAATAAAATAAAATAAAATAAAATGAATTTTAAACAGGTTATCTTTTGGTGTCAAGTTGTAAAACTTTTCTAATTGAAAAATGTAATTTATTTATTTATTTAAGAGTGAAGTGTAAAGTGCATTATTTAAGTGTATTTACATACATATTTAACTTTTTTCTTATTCCCTCCTAATGGTTTTGTGATGACTGGGGAGTCTCATAGTGTTTGTGATATTAAGTGAAATCATTTTCAATTTTATAAAATGTAAAAATGTCCTTTGTCTACAAACTATGGGAAAATAAAATATAGGTTATTTATATAAAAAATGTATTTATTGATTATTATCTTTTTCTGCTGAAAAAAAAACTGCTAAAACCAGCCTGAGCTGTTTAGCTGGTCTTAGCTGGTTTAGGCTAGAAGTAGCTGGTTTTAGCTGGTCTAGGCTGGTCAAGTGGGTTTTATCTGGTTGTTCCAGCTGGTCTCCCAGCCTGACCAGCTAAAACCAGCCAATCATCTTAGGCTGGTTTTAGCGTTTTTTATTTATTTATTTATAGCAGTATAATATGAAATAATTATAAAAACTATTAATAATAATATTTCTTATATTAATGTTTGCATTGAGGAAACACCTTCCCTTTTCTATATACTTCACTCAATTACAAGTGACAAGATAATTAAGGGATTATTTTGCTTATGTCAATGATAGACAGCCAAACAAGCCTCTAAAGCCCTGTGCATACATAAAAGCCAGGTAAACTTTTTATCTGCACTTCTCAATGACCTCTTTCATTCCCAATGATTGTAGTTTTCTCTTGGATGCTGAAGAGATAAACATAGGGTCCAAATGAGAAGATTGTAGTCTTTGTGTAGTCGTGTATCATCCAGGTTTGTTTCCCTGTGTTCCCATGGTGATATAATTGTTGACCTGGCCTGCTGCATGTTTTATTGATTAGGAAATGAAGATGGTTACTGTAAAATAATGGAGGGATGAGTAATAATGATTTTATGGATACAGCTTTGCTAAACTGGAGGACCTTCCATCCGAGCAGTGGAATCACGCTACGGTACGCAACGCCCTCAAAGAACTGCTCAAAGAGATGAACCAGAGCACACTGGCCAAAGAATGTCCACTTTCCCAGGTACAGTTGCTACCCACCCAGATTTCTTCAAATACAACGCATATAGATGTGACATTTAAGATGATAACTAAAACATATACTGCTGGTGCAGCTCTTCCAAAACTAACAACATAATACTTAGCAACACAACAATTGAAAATGTTGGGCTAATGCTTGCAGATGTTCCAATCAATGGCGTCAGTGCATGGTTAATGTAGCATAAACTGTCTTAGCGTGTTTCATTCATCAATTTGAAATTTACTCAAAAATTCCCCACATTCATGGGCCATTTCTAAAACCCAAAAATTACTTCACCATGAGAAAGAGAGAGAGTATGCATGTGTGTGTGTGTATCTATGTGGGTGTGCGTCCGCGATCCTTGCTGTGCTCATTTCCAAGTAAGCGAGCAATCTTGGAGATTTATGTATCTGTGCATGCTGTGTTTAAGTGGAGCTCTGTGTGGGTGTTGATCCTCATATCAATTGTTTGCATATGTGTGTGGCTCTTCGTCTCTACTTGTGTCACTGCGGCTCGAAGCTTGTCACGCCGTTCGCTATCCGCCTTGCCTGGGTGGCTTTCCGCAGTAATGTGTTTTATAGACCATTTATCATTGCAATTTTAAGATCTTGACCATGTGTGTTTATTTCCGATATCCTCTGTCATTATTCTCATTTTTTCCTCTCACTCTTTTCTTTGACTTTTTCTAGAGTATGATCTCCTCGATAGTGAATAGCTCCTACTATGCTAACGTCTCAACTGCCAAATGCCAAGAGTTTGGTCGCTGGTACAAGAAGTACAAAAAAATTAAAGGTAAGACTTGTACTTATGTCTTTCTGGTTGTATTTTTACTCTGTCCAACCAAAATCCAGGTCAAATCCAAATTCAATTCTTCCTCTGTTATTTGTCGCCATCTTAAATCAAGTGGAAAAAAGACTAAAACGTTAACCTGGCATCCACACACAGTGTTGCCAAGTCTGCGACTTTCCCGCAGAATTGAGCTATTTTAACACTGTTGCCACAGGGTTTTTTCATGTTGAAGTGACCCCAATAACCTGATATTTAGCCCCTGGAATACGAATTTTGCCAGGGAAATCCCACCCAAAAAAAACATGTATTTTACCGCCCGGAATGCACTTTTTACCAGGGGAACCCCCACTGCAACGCGATTGGGCTAGTTTTGTTTTACACTAAACAGTACTTTTGAATTGAACAATTTTTAGAGTTTACCACGAAAAAAGTGATGTTTTATAAGAGAAGTCACTGACTTTTTGCGACAGGATTCAGCTTATGGCGATTCTCGTTCATTCCTTTGGTATCCGTAAATGGCATTTGAGTGTCGCACAACTCTGACTGAAATTCAATGTCGTCAGGGTTTTAATGTGATGGTTATTAAGGCACACATGATCCAAATTAGCCGTTACATTTTTTCCAGTAGTAAATAATACAGACCCTCTCATTTTCCAATAGTAAGACTATCTCTAGTATTACATTCAATTTCAATTAGGTCTGGGCGATATGGCCAAAAAAAATTCACAATAACATTTTTCATATCAGTCAGTATCGATAATTATCTCAATAAATCTTTATAACCTCATTTTTATACAGTGAAATGTATTTATTCTGACTGTTTGAGTTTTTTTTTTAATTAACCACTGGTCTTGCATTGTAGTGTACATTTACATCATGATAACCAGTTAAAACCACACATCTAGCACTCCAATACCATGATAAAAATGTAACTATATTGTTTCTAGGTTTTTGTATGAAAAACAGTAGTCTAAGTACATTTAGTATAAATGCACAAATGCTATAGCTTAATCACAAAAAATACTGTCATTACATTTACTTACTCCTTTAATTTATTCAATTTGTGTCTAATTCGTCATTATCCCACATTTCTGCCACAATACCATGGTGCACTTAGTGTTACTACAGTAAATGATAGCGATTTGTAGATTGAAAAGCCTTCTGACTGTATCGTTGCGCACAGTGTTTGTCCTGTTTGTCAGCGCTGTTTCATCTGGCATTCGTTTAAATCACAGAGTCATTTGTGTTCTTCGCTGAATTCAAGCGCTTCACACTGGATCTTACAGCGCTGTTTATTGCTCATGTAACTGATGAGCGAGAAATGCATCTGCGCTAGTAAGCTCGGCCCGCACTGCCATTTGAACTTTGACCCGAGTGGATAAACGTCCATGTGGTGCAGTTCAAATGAGTAGCGTTGTTTCATTATGCTTTTGGTGCATGAACATTATATCAAACATTTATTAAACTCTAGTTATTGTTTTATTGAGAAATTATATTGCGCTAATTGACATTATTGTTTTATCACCCTACATGAATATGTAGGAGTGTCAATGAAATCCAGACGTACAACATCTGCTGTGCTATCACTGTCATGTGACTTACAGCATCAGTTGTGTAGCTCAACTGTCTCTGCCAACTCTTGTTCTGCAGACTTAAAGGATACTAAAAGTGTCCACTAAATGCAACTTCAGAAGTAGGTCATCAGTTGTTTTTTCATCCACTAAATAGCAGGGAACTAGGAATATTCAGATGCAGGGACTGTGTCCCATTTCTAGCGTGTGGTTCAGTATTCAGGGTCATGAGCAAGTCTTGTGCGACGTTTTATACATTATCTCTTAATGACTCCTCTTAAACGGGATGGGGTAACTTAAGCCTCCTCGCGGCCTAATACAAACCACTATTTCTTCCCCAAAAATGCTGTAGGGGGTCTCCCAGTGGCAGATCCTACAAGGAGTCATCCCACAGCTCCGCTGTTTAAGCCTCTTAGCATCCAAATGCCTGTGACAATTTTCCTCCTCTCGTTGCCCCTTCAAAAAGTGAAATAATTACACAGCAGGACAGATCAAAGTGGGGGCTAAACCCCAAGTGCAGTGAGAGAGCGAGCGCCAGCAAAGAATAAAGCGATCCTCGGCACGCTGACAGAGTAAGTGGTGTTGAGTTACACCGAGCCTCCTCCATTAGTTCTGCTCCTTGCCTCCCAGAGCTAAACACTCAGCCCGCATTGCCAGATGTGTGTGCCAGTGCAGAGAGACCCCATTGGATGACTCACGTGTCAGTCACACAGTTGTAAACTGAAGTTGTAAAACTTTCTATTCATGAAAGAACATTGTTGTTTCATGGTGAGCGTGACTGAGTAAGTGAGTGAATGCTTTTGTCATTTACCATGAGTTCTTTGTGTGTGTTTTAGGGGATTATATGTGGCAAGGACGGGAGAGCTCGGAAATCAAGGGTAGGCATCTACTTTGTTTATTTGGGTAAAGGACTGTCTTTGATTTGTCAACTAGAAGAGAGTTTGCTCTAGTGTTTCATATGCATCTCCCATCTCTCCACAGTCGAAAGGGACAGTCTCACTGACTTCTGTGTATTAGCCCAGCGTCCGCCTCCTCACCTGGCTGGTCTGGCGCAGCTCGGTCCGTTGAACAGTGCTGGCTCTCTGGTGAAAAGCAGCTCTGGAGAACCTCAGAATTCATCCCAGTCTCAGCCTCCATCCCAAGGGCAGCCGCAAGCTCCATCATCTCACGGGCAGCTCCATCACAGTCCTCCGCTACGGGCTCAGGTGCCTCCTCCGCCTCCGCCTGCTGCCCTGCAACCTCTTTTGGCACCCGGAGGACTCCTCTCACCCCAGCTCAGTCCACAGCTGGTGAGGCAGCAGTTAGCCATGGCTCATCTTATCAACCAGCAGCTGGCCGTCAGCCGCCTTCTGCATCAACACCCGCAGGCTCTTAACCAGCAGTTTCTCAATCACCCACCCATCCCACGGCCTAGTAAATCCGGTGGGCCTGGAGAGCCTGGGTCCAACCCCTCGGCTGCGGAAGTCTCCTCTGATATCTACCAGCAGGTGCGAGATGAGCTGAAAAGAGCAAGTGTCTCACAGGCAGTGTTCGCTCGAGTTGCCTTCAACCGTACACAGGTAAGGTACAGACTGCATGGTGGAGTATGTATTATGTGTGAAGTTAAGTGTGAAGTTAAGTTCAAAATTCAAACCAAATATATTTGCTTTACCATTTATATATATATATAAATATATATAAGTCTATATAAGTCTGCGGTTTTCCCACGTAATTGGGCTACTTTAACACTGTTTCAGTGGGTTGTTTTTTGTGTCCGCGGGTTGAAGCGACCCCAATTACATAATATTTAGCCCCTGGAATGCTAATTTTACCAGGGGAACCCTGTCAAATAACATGTATTTTACCCCCCTTAAAGCGATTTTTACCAGGGGACCCTCCTCGAAATACAATTGGGTCACTTTTGGGCTAGTTTTCAGTACCAGTTTGGCGGGTTTTGTTGTGAAAGTCCAGCAACCCTGAAGTAGTGGGTTATTTCCACTTTATTGTGACTTACATCTAAGTGAAATGTATTATCAAAAAGAAAACAAAAATGAGGACTTGGTTCTGTTTTTTTCTGATTTTTTAAATAAAACACACATGGATAAATTGCCTACAATAAAATATAGAACATGAATTTAGAAATAGACAGGATGAATTTACATTTTATATTGAATTTAAAGATTACTTAGTTTAGTTTTTGACAATTTGTCATACAATTAAAATGCATAATTTGTCAACTATACAATCAACTATCGTGGGAGCGGCCTTGGTCTGTATGATGTCACATAGACAAGAAGCTGAGAATGGCCTGATCTGAAAAAGGGGATATTGCTTACAAAGATTAAAAAAATTAAAAAAATACCACTGGGTGGATTTTTATCATTATAGGGTGGTTTTGTACACACACTGCCAACACACATTTATGTTTTAAGATACATGTAAAAGTGAGTTTTGCATCTGATGACGCCTTAAAAAACAAACTGAAGATTTTTTTTTTATTTTAAAAACCATATACAAAGTACATAAATGTTGAAAAGTATATTGAATGTTAGCAAAAAGCTGAAAAATATCAGAACGTAATATCTATAAGATTTATCACCAAGCCTAGTAACTATCCCAAACACAGACCAAATATACAAATCAGAACAAAACGAGTTTAATTTGGCACTGAACTAAACAAAAGAGAATAATAAAAGCGTTTGTTAGAGGACTGAGGTCTGCGAGTCGCTTTAAGCATGTCAGCGTGATTACTCTGGTATCCAATCCTCTCATACACCCTCTCAGCATCAAACACACCTGTGAATTCACAGAGTCACTGCAGGTCTAAATTACATCCAATTACATCCAACATAGTGCACAGTCAGTTAAAGAGTGGGTGGAGACTTATATGGTGCAGGTGAAAAAATGAGCCTTCCACAAATCGCTTCCTCTGTGCTTACATACGTGTTTATGTGTGTACACCAGGGCCTGTTGTCAGAGATCTTGCGAAAAGAGGAGGACCCACGCTCAGCCTCTCAGTCTTTGCTAGTAAACCTCAAAGCGATGCAGAACTTCCTGAACTTACCTGAGAGTGAAAGGGATCGAATTTACCAAGAAGAGCGAGAGCGCAGCATGAACCCCCCTGTGAGTCTGCCCCCAAGCACAAACCCCAGCCCTGGTGGCGCCCGCCTTTCTCAGGTACCCCACTTTAACACCTGTGACTGGGTTCAGCCCCCTACGCATCTCTTTTTCCCTGTTGCGTCTATGTTTGTGTGTTTGAGTGGGTGGAGAAATACCTGAAAGCTTGTGTTGTGTCTGATTCTGAACTGTTTATCTCTACGCCTATGAGATTGCTTTTGTTTCTGTCTAGATTCATGTGATCTGTTTACTTGTTTTGTTTGGCTTACACTTTGTTGTTTTCGTTGTAATCTGTATCAGGCAGTTATAAAGCTTTTGAAAAAATGCAAGAACTTTTGTAAAGAACACTGAAGTTTAGTAAAGGTTGGAATACACTATGTGACTTTTAAAATCTGAACATATTTTCACACACTTGTTGACTTTGTAAGTAGTTGAAAGAAAAACAATTCAAACATTACACAGAAACATGCACCTTTTTGATAGGAGATGCATGACAAATGAAAACAATATGCATTCTAAAATTGCCTGTAAATCTAGGGGAAAATATCTTTGCAAAAGTCATGTAGTGTCTTTCAACCTTACGTCAGACAACGAAAGTCATATGTTCAGCTTCTAGACATCTTTAGCTGAAGCGTACAAGCATAACAGAGTTATGCTATTGTTCTTGTATGATGTAAATGATGTCTTGTCTTTGAATATGAATACATATTGACACTGACAACAACAATACGGATAATTCATTAAACCGACCACACTGCCTTTCAAGACAGTGCCCTCTAAGGGTCAAAGTTAAAATCTGACTGCTATCTTCTTACTGCTAACTTCACGCCATACCTCCCAATGCAGAAAGTGTGGGAGCGCAGCATCGATGAACAGTTAACCCCTGACGCGTGGGCATCTATTTGGAAGAATAAGACCAAAATCACAAACTCGGTGAGGATTACATCAACACTCACTTCATTTCCTCATAGAGTGTACCTCATCCGAGACCTCCAAGATCCGTAGGAGTAGCGATCAGCTGTACACACAAAACTTTTCCCATTTTGCAAATAAAAGCCAAGCTGCTACAGAAGGTCACATTTATAATGTTTATATTGAAGATTTACAACTATATACACATAAGGGTTCACACCCATTGAAACGTCAGGTTCACAAGTTCTTGCTCCTGATTCTTTAAAATGACACAAGCAGAAAAGCATGGCTCTGCTCTTGTCATGGCATGTTTATATTAAATGACCTGGAACCGGGTGCGTGGACTTTCTAGAACGCTTCTATGAATCATATGAATACGGCTGCTTTCAACCTCAAGACCATTGTGAATGAACCCATGCAGATAATAAAAATCTTTCTGATATGAGAACAAAGTTCTCATTCTTCGGTCTTAGGGAATGTGGTTGTGTATTATCATTACTATTATGTCTGTATATGTTTATCTCGCAATCGTTTTTACTGGGGAATGTGAGATTACTTGCCTGTGCCTGCAGAGCAACTTCAAACATTGAATAAGAAAACATACCACTCTAAAATCAATACACCGTACTTCAAACACGTACTACAAAGAGTTTACTAACGGGATGCTTTAATGATTTATCTGCTAAAATCTCAGTACATTGCAGGTACAAACAAGGGTCTAAAATGTCATCGGTGAATGTTGTCTCATATTGTACTCTCTCGAGCAATTATGAATATATATCTAACCAATATGTCTTTGTTGCTTTTACCTTTGACCGCTGAACCCACACAGTCCAAAACTTCTGGTCCTAACCCTGACCTTCCCCTGAAACTGGAGCCGCTGGTTAACATCACCTCAGCTATTTATGACGAAATCCAGCAGGAGATGAAACGGGCAAAAGTGTCTCAGGCACTTTTCGCCAAGGTTGCAGCCAACAAGAGCCAAGTAAGAATGGATTTTTTTCATTGTTGTTAATAAACTGGACAAGTTTCCATCCTTTCATATAGCATAAAGCCAAAACTAAGCTATAAAAATACAAATTCTAAACAAGCTCAATTTATATAAAATTTTTAACATTAAAAATACACAGAAAACCTAAAAATGTGGCTTCTGCTTTTCAAGTACATCTTGCATATGGGTTTGCATTTTATTTAAGTGTACGGGAGAATTGAAACAACTTGGTATTTACATATGATAAATGTCAATTATATATTTAATGCATCTAAGAAGTGAACACTAACTAAAATAAGTCAGGTTCTCCAGCTTAAGAATAATTTTTAAATTCTTTAAATATTAAGGGATAGGAAATTTGAAACTTTTTAAAGTGATCTGTTTTATTCTGAAAAGATATTGAGAGTACATTTAGCTTACATGTTCTTTCCTCCGTCAGTGTAGGGGCAGTAACGGTGTCCATATGTGCAGACTGTTATATCTGATTCTGGGGCGTCTCTGCAGTTGATAAACAAAAACATCAACATCAACATCAACATCAACAGATAGCCTGATAAATGCCTTGCATTTATTCATCTCTGACTTACCATTCCAGATCCTGGCAAAGAATCTCATTCTCTTTCAGTGCCTTTGTCAGTCTCCCCCGTGCCATGAGTCATGGCTTATGCTGTGATAAAGTCATGCATTCAGTGATCCATAAATTGATCTTATTTCTTTCCTCATACCTTTTACATTGACACTTGTTCCCAGACAGCTATATAAGGAATGCATAATATTATGACTTAAAGTATACGTCACAGATGTGTAATAGTCAAGGTTTTTTACGCTTTAAAAAACTCTGAAAACTTTTAGAAATATTTTATAAGCTTTAAGCATATTTATAAAGTTGGTGAGAATTCAAAATTAATGCTTGTCAGATGTTAAATAAGCAAATAAAAAGGACTTGCTTAGCAACTGCAGCAATGTTTAAAGCCATTTTCATTTCAATCATATATATACTTCAAATAAATGCTGTTCTGAATTGGTGAATTTGTTCATTTCAATTCACCAAATTATTAATTAGAGTTATGGCTGCTGAAAATTCAGTTTTGCCATCACAGAAATAAATTACTTTTTTAAATATATTATAATAGAAAAGAGTTTTTTTAAATTGTAATAATATTTTAGAATATTACTGTTTTACTGCTTTTTTGATTAACTAAATATATATTTGATCAATATATATTCTGTTTTATATTTTATACACTACCAGTCAAAAATGTTTGAACAGTAAGGTTTTTTTATGTTGTTTTTTAAAGAAGTCGCTTCTGCTCACCAAGTCTGTATTTATTTGATCTTTGAAGGTATAGCAAAACAGTAAATTTTTGAAATATTTTTTTACTATTTAAAATAACTATCTGAACTATCTGAATATATTTTAAAATGTAATTTATTCCTCAAAGCTGAATTTTTAGCATCATTACCCCAGTCACATGTTCCCTCAGAAATCGTTTTAATATTCTGATTTGCTGTTCAAAAAACGTTTATTAAAATTATTATTGTTGAAAACAGCTGAGTAGAAATTTTTCAGGTTTCTTTAATGAATAGAAAGTTCAGAAGAACAGCATTTATCTGAAATAAAAATCTTTTGTAACATTAAATATCTTTATTATTACTTTTATTACTTAATTTAAAGCATCCTTGCTAAATAAAAGTATTAATTTCTATAATTTCCTTTCCAAAAGAAAAAAAAATAGTAATAAAAATTATACTGACTCCAAGCTTTTGAATGCTATAGTGTATAATGTTATAAAAGCTTTTTATTTCAGCTCTTTTTATTGCTGATTTTTGGATCTTCCTATTCATCAAAGAATCCTGAAAAAATATACTCAACTGTTTTAAATATTGATAGTAAAAATAAGTTTTAAAAAAAGTATTCTTGAACAGCAAATCAGCATATTAGACTGATTTCTGAAGGATCATGTGACACTGAAGACTGGAGTAATGATGCTGAAAATTGAGCTTTGATCACAGAAATAAATTACAATTTTAAATATATTAAAAAATATATATATATTTTAAATAATAAAAAATATTTCACAATATTACTGCTTTTGCTGTATTTTTGATCAAATAAATGCAGGCTTGGTGAGCAGAAGAGACTTCAATAAAAAACATTAAAAATCTTGCTGTTCAAAAACTTTTGACTGGTAGTGTATATATAGATTTTATATTAAAAATATAGAGATTTCATGTATAATAATAATAATAATATATTTTTATGTGTATACTTGGATGGTAAACCTCCCAGGTATGGGGAAAAAATTGGACTCTGGCCACACTGTGTTAGTTCAAAGGACAACAACGGTCCCATTCTTTAACGCAAACGCTGGAAAAGCATGGCATTAATTTTAGAGTGTTGATAAAGAATTTTTTCTGAAAGCTTTTGGACCATTTGTTTGTCTCTGTCTCATTTAGATCAAAGAGGGATAATTGATTTAGTCAAATATGATCCCACTCCCAGCTGCGCCTAATTCTTACCATGTAATAGCCTGAGAGAGCCTCTGTCTCTGCTGCTTGCTTTACTAAGGAACTCTGCGTTATTGCGGCATGGCTCTGCAGGTGCGGCCACCTCATCTAGAGGCATGTGTTAGGGGCGTCTTCGCATGTTTGCGTGTATGAGATGTGTCAGCAAAGTGCTGCTCTGCTGGTGTGTGTATACATGAATGTGTGTGTGTGTGTGTGTGTGTGTGTGTGTGTGTGTGTGTGTGTGTGACAGATGCGGTTAGGTCTCACAGGTCTGGGGTCGGGTGGGGGGGTCACGGCTGAACGCGCCCATCTGCTGCAGCTGGCCAGGAGGAGCTGAGGGAGAAGGAAAAAGAGAGAGAGATGCTCAGGTCATTAACAATGTGTGCTGGAAGTGGTTGGCTGCACACAACAGCTGGTGTCAAAGACTGGCCCAGTCTAGCAGAGATAATCAAATCTTCCTAATCTCCTACCATTTCACACACTCTCAGCTCTCTCAGTGCACTTGTGATGCTTTGTGGTGGTAGTTGTTTACTGTCAAGTAAACTTTACAGTCATAAAATAAACATGAACAAGGGGTGAGTTGTTCCACATCCCATTCTGCTGAGTTCCTATACGGTGAAGTGACATAAATGCCCAAAAAAGTGAAGAAAAAGACTCTATAGTGGTGCTTAAGTGGGTAACCAATTAAGCAGGCAAGGCATATATTGTTATCATTTAGTAATATTGTTAGAAAAATTCCTTCAGTGCAATAAAAAATCTAATGAACCCTCATCCACTCTACAAGGGATGGCTATGCGAGCTGCTTCGCTGGAAAGAGAGTCCCAGCCCGGAGAACAGGACTCTCTGGGAGAACCTGTGTACCATCCGGAGGTTTCTGAGCCTTCCCCAGGCGGACAGGGATCTGGTGTACGAGGAAGAGTCCCGCCATCACCACAGTGAACGACTCCACACTGTACTACACTTGCCCACTGACCCTCAGGTGAGTTTATGAAACATTGAGCATTTTAATGTGATGTTTGCAGTTAAAGGATTAAAGGATTAGTGCATTTACATAATAAAAATTTCCTGATAATTTTCTCACTCCCATGTCATCCAAGATGTTCATGTCTTTTCTTTCTCGGTCGAAAAGAAATTAAAGGAGAAATCCACTTCCAAAACAAAAATTTACATATAATGTACGATATTGACGTCTTTCTTTCTTCAGTCGTAAATTTAATTTCTTTACGACTGAAGAAAGAAAGACATGAACATCTTGGATGACAAGTGGACAAGTACATTATATGTGAATCTTTGTTTTGGAAGTGGACGTCTCCTTTAAAATTTTGGAGGAGAACATTCCAAGATTTTTCTCCATATAGTGGACTTTCAACTTTTGCAGATTCAGTGCAGCTTTAGAGGGCTCTACACAATCCCAGCCGAGGAATAAAGGTCTTGTCTAGCAAAACGATTGGTCATTTTCTAAAAAAAAATAAATACAATTTATAAACTTTTAATCACAAACGCTCATCTTGCACTAGCTCTGCAATGCACATCCATGACTTCACGCATTACATAATCACGTTGGAAAGGTCACAAGTGGTTAGTTGGTTACTGGTAGGAAAACTCATTCTCTCATTTTGTCTTCCAACTTCAAAATCGTCCAACATTGTTGTTTTACCTTTTCTTGTAAAGGGCGTTTGACTTTCTTTGCACGTTCCCTTTGTAAACACTGGCTCTCCAACGTGATTATGTAATGCGCAAAGTCAAGCTAGTGCACGATTTTGTGGTTAAAAAGTATATAAATTTGTAATTTTTTCAAGAAAATGGCAGATCGATTTGCTAGACAAGACCCTTATTCCACAGCTGGGTGTAGAGCTCTTTGAAGCTGCACTGAAACTGCAATTTGGACCTTCAAGCCGTTGGGTCCCATTGAAGTCCACTATATGGAGAAAAATCCTGTAATGTTTTTCTTAAAAACCTCATTTCTGTTCGACTGAAGAAAGAAAGACATGAACATCTTGGATGAAATGGGGGATGTTTATTCTGGAAGTGAACTAGTCCTTTAAATGTCTTTTGATTCCTCCCAGTCCAGAAATACCAATTATTAAATGTTCATTTTTACGTTCTATGACTTTCTGACATCAAGCAGATGAATGAATAAACACAACAGTCCACATTTTCATTTTTGTATGAACTATCCCTTTAAAGGTACAGCGTTAAACAAAAAACAAAAAAGAAAAGAACAAAGAAGGTTGACCCTGATCAAGAATTTTATTTTATTTTATTTTCACAATTATTTATGATTCTAAGAGAGAAGGTTTTGTTTTTAAACAAGAAACCCTGATTAAGATTAAAAATAAAAAATGTATGAATTGACCGCTAAGTGTGTAAGACTTGAGGGAAAGATGAAAGAGGAAAAACGATGATTAGATAAGCATAACTCTCTTTAGGTCATATAAATGTGTTCATTTTGTACACTTCTTTGAGGCTTCAGTTTTAATATGAGCATCATTCATGCTGCATTCCTGCCAACATCTAATAACCCAGCACACCCCAACCTCTTTAATCACACACACACACACAGAATTCCAAATAACATACTACTGATTAAATGGACTTTCCCCTATGCCAGCCAGGGTCATTATAGCAAAGACTGTGGACACACACTTCTCCAATATTAACATAGACATGCATGTGCACACACATCTACACACTATTACTTATATGTAAATACATGCACACACCAACGGCATACACATAAATCTACAATTGCTTGGATCAATGCTTTCCACTTTCTTTTAACCTACTCTTCTTTCTCACCCTACCAGTAAAGCATTGCGGTTTAATTCACTCACAATGATTGCTGTTTATTAACATTTATTAACTTAAGTTGAGCAGCCGTATTAAGATTAAGTACTAACAAATGGAGACAGAGTGACTCTCTGTTACTGTCTTAGCCCATTACGTCTCTTTCTCTCTTGCTCGCTTTCTCTTTTATGTCAGTGGAATAAACAGTCTGTTGGCAGCATGTGTGTGTGTGTGTGTGTGTGTAAATATACTCATTTATGTGTTTTGGGCGCAGAAGGAAATGCCCCATTAGGACACACCCTGACAGACAGTGCCACCACAGCCCTGATATTAATAATTACGGGAAGAGAGGGAACACACACACAGACACACATATATGCACATACACACACGCGTAATGACTCGAGGGATCTCACTACAGTAAGTCTCTTTAGTTACTCTACACTGGCTTTGACCATGAACTCTTACACAACATTGATCATAAAAACATATGTTGAGGATAGTCAGTGCATTTACTAAAGCAGCATGTTGCTAAAAGTACACGTAGCAAGCACTTTTCTTTTATTTATTTTTATTATGTATATATCATATAGGGCACATATATAGCATTGTTGTATTCGTATTAATAGTGTTATCTTTAATTGAAAATATATACATATTGATGACAATTTAAACACTCTGGGTGAAATATAGACAGCGGTTGGTAAATGTTTAAACCAGCCTTCTGGGTAGTTTTATCTGACTCAATTATTGCTTAAAATGAATTTTTTTTTTTGCTTAAATTAAGCCAAAATAGGATAGAAATGAACATTTATGAATATGTCCAATAAATGAACATTTATTAGTACGTTGAATAAATAATAATTAAATAGAAAACATTTTTTTAATTGTTTATTAATAAATGTTTACCTTTTGATTATTGCTGATGCCTCCAGTAATTATTAATTTACAACCTATTTTGAGTTCCTATTAAGCCAGCCATATGGTAATTTTTAAACAACGGTTGAGTTAAATAAAATTACCCAGAAGGTTGGGTTAAACATGTAAACCAACTGCTGAGTCAAAACACTTTTTTAACCCAGCATTTTTTAGAGTGCAATATACATATAATATAAACTTTTTTTAATTTTTATTCTGTTTTTTTTTTTTTTTTGTCTTGTTTTAATGTAATGTAAATTTTTTGTGTTTTTTGACACTTTTATTAATAGTAAATGTAAACTCTAGAATGTACAGTCCAACATATCTAAATCTTATTATATATTTTGATTCTGTACATATCATATAGAGTATCTATATAGTATTTTTGTATTTATTAGTTATTATATGAAAGTATTAAAATAATATAAATATAATATTAAATATATAAAGTATTATATAAACAAAACTTACATAAATATTACAATAAATATTTTATACCATTGACTTGAAAGATTAACATGTCTAACATCATTAAAAATAATACAAATACAATAAAATAGATACATAAATTACAAAAGTGCCACACATGACCATGTATGTGGCTGTTTGTGCATTTGTGTCCTTGTTGCTGTTTTTTTTTGTAGTAGTAGTAGTATTAGTAGTATTAGTAGTAGTAGCAGTAATAGTAGTAATGAGGGACCCTCCTCAGATCAAAATACCCAGCAGCCCCCTCGGCCCCCTCGGCAGCCTGCCTGCCACCACAGCACATGCATCCCAGCTGCATATGCAGACATGAGCATGTTAATTAACGAACACATGCAGCACATACATGTATACAGTTTATTTAGCAGACACCACCTCAGTGTGACCAATAGAAAACACTGATGTATTTACTTCACCCTTATAAGATCGTCAAACATGACTCAAAATTCCAGCACAAATCCTTCTCTGGTTTTAACCATGAAATCCCTTAACATTCACGTGTCAAACAAAATAAAGCATGTGATTTATGTGCTCTCAGAAGACAAGGAATGGTGTACACATGGATATCCTGTTGAAAAGACCTGCACTGCAGAATATAACATTGGTGTTGCACTTAAGCCAAAGCTTTTTTTTTTTTTGGAAAAAACTTGTTTCGTATAAAATTAAAAGTGTATCTTGTACCCTTTTAGAATTTTCTGTTCATGGTAAATAATAAGCTTATTTTTTGTGTGTGTGCGTCAGAATGGTGGGAAACTTTTTGCTGAGCCTATAAAGTCTAACGGTTTGAAACAACCCATTGACAGGTCCATGTAACCCCCCTGGGTGCAGCTCGCCCCACCTTAGGGATACACTCACACTAACGCACGCTAGATGGCTGACCCTGTCCCACGTCATCTTCATGCTGTTTCAGCAATGCGTGTGTATGGTCTTAAGTGCCTCCCTTTGCTCATTTGGCAAGACGTTTCTTATGAATAATTTCTCCTTTGTTTTTGCTAAATTGGATGCTGCAGTGTGCACTGGAGTGCCCTCTAGACCTTGCTGTGTGGACTGGGACCCTGACTGAGTGCTCGGGTAGGAGTAAGATAATTGTAAGATAAAGTTAAAATAAAAAATAAAGTCACAATTTAACGTTACATTGAGAGATGTCACATTCACTGGAAGACATAATGTCAGTTTTGAAATCAAATTAAATGAACATTTTTTTCTGAGTAAATTTCTTTTAATTTTGTGGATTGCCTAAAGTCTATTCTCAAACAAATATCAAGACACACGCGAACACACGCGCACGCACATACATGACTCACCCATTCCTGAGGTATTGCAATGTGGTGAAGAAAAATTATGATGCACATGATAATTGGAGAAGGTGAAGTCATGCACAAGCAAACCAACAGGAAAGTGTCTTTCTCATCATTACATATTTATCTGCCTGTTAATGGCGTCTCCAGTGGCAACACATCCCCCCCTTAATCCTGCCTCTGTCCCCACGAGGGCCAGTCCTCATTAAGAATCAACTGAATTTTTTATGTTCTATAATTCTTTTATACTTCTTCACCATAATTTGCCTTGATTTGTGTTTAAAGGGGAAAAAAAGATACTTTCGCTTAATGCAATGAACTCACAGACCCGTCCCGGCCTAGAATTAGAAAAGGAAGCAATGGAGAGGAATATTGAAAAAAAAGAAAGGCGTGCAGGGAAAAATGGCCCAGTGTCCAAATGTGACTCCTGTGGTTGAGAAGACGTTGTTTAAAAACTGAGTAGGTGAATGAATTGGATGGTGGAGGAAATCGGAGGTTGGCTTTATAGCTAAAGCAGGGTTTCGAAATGGAGTCACTCCTCTGGCTTGGCAGAAAAGCTCTTCATTAACGTCCACCATTAGAGCACAGGCATCTTAGACTCTTGAATGGGCTGCTCACTCCCTCTCTGAATTTGAAATTATCTGATAGGATGCCAAAACAATGGTATGTGCGCAGAGTCGTTATTTAAAGTTTATGTCGTGCGTTTTGGATCGCACTGTGTATATGACTTTGGAACTTACCTAAATTGTTCCTAGAATTTCATAAAATAATATACACAACAAGCAAACATATACAGGATGAATGGCTTTGCGAATATGTGTGTGTGTGGTCTCTTTAGCTAAGCTAACGGGTATTCGGCGCTGTTATGCCTTGTGGTCAATCTAATTATTCACCATCTTCAAACTTCTTTGACATTTCTTTTTCTCGTCCTTTCTTGTGGCCTCTGTTTGTTTCTTTGAGACATGGAAAGTAATACATTATGGAGAAACAGAGAAGAAAAAGAACAAACCTACACACTTCCTGTAAAGCGCCAGCCCAAAACAGCCCCCACAAGTGAAATCGGAGCAATTTCATGGTCTGGCCTGCCCTCAATATTATTTAAAAAATACCCTGTTATTATTTAGGGAATAGAGAGAGAGCAGGAGAGAGACAGAGAGAGAGGCGCATGACTATTATCTTTATGTAGGTCCTTTAATTTTAATGCACCGCAGATTTATAGCTTAGCATTCCAGTGTGGAGGCACTGGGCACCCCACCCTGGTCATAAACTCAGCAGGACAGCGCCACAGACTTCGATAGCTCAGCTGTGACACACTGCACCTTCTCTTGTACTGGCGCTCGCCAGATACCTTTTTTTCCTACTTACTAAATATCTGCTATTTACTCCTAATCCTATTTTACCACTATTTTATACTCTATCCCCCCAGTCCCCCTTCCCTGCTTCTCCCTATTCTTGTTTTGGCGCTCACACTAGAAGAAAACAGCAGATTTATTGAGAAACATATAAGGGTCTGAGAACCTCTGTAAAAACAATAGCGTAGCTCTGTTAGTCTTATTGGAAATTGCTAATGATTACACTGCATTTGTACAAGGCAATAACACATGCAAACAATCCCACATCTCATGTCAAAGTCAAACGTGTCATTTTTGCATTACTTTCACTATTAAATTTAGCAGTCACTAGTCTGTGCTAACGGGTGGAATTTATCCCTGTCAAAATGACAGATGAAACCAACTTGCCACTATACTTCAAATGGTTGTTTCAAAACACATCTCTTCATAACGGATTCTTTTGATGTAATTTATTTTGGTTTTGCTGTGTATTTGTTCAGCGTCTTCCTCTGTTGAATTTCATGCGGTTGATGCGTCAGCTCAAGATGCTGTTAGTCGCCTTGATGGTCTCAAAACATGATGCAATGACAAGATATTTAATCTTGTGGAATTATGTGTACAATATACATAGTTAAACATTCATAGCCTGGAGCAGTCTGGTTGGATTTTTACCAGAGTTGATCACATACTCAAGTGCACAGAGGACATTAACTATAAGAGACATTCATTGAAAGGACACTTTGAACTTTTAAAGGGATAGTTCACCCAAAAAATGAAAATTCTGTCATTAATTACTCACCCTCATGTTATTCCAAAACCGTAAGACCTTCTTTCATCTTCGGAAAACAAAACTTAAGATTCTGATTAAGTCCAAGAGCTCTCAGACCCTCCCATAGACAGCAAGGGTACTACCAAGTTCAAGACTAAGAAAAGTACCAATATGATCGACAAAGTAGTCCATGTGACATCAGTGGTTCAACTGTAATTTTACAAAGCTACCAGAATGATGTCACATGAACTACTTTGTCGATCATCTTAGTACTTTTCTGGGCCTTAACTGTGGGAGGGTCAGAGAGCTCTCGGACTTCATCAAAAATATCTTAAATTGCGTTCCGAAGATGAAAGAAGGTCTTACGGGTTTGCAAAAACATGAAGGTGAGTAATTAATTAATTAAACTATCCCTTCAAGCAGTTACTCCAATTATTCCATACTGCTGAAGCTTGTTTAGAAGTTTAGGTAAGAGATCACTCTGGCCCAACTAATAACTCTTCAACTTTCTCACCAGGCACTGCACAGACAGCCCATGCAGCCACTGAAGGACCACTCTCCCATCCGAGAAGAACCTGTTCCCAGTTCTGGAGCCGAAGAAAACCACCAGGCTAACGCAGGCTCGGGCAACAGCGGAGGGGTTAGCAGCGTCACAAAAAAGCCTCGCTCCCGCACCAAGATCTCTCTGGAGGCTCTAGGCATCTTACAGAGCTTTATCCAAGATGTGGGCCTCTACCCTGACCAGGAAGCAATCCACACCCTTTCAGCCCAGTTAGATCTGCCCAAACACACCATCGTTAAGTTCTTCCAGAACCAGCGTTATCACGTGAAGCATCACGGCCGGCTGAAGGAGCTCGGATCCGAGGGCGGCGGCGTCGACGTAGCCGAATATCGCGACGAGGAGCTGCTCTCCAGTTCAGAGGATGCGGAATCCAGTGAAGATGGCCACGAGGAGATCTACAGTGGGCATGAAAGCGCACCAGCCGGAGCAGCCAACTCTGTCTCAACTCCAGTTGTTTCTTCAGGCCAGGATGAGAATAAAGACAAAGGTCTGCCTCTGGGATCAGCCAGACCCAGCTCCCTGCCCCCATGCGGCTCATCCCCAAGTCCCCGGGATCAAGCAGAATATCAGAGATAAAACAGTCTCAAAAAAGACTTTACTGTAGGTGGGGAAAAGGCAAGGAGTGAGCACTTACAACTATTCTGTAGTGGAGAGAGAGGAGGAACTTACTGACAAAGACACAGTGTCCTCTGAGGACCTGTAAAAGGCAAACCAAACCAGATAAGATCTGCTTTTTGCTTAAGGTGACATGTAAAGTTTTGGTGTAGAAAAATGAGTTGTGATTTACTCCTGGCCTCATACCTCACAAGTTACTCACAGGGATGGCATGGTACGGAAGGAAAGAATTTGATTTCTAGATGTTAATCATCAAATTAAGGCAAGATAGCTGCCTCAACCCTCAAGATGTCACAAGCATTCAAACTCGCATGCTAAGAATGTCAAGAAGGCCAGTCTTACACCAAGTGTTTCATTTCTGATCTGAGAGCAGTGGGTCTCTCGCAAAATACCACTATCAATGCCCCCTCCTTATCTCTACAGGGTTAAACTGGCAGGGACAGTGCTTTAGATGAGCCATCGATCTCCTATAGGACACCGACAACTTCACTCCCGTCCGATCAGGGAGCCTAGTGGGCGGCTGTGGCTGTCCTCATCTTCCCCTCCGTGATGGGGCATTCTGGCGGTCGCCAACTGAGGGCCGTGCTTGACTGCTAAAGCGGTCGGTTGGGTTGGAGGTACAGATGAGATCTTGGGTGTACACATCAGCCCGGCCCAGGAACCCTACTATAAACACATGTGGTGTGCTGAAAGGTCCACAGTTAGCCCAGTGGCGCTTTTGAAGACCACGCCATCCTTCCCACAACCAGCCACAAGCGTCATTCCAAGCAGTCCCACACGGTTCAAGAAATCACTCCTTTTCCCCCACCACCCATGCACACCCAATACAGACTGTGCACAACATCCCAATCCGTCACTCCTGTCGAGTGGTTGAGAAGGTTTGCTTTATACAGATATGCTTAGACCGTAGGTTTCGTTCCAGTCTTGCTCTCTCGACACTTAAAAGACTGACTGCTATGGACAGAAGGACACTGGTGAGGGTGCAGTCTAACTGCATCTGCCTCTGGCCTAGTGGAGAAGAGCGAAGCATTTCCAGCAACTGTGTGGAAGTGCGGTAGTCCTTCTCGCTTCCGTCACCTCCCACAGCTTTCTCTTTTACTGACTGATGCCCACAACGTCCTGATTTGACCACACTTACCCACACCCAACTCCACAGCACTATTTATTGCTATCTTCACCCTCAATTATTATTGTTGTTATTGTTATTATTGTTATTATGGTTGTTCTTGCTGTTATTTTTAGTTCTATTTTCATGGTCTAATATCAGCTTTTGGCTTGCAGCAGATGTTTTGGTAAGGAGAGACGTTGTGAAAGAAAGAAACACTGCCAAAACAGAGAGGAGCGAATTGGAAGCAGTTACTGAAGTTACTGAGTGAATCATGTGATATGTACTGCCAATTCTATCAGCATTATGTACTTTTCCAAAGAGAACAGCACTTGGCAGATGAGATGTTGAATATTAAAACAATAGAAATAAGAGGAATCATTGGAATTTATATGATCTTTTTTGTGCATACGATGACAATCCTTCTTTTGAGCCAATCAGAACTCAGCAAGCATGAACTCTGCATTCTGATTGAAACTTTGATCAGCGTAACTTGAGGCAACATGGCCACCTGTTGCAAATCATCCATGACACCGTGGCAACACTTGGATCCAGGGTTCTGATTTGTTTTTTCAAGAATCAGCTGCTACTTGCTCTTTCACAGATAATAGACAAAATATTGTTGTTAACCTTATGCTAACCCTTAAACTATTTTTGTTTCAAACGAGTGATAATTGTGGTCTATGTCCATGTTTTGTCTATTACAAATGGAAATGTTTTATTTAGAATCTTTAATGTGCAAAACGCTGATGTGGTTCTCGCAATTACTTTTAGCATCCATACCATCTTTCACATAGGCACAGCGTCCACACCTGCACACGCCTATGACTAATGCATTCCAGCAGAATGTTAGTTAGAAATGGGGACACACACATTTTTCTCAGAAGATATAGATGGCATTCCAATCACACGGATGAACATTATTTAGATGTCATTGATCATTTGTACCTGGTTACGATTTCATTGTGGTCATGCTGCATTTCTCACAAATATTCAAGTAAAGATCAGACTAAGGCATCAAGGACTAAAGCTCTCCTAGTAGTATACCTAGTACCCGTTGACACCCAGTCAGCCTTAGCTTCTCAGCTGCTCGCCTCTCCAGAGAGATTGAATTCTTCTAACCTTTTTCTGTCCAATTCACCCATCTGCATCATCACCTCATTTCAGTTTCGCTCTTGCTGTTTGCTTGATTGCTCCCTGGTCTGCATTTACCCAAATCTGAACTTTATGGTCAATCATAGGCGATTTTACAGACCCTGTCCCCTAAAAACAACCTTAAAAACTTAAAGACAACAGTCTACAGTCTCTTTTAATGGTCATTAAAAACCTTTACGGTTAGTTACATTTATGTATCATCTTTCCGTCTAAGTGGTCAAAAACATTCGCTTTGTATTTTAAATGGAACAAAAGTTGCTTATCATACATTGGAAAGAGCTACTGAATAACAAAATACTTTGAAATCTTGGATACCTGCAGGTTTTGCAAAAGGTCTTTAATAACACGGTAGTGATTGCCTGCTTGATCTACACCTCACTTAAGCCTGTCAATCATCCATCACTTTTGGAGGCCCGCACCGCCCCTTTCGTTACACTCCGAGCATCTTCTCCAAATCCCGCCACCCTGCCGAGTCTAGATCAGCTGGAGACAAGCACTTCTGATGAGTCCGTCCCTATACACCTCCCAAATTACCCTCATAAATGATGAAAGCATGTGCACGCATGTGTCTGTGTGTCCTAGACTGGTGTTTAACCTACCGTGGGGGTGGCTTACCACTCAGCGGGAGCGAACAACCACGCACTTCTTCTCCTCCATCACCTCCTCCTCTCTGTCTTTGTCGGAGTTAGTGGCGAGAGTGACGCCGAGGAGAAACAAAGAAGATTCCAAGAGTCCCTGATGAGCACTAGGTCAAGGTCACTGCCCAATTATCCACGTCTTTCATTTTCATTCTGTCTTTTCAGTTCTCTCTGTGCCATCCTCTCCGTTCCCTCATTTTCTCATTCACTAGGCGGGAAAGTAATCGTTGTCTCCCATGCTGTGGAGTCGAGGTTAAGTGGAGGTGATCATGTCTCCTTGTGGAGAGGCTAGTTCCTTGAGAGGCAGCAGACACCTGGAGAGACATGTCTGAGAAGTGTTGCAGTTAAGACAAAGGCTTGGTTTGACTTTTAGTTTAGTCATTTGTTTGGTATCTGGTCATCTACAAAGCCACTGTAACAGTAGGTTGACTTTTAAAGTTTTGAATGGAAAAGTGGCCTCCAGGGCCACTTTCTGATATTTACACATGTTATTTAGACAATTAGACTGGGACGATCTGAACTGTAATTTTCAATCCCCCATAAATTTCTGAGGAAAGATGTTCTTGCTCGTCTTGCTAATGCTTTCGTTTATCATACAGTGCCTCTGAACTAAGCACAACGCTCCAGTTCTTTGCTTCGGAGATGACAAAATTAGACGATCTCATAATTTCCATCAGTTTTCATCATTTTTGTACTCATAAACACCTACAATGTGAATCAGGATCGCCACTCCTGAATTGGTACTTTCCTTGTCAATCGAATGCATTGTCGTTATCACTAAGTGATAATTAACTTATGTGCATCATTTGGCTTCTTTGTTTGTATGACAATGTTTTGTTTTTTTGATTTTGTTTTTTCAAATGCTGTTGTTTAAATAAAGTGCATTCAAGGAAATGGAAGGATTGCATGTGGGTTTGTTCTACCTGCAGACTGTTGACTAACCTGGGTGGTCCACAAGTCAAATTGCTTTATCCGTAGTACACATTACAGTCACAGAAGTTAAAAGAAAAGCGGTGACTAATGCGCAATGCTATGTTGTATTGAGCAGAGGGATAAGAAGTAGAGACAAATGAGTGGAAAGAAACAAAATACAGTTTCACTTGTACATTAAAGTAATCAAACAAACCATAATAGGAAAAATGTTACTGGAAATGACAATGTAGCTTTTCACGCTTATCCATTTAGGAGAATTTGAATAAATAAATCACTTGATACTGCAATCTAGTGAGTAGTGAAAAATCTTCTGGCATATTGCTTCAGCGTCTATCTGAATCTGAAGCGTGTCTATAAATCAGACTTGAATACGTAAATTCCTTCGAATCGGGCATTATTCAAAATATCCATTTTGTCCCAACTGAAAACAAACCTGACTTTCATTTCAACACAATAAACAAGAAGTGCACTGAGGAAAAGTTTCCTGCATCAATAATTCCATGCCTTATTGCATTTTACAACCTGATTGCTGCAGGCTTCTTTGCATTCATTCCATTGTGCGCTCTCTTGGGCTTATTGTGGGTTATGAAATGCACATTTGCATACAAGCGATAAACTTCCACTGGAGTTAACTCTGCTGAATTGCCTCAGCATATATGACCATTTTTGTTAGCATTTATTATTCTGTGGCAAGATAACAATCCTGTTAATTATGTGACACCCCATCAGTCCCTTGACCGCACGTAGCCCTCGGTACTAAAGCCACCGCCGAGTCCTCTCTTCCTGGCCACCTGCCAGACTTCCCTCCTTTCCATGGTTCCCTTCTCTCTAGAACAGCTTGCAGTGGTGTCCTCTGGTTTTCATTCCACACCAGCCCTCCAATCTCCTAAATTGAACTTATTATTCGCTCAATTGGCTTGCTTTAACCCTTTCTCCCCCTCCAGGCCCGGGCCTGTATGTCATTAGCCAGAGGATTTTTCGGTCGTAGCGAGAGCGTCGGGAGCTGGAGGGGTGTAGCTATAAACCCGTGGTCCCTGGCAGGATTTGCAGTTGCATCCGCTGGAAGGGAGTCAGCGCTCATTCTATGAGTGCAGTGGAGCCAGACCACCCAGAGAGGGATGTGTGGCCCAGTTTGTTTTCTGGCTGATGAGTTTTAGTCCCAGCTGATAGCTTTGGCGACCTGGATCTCTCTCTCTTTCTCTGTTCATTCATTCTCTGTCTCTTCCTTTTTTGACATCAACTAAGATCTGTATGAAGTATTTTAATGGCCGTCTGTGTGTACTCTTTATCACATATCAGTAGGACAGGGTTCTATAACTGTATGGATATCATTCAATGCCAAATGATAAGAATGTGAGTGCAGCCTTAGAGAGTGTCATATAAGTCTTCAGAAATGATGAAAAAAACAAATCCAAGCACCTGCTCTTTGAGATCATTGGCTTGAACTTTAGATTCCTTTAGAACTACATCACCCAGTGGAAAGAATGCTACTCATATTAGAGAAAAGTGAACGTATAGCTGAAGCCACTACAGCAAACATTGCCTTGTTTGTTTGTTCTTCTGGTATGTAAAAATTCTAGTTATACATATATATATATATATATATATGTATATATCCTATATATATATATTAGTGGCGTGCTGTGGTGTTTTAAAATGAGGCAATTACTGTATACACTAAGTACTAATTAGCTATAGATTCTATTTACACCTACACTGTAAAAAATAAAAAAACAATTTGTTGAGTCAGCTTAAAAAAAATTGTTACCCTGCTGCCTTATAATTTTAAGTTCAGTCAACTAAAATAAGTTTAGTCAACTTGAAATGTTAAGTTGTACTAAGTAACAACTTAGGTATTTGTGTTTGCTAAACTTAACAGATGGGTAAGTAACCCAGCTGCCTTAAAATTTCAAGTTGATTCAACTCAAATATCTAAGTTGTCACTTAGTATAATTTAACATTTCAAGTTGAATAAACTTTTTTTGAGTTAACTGAACTTAAAATTTTAAGGCAGTCAGGTTACAAATTATTTTAAGTTGACTCAAAATTGTTTTTTACAGTGTAGCAGGATTTTCTGCTATTTATACTACTTATTGCAAATAGTGGCAATTATCTGTACCTCAGTATTGTAGTACATTATAAAACAGTATGCAATAATAACATATTGAGTGTAAATAATAAATTAAATTCAAATTAACTGGATGCCATTGCCATATTATTGGGACAATAAATCCCTCCCTACACCTACCTGAAACTTTACATTTAACTTCTCGAATATTTCCTTCATTATTATTGGAAATACATGCCTTTCCGCAATGATATCTGATTTGAAAAGGTCGAAAAAAAAGTTTGGCGAAACTCGGATTTGAACCCAAGTCAGTCAAAAGCAACTTACACACATGCTCACATGCTCACATACTTTACTATCTAGTCCACTGGAGCTGTTACTACAAGACAGTCTTTTCTAATGCTTTGTAATCACACATTGGTGGATTCAGTGTAAATACCATCTTCCAACAAGATGGGCTATTTGCACATGTAAATAAACACGTTTTTTATTTGTGAACTGATGTTCAGCTGTTCTTTTTAATAGTCAACTTGTTTTCGGGTTATCGTCATTAAAGTGGGAGAGTTGTTTACTTACTTTATAATTAGGCAATAATGCATCATTTTCTTCATTCAGACCGAGAGCTTGCACGAAAACAAGAGGCCTAAACACGTTTTGTCAAAAAAAAAAAAGCTGGTATTGTTCACATTCAAGGCATCATGATTTCACCTTTTACTGCAGAAGCAGACAATCGCCCTTGTTCAGGGTTGCCTGGTTTTCACAGCAAAATCCTCCCAATTGCTACTTAAACTAGCTCAAAGGTAGCCCAACTGGGTCTTGAGGGGGGTCCCCCATTAAAAATTGCATTATGGGAGGTAAAATACATGTTTTTTGGTGGGGGTTCCCCAGGTAAAATTAGCATTCCAGGAACTAAATATTACATTATTGGGGTCACGTCAACCCGCTTAAAGTACCCCGATTCCGCGGGAAACCACAGACTTGGCAGCACTGCCCCTGCTGTTTGTGAACAGAAGCCGATAAGTCCATTTTAGCTAATCAGCGCACTGTATCCAGGTAAGGTGACAAGGCTGCCAGTCACTGAAAAGACGCGCTAGATGAGAGGAGTTTCATCAAAACTGACTAAAAGTGACCGAGGATGAATACTTTTGATGAAATTGATGAACCTGTAAAAGGAAAATATTTTTGATATTTAGTATAAATATTAAAAATATTTGTAACTGGAATTAAATTTATTATTATTATGATAAGTATATATATTATTATACATTTACATATATAGTGTTTTTGTACGTAAGCATATTTTATTTATTTTGTCTTTTTTATATAATACATTATATAATACTACAAATAAAGACATGAAAAAAACAAATTCTTTGGATCTATTTTACTTTGTTCTCTAAATAATGTTCGCAGAATTACATAACATAAATTCGGATTACATAATATATATTATCTATAGGTATTTATGTACCCTCGTAGACTGCTGTGTCAAAATCGGAATGATTTTTTTTCACAGCAGTAAAAAAAAAAAGAAAGAAAGAAAGAAAGAAAAAAAAAAGAAACTCACTTTAATGGGATAGTTAACCCAAAAAAGAAAATGATGTCATTAATTAATCACCCTTATGTTGTTCCAAACCTTTAAGACATTCTTTAATCTTTGGAACACAAATGAAGACATTTTTGATTACACCTGAGAGCTTTCTGACCCTTAATAGACAGCAACACAACTGACATGTTCAAGACCCAGAAAGGTAGTAAGGATATTGTTAAAATAGTCCATATGACATCAGAATACCAGCTCCTGCTTCATTGTACTCTCATGAATATGCCTTGACTAACATGGGAGAGAAGAAATTGTTAAATAAAGTCGTTATTTTTGTTTTCCTTGCACACAAAAAACATTCTTCAAGCTTAATAAAATTAGTTTAACCACTGATGTCACAAGGACTATTTTAAAGATGTCCTTACTACCTTTCTGGGCCTTGCATTGCTGTCTATGCAGCAGAAAGCTCTCGGATTTAATCAAAAATATTTTATAGATTATATATAGAAGATGAACAAAGGTTTTACGGGTATTAATTAATTTTCATTTTTGGGTGAACTGTCCCTTTAAGCGTTCACTTCACGTGTCACTCAGCAGTCTCTTCCTGCCTAGCGGTTATTGGACAGAGGTGTCTGCGACATCTTACAGCTGATTTAGCCACTTGGATGAGCGATGAAATGTATTTAACAAATGAAAAATACTGAAATAAATGTCTATAAAACCTACAGTTCACTGTTTGGAGGGATCACAGCAACGTCTTCAGTTTGACAGGTGAATATGATAATGAGATCAGGGCGTCTGGGTAAGTGGGCATCACTTGGGCATGAGCGAAGCACGCACCCCTGAATAAATATTGGCCCAGCAAAGCAGCATCTAAACTTTCTAACACTGTGCTGTCTGTTTGTAATTATCAAACCACAGAAGAAGTGCGTGTGAGGAAACTCAAGGGGCCCATGTGGCCAAGGGTTTTAAGCGGACACAATAAAAGGCATCATTGTTTCTGTGGGAAAGGTTTAGATGTCGCACTCCATGTGACGGAGAGCTGTGAGGTCGTGGCTGTATGCGGTTTCCCTGTGTTGCTTTGTGTTTACATCAATGTGTCTGCGAGCAGGTCTGTGTGTGGCCTTTTTGACAAATACTTTGATTCTGTTTGTTGTATCAGCCCTCGTTAATGCTTTTTAAATTGTGCCAGGGACTCGTATTTCCTGATTAAGTGACAAAAACATCCTGGAAAACAATAGTTTGCAACACTACGGGATTGCATGACATCAAATACGCATCTAGTCTCGCTTCAGCTCTGGAGATTTATGCACTTTTGATGGTGTGTGTCTTAGATGGGAAGTGAGCGGTTAGACACAGAATGGAGGGTGATGGACAGAGAACAGATGAACTGAGATTGACAGCTCTCTGCCAGGGGAGAGGGGGCAGCTGCCAGGGCACTGCTGCTGGGGTATTAGGGCCTGATGGCACCGTGATTAGGGGCCATTAGAGGTGAGAGAGAGGGGGCGGCACAGGACGCAGGTGCACCGATGCCTGTTATTACCCAGAATTCAGCGGGGTGAAGTGCAAACACACACCTGTGGTCTCCCGTTGGCACGCTCTCTACCCACCCCCCAATCTCACTCCCGCACATTAATACACACACTGATAAACACGCTAATACCCAGAGCGCGCTTTCATACGAGTGGCCCCTTCCTCTCAAACCGTTTGCCTTTTCGCTCGCATTTTACAGCTCTAAAACAGATTTTCTGACACATTTACAAAATACGGTACATAAACCAACATAGGATTCTGCGTTGTTTTTCAAATTTATATTCATATATTAAAGCTATAACTATATTAAACAACCCATTTGTTGGTTCAAAGTTAATAGCATGCTGTTCACTTACAAGTTTAAATAGATAGTTCTGCCAAATGTTTTTGTTAACTAAAACTATTAAAAACTGGATTAGCTGACATAAAACAAGCAATATATACACTGTACATATATATATTTTATAATATACACTGCCACTCAAAAGATTTTTAATGTTTATTAAGAAGTCTCTTCTGCTCACCAAGCCTGCATTTATTTGATCCAAAGTACAGCAAAAACAGTACAATTTTCAAATATTTTTACTTTTTAACTGTTTTCTATTTGAATATATTTAAAATGTAATTTCTTCCTGTGATTTCAAAGTTGAAGTTTTAGCATCATTATTCCAGTCACATGATCCTTCAGAAATCATTCTGATATTCTGATTTGCTGCTCAAAAAACATTTATGATTATTATGTTGAAATATAATATACAATGAGCAGACTTTTTTCAGGTTTCTTTGATGAAAGTTTAGAAGAACAGTAATCTTTTGTAACATTATAAATATCTCTATCATCACTTTTGATCAATTTAAAGCATCCTTGCTAAATAAAAGTATTAATCTCTATAATTTCTTTCCCCAAAAACAGAATAGTGTATTACGCTACAAAAGCTTTTTATTTCAGGTAAATGCTGACATTTCTATTCATCAAAGAATCCTGAAAAAAGTGTACTCAACTTTTATTGATAATATTTTATTGATAATACTGATAATAATATGAATAATAATAAACGTTTCTTGAACAGTAAATCAGAATATTTGAATGATTTCTGAAGGATCATGTGGAGTAATGATGCTACAAATTTAGCTTTGATCACAAGAATAAATTACATTTTACAGGATATTCAAATAGAAAACAGTTATTTTAAATAGTAAAAATATTTGAAAATGTTACTGTTTTTGCTGTACTTTGAATCCAATAAATGCAGGCTTGGTGAGCAGAAAAGACTTCTTCAAAAACATTATATATCTTACTGTTCAAAAACTTTTGACTAGTAGTGTATATTGTCCTGAAAACTACTTGAATTCAAATACGTTTAAGTACTAAATTTCTAAAACTAAAACTGAAATCCAAATAAATTCTAATTAAATATAATAAAAAGCCAAATAGAAAAAAAAAAAAAATAATTAACAAACTAAACAAATAAAATAGAAGCTAATCAAATTTAAATAAATTATATATTAACAGTATATAAATAAAATAACACTGATTTATTTACTCACCCCCATGTTTTTCCAAACCTGCATGACTTTCTTTGTTCAGTGGAGCACAAAAGAATCGATTTTAAAGAATATTTGAACTGTTTTTGACCCTTTAATAAAAGTCAGTGGTGGACAAAAAAAACATCAAAACATTTGATGTTCCACAGAATAAAAACAAAAGTCATTCAGGTTTGGAAAGAAATTTTGACAGATTTGTAATTTTTACACAAACTTTGCCTTGAAGCACGGCTATTAAGATGGACAAAAAAACAGATCTCTGAAGCTGGAATAAGTGTCACAGAAGCTCAGTAGAGTTCCTGCTCATCATTTGAGTGAGAGATTGAGGATGGGAGGAAATGTGAGCTGTCATGATGATGTCCCGAGGGAGATCAGGCTAAAGCAGGGCATCTGTCACTGGCCCGTATCAGAGTGTCATACGACGACACTAATGCACCAAACAACAACATTCACATGAGCACAACCCAATCAGCTCTCATGAACAAACATTCAATTACCTCAACCGAGCATGAAAATCAAAACTGTCTCCGTTTGATTGGTGCCCCTAATTAGCTTGACGGCAAAAATAGAAATGGCTTCTGACAAACACAGGAATACTTTTATTCACAAAGTCAGATATCTGACCTCAAAAGCAGGGACATGATGGGATACCTTATTTACTAAGTGGGATATTTAGATTTAGTGGGTTTACGGAGTCAGATGCATTAGCAGGGGTCAGGTACATGTGGCAAAAAAAAGCTATTTGTGGTAAAAATAACAACAAGGGTTGCAGTGGGTTTGATTTGTCTGATTTAATCAGTATCCCCGTCAAGCACAATATTCAATATAAGAGGCCAAACAGCTGCTGCAATTAAAAATGTATAATGCGCCACATTTCTCTAAATCCCAGAATAACTAATCTCCTCTGTAACATGAAAAAAACATGAGAGGAAATGTAATGATTTCATCCATCAAAAACCTGAACAAACACACCAACTCACACATTAGACGGTCACATACTATCTGTGCATTATCCAGTGCTGCCCACTCTTCATCTGCAGTTTTACAGGTGATGGGATCTTCTCAGAATCTGCCGTTTTCCTGTAATTCAAAAAAGAACATTCAGTATTAAAAATGATTGAAAATATACATTGATAAGAAAAAGAAGAGAAGAAAAAGAGGACAGTATGCCTGGCTAGACCTTTTTAGATATTAGCAAATTGGTTACTGGTTAGATAGTCTAGTCTATATGACCCTTTTGTTAAGCATTCTTGTCTTTTTATCAGATTAGTTTATGAACCTGAACTAAATTAAGATTAATAGAATACTGTATATGTGAATGGCACTGATAAAGGAATGCATTTCACAGGATTCCTCTAAGATGCCATCACAGTCGCCTCTCATGCCCAAAGGCGGCCAGGGCATGATGACAGGTGTGCGGAGCAGGCCTGCCCGAGGGGGTCCCGGGGTGAAGTGCCTCCACCCCATCTATAGCTGATGCTTTCTGACAGTCAAGCACTCTTATGAAGACAGAGCTGCAAAATTTATCATAGTTTAAAACATAGCAGACCTTTCTTTTTGACAAATGTCAAAAATGTCAACTTTCTAAAACGTTAACATTCAAAATATTAATAAAAACTATAAAAGACTAAAATTCAGTTCAAGAAAACATGAAAGATCAACATACTACTCCACAGTTCCTATCAGTACATCTGCAAACAAGCAAAGCTACAGCATATACATAGTATCAAAACAATGGGCTGTCCATTAACATGTAATTCTCTCAATGCATTTCTATACGCCCACTCTAATATCCTCCTTATGCAGTGACACATCATCCATGAATGATTGACCCACTCAGACGTGACATTGGCAAGTGCTGGACTCACTTCAGACATTAACCACAGTACCAGACGTGACTGAGCAGCCCATCTCCCCGTCACTGATTGTCCCTTTATTATTGTTTACCTTATTAAAGCCTGACTGATGGCTGTCATTCTTTTATCTATCAAAGTGTTTGTTCCACAGGCTGATATTATACTTAATATGCTCATTTGTAGCCAAAGTAAGCAGAAACTTGTGAAGATTTACTATGCAAAAATAACTTTATACCAAGAACTAAAGTGTGACACCCTGTGCCAACACATAATTAGGGCAGCACTGGGGTTGCTCAGATCTGTTAATGGTTACTATTAACACCTTGGGAACACATTTTTGTAGAGGAATATGACAAGGGACAAAATAGAACTCACCAAGAACCAAATCTGAGTAAAAGATAATAAGGTTTGATGAGTAAATTAATATCATTCCTGGTGCAAGTGTGATATTGATTAATTTAAAAGCTCAGTAAGCAAGAATTTAATTTTACATAACAGACATTTTACACATAACATTGCCAGTTACTTTGCCTGTTTATGCTCCGCCAATGAAAATAGTTCCAAACAGAGCAGACTGTTGCATGTCCATGAGCAATACACAAAGTATGGCAGCCTTCCTGAATAAATCAGTGTTTTAGAACACAACACTTGAATTAATAATTCACTCATAAATAAATTCCTCTGTTTTTTCCTGATTGAACACTAATGAATGAGTGTATTAGAACTAATCAATTGAGTAAACGACTCAGTGAGTCACTTATAAATTAATTTGTTTTGTTCCTGAAAGAATCTGAGTTTTTGAACCGTTGCGTAAAAACCGATGGTTGAGTAAAAAATAATTTAATTTACTCAAGAGAGTCACTTGATTTTTTTTAGGACCATTAAGTTGAGTGAAACATTCAGTAATTCACTCATAAAGTCACTCGATTCGTTTCTGAATGAATCAGTGTGTTGGATCAGTTGAGTAAAAGACTCAGTAAGTGAATCATAAAATCATTTGGTTTTTTTTTCCTGAATGAATCAGTGTGTTAGAACCAATCAGTTGAGTAAAATATTTAGTGAGTCACTCATAAAATAATTTGCTATGTTCCTGAATGAATCTGAATTTTTGAACCGTTAAATAAAAATGGATGGTTGAGTAAAAGTAATTACATTTACTCATGAGACTCACCTGATTTGTTTCAGAACCAAGCGGTTGAGTTAAACATTCAATGATTCACTCAGTCACTTCTTTAGTTCCTGAATGAATCAGTGTATTAGAACCAATCAGTTAAAAGATTCAATGATTCTTTCATAAAATCACTTCTTTATTTCCTGAATGAATATTAGAACCAATCAGTTGAGTAAAAGATTCAATGAGTCTCTCATAAAATCATTTGTTTTCTTCTTGAATGAATCTGAGTTGAGTAAAAATTATTAAATTATTTACTCAACAGAGGCACTTGATTTGTTTCAATGTTTTTAAGCAAATCAGTTGAGTGAATGATGCAATTATTCACTCATTATTACAGTCACTTGTTTAATTCCTGAATGCATTAGTGTTCTGAAGAAATCAGCTGAGTGAATGACTCAATGACTCACTCATAAAGACTCATTAAGTCCCTCATTAAGTCACTTATTGCCACCTACTGGTGTCATACTGTCATACTGCGTATACTATTGCTTGTTAAGCACTTGAATAGTCTGACATTTTAGCTCGTCAAGCACCAGGCCATATGGTCAACTTGTCTTTACACTACATCCGCACTCCCACACAAAATATTTGAACCCTCTTTTGTATATGTGTGCCGCACACATACACTTGTCACATTACCACACAATCCCACGCTAATGTAGCTTTACGCACATTATTCAATATTCATCAGCAAGCTGTCACATAATACACTTCTTCCGCCAACTCAATCACCCTACGCTGGTTAACATCTGACAGAGCAGACCAACCCCAAGAGCCCGCCATGTCTCCGATCCCCCCCCTCCCACTAACCCAGCCACTGGAATGGAGGTTTTTTTGGAGGGGCTCTATGTATAGCCGTCTCAAGCATCGCCCGTGAGGCCACATTCTGTGGACACTTGTGGCGGATGGTGCCGTTTACAATCTGTGGGCTCCAGTGATTGTTGGTCAGAAACGTCTGTGTAAAAAATAGGAAATAATGATGGGCTTGGTGCTCATTGTGCCTCTTCATGGTATTAAAGGTCAGCACTGAATGCCGAGTAAAAGACACAGAGCTCGTAAACAGGGCTCAGAATAGCCCGAGTCCAGTAAGCTGAGAGAACAGCCGCCCTCCCTGATACAAAGAGGGGTGAAAAATGAAGGTTTGCATGGATTTTGCTTAATTCACCTTCACTTGATTATTTTAAAACAACTTAAGATTCCACACACAGAACTGAACATTTGGTATGTGAAACACGAGAAGGTTATGTCAACTTAGTTACTGATAATTTTCAACAGAGGAACAAACTCAAAACAAGATAAGTAACTGTGACAACAAAATAGTAATAAAAAATAACTTTGAGAATACAACTGTCGAATATTATTCAGACAATGAAATCACACAAATTACATATGTCAGTGTATGCTGGGAAGAACGTGAATGGGACAGAACCAAAAAATCATTTTCAGTATATGCCTGTTTGGAGAAAATGCAGCTAATTTGATATGCTTGTTAGTTTGACTTAAAACGTAAAACTAAACTACAAAACTACACAATTCTTTGATTAAATAATTACACTGGCCATGCAAACATCATGCGGTACGTAAATACATAACGCTATACACTTCTGCTAAACACTACCTACAGTAAGATTTTTTTAAAAGTCTGTAGCTGAGTAGAACACATCAAAATTATGCAGATTTATTATTAATAAATATATCTAAATATATCTGTCTAGCTACATAGAAAGTCTTTTCTGCTCACCAAGTCTGCATTTATTGCTGCCAAGTCTGCCAAAGTACAGCAAAAACAATAAAATGTTCAAATATTTTTACTATTTAAAATAACTGCTTTTGATTTGAATATATTCTAAAATGTAAATTATTCCTGTGATTTCAAAGCTGAATTTTTAGAATCATTACTCCAGTCACATGATCCTTCGGAAATCATTCTAATATTCTGATCTGCTGCTCAAAAAACATTTATTATTATTATTATGTTAAAAACAGCTGAGTACAATTTTTCAGGTTTCTTTGATGAATAGAGAGTTTATAAAAACCACATTTATCAGAAATAGACATTTTTTGTAATGTTATATATGTCTTTATCATCACTTTTGATCAATTTAAAGCATCCTTGCTAAATAAAAGTGTTAATTTCTATCCTTTTCCTATATCTATTCTGTCTTTTTGCTCATCCAAAAGTTTCTTCATGATCACCCCCAGAATTGTCAAAACTTGTGAAAAACAAGCAAGCTTCCGTTTAAAAGTGAGTAATTCTACAAATGATAATGCTTTGGTGAGCCTTACTTATTGGGCAAAAAAACATTAAGAAAAATATGTGAATCAATATGTAACATTTTCTCCCACCAGCCTCTGCCCTCATCTGTCTCTCCTCCCCTTAAGTAGCGATTAATGAGTTCCCAGGCCGCTATGTATGAGAAACACTGCTGATTTCTGACCCCTCAGTAGTTAATGGCTAAATGTCAGTCATTTAGACAGTCAGTGCAGTTGGTATTAACTTTCCACTCTCAGTCTAGGTTACGTAAAGATGCCCAGAGGTATCATGGAGATCTTCCATCAAGAAAACACAGAATGATAACCAGAGAAGAGGGCCTTACTCATAGTCCATTCATTTATTCATATTCATACTATGATTCAGTGTGAGATATTTTGAATAATACACTATTTTGAGTCTTACGTACATGCCATGTGTGTGTGCGCGATCGTGCGTGTGGGCATTGTCTTCGCATTACCCCGTGTGGGCGGCTGTATTAGCTCACCTGTGCAGCACAATGCCTCATGTCTCCGCGGTCACACTCAATTAGCCGCCACTGAGCGCGTGCAGGGCTGCCTCTCTTGTTTGCTGCCATTGGCTGATGGCCCCAGTGATAGCATTGAGCTGCTGTCTCCTCTCCAGCCCCAGCATGCAGCGTTCTGTCTGCAGATGGCTGCGATGATAGCATTCACAGCTGCACCGGGACACTTTCATCTGCTGCACATCTCCGGCCCAATGCCAGGCACAAGCGAGTAAGGGCACGAACTGTATCCGGCCACCCACTGCCTTACTATGGCCTGTCCAAAGCAGAGGTCACGCAGCTTAGGGTTGCATGAAAGAGGGGGAAGATAAAGTTTGGTCACAATGTAAAGAGAGCTAATCAACAGAAAAGTGACTATCTACTGCACTGAAAAATCCCACGATCATGATTTGCTTCCAGTACTTAGGGTTTATGCCTTGTCCAAAGTTTCAAAGGATGTCATTTATCCACTGTGAAATTCAAATTGTTATGTATGTTGTTTTTTGGATGTTTTGACTCTGACCATAGCTAAACTTTACCATATTTTTAACTTGATACTTAATCAGAGCAGACAGTTTAACTGGTATAAGGTATCGCAAGAAAACATTGTTAAGAGAAAAGGCCAAAAAGAGCGCTTTTCCCCTAAATAAAAACATATGGATTAAACACAAATGCTTCTTCTCAGCCTAATCCATATGTTATTCATTTATAGTGTCTTAAAGGATTAGTTCACTAACAGAATAAAAAAAATCATGATAATTTACTCACACCCATGTCATCCAAGATGTTCATGTCTCTCTTTCTTCAGCCGAAAAGAAATGAAAGTTTTACGAGGAAAACATTCTTGAATTTTTTCTCCATATAGTGGACTTCAATGGTGGCCAACTGGTTGAAGGTCCAAATTGCAGTTTCAATGCAGCTTCAAAAGGCTCTACACAATCCCAGCTGAGGAATAAGGGTCTTATCTAGCAAAGCAAATGGTCATTTTCTAAAAAAAATAAATGAATAAAAATGTATATACTTTTTAACCAAAAATGCTTGTCTTGCACTAGCTCTGCAATGTGTCTTCAGGCATTACGTAATGGGAAAAGTCATGCACGGTTAGTTCTTCGTCTGTGTACTTCGGTTTAAAAAGTTAGGGTAGGGTGAAAAACTCCATCTCAATTTCTCCTTCAACTTCGAAATTGCCCAGCATCGTTGTTTTACCTCTTTTTTGTAAAGGGCATTTGACTTTCTTTGCATGTTTGCTTTGTAAACACTGGTCGGTTTCTGTTACGTGTACATGATTACATAATGTGTGAGGTCAAGCTAGTGCAAGATGAGCATTTGTGGTTAAAAAAGTATACACACTGCAGTTTGGACCTTCAACCCGTTGGCCACCATTAAAGTCCACTATATGGAGAAAAATCCTGGAATGTTTTCCTCAAAAACCTTAATTTCTTTTTGACTGAAGAAAGAAAGACATGAACATCTTGGATGACATGGGGTGAGTAAATTACCAGGAAATTTTTATTCTGGAAGTGAACTAATCCTTTAATATCTTATAATGTAAAATGCTATATCATATTGAATTGTCTATATAAATAGTGTTGGCACTGACAGCATTACTGTTTAGATACAGTGCACTGAGCCGTAATGTTCATTTGGGTGACACCGGTTTAAAGCCAGGTTGTGACTGGTTGTGATAGGAAAAAAATGCATTTAATACATTTAATTAAACATGGAATTTTGTCTAATAATCTTTATTTTATTTGCAAAAAAATACAGTGTAGCAAAAAGGCCAGACAAGCAACTTGAATTATCAACAGTTCAGGTTAATGATTCTTCTCACTTACAGCTCAAGTGTGTGTGTTAATGATGAATCTGACTCCACACTTGAGTGGCACTGGATGGCTTTTAGGGCCAACGACCTTCTCCCTAATAGATGACCACTCAAACAGTCATCACTCACTCAACACACATCATTATCTGTGAATGTATCATTGGTTTATTCATTAAGGACGCTTTCACCAGGGAAGAGGTGACAAATTCAGTCAAAGGTCGCCACTGTCTCTCACAAGTGACTTCTGTCTGTATCATCTGGTCAAGTTGACACCTTACACTTGCATATTTAATTGTTAGATAGTGTGGTGTAGTGGATAAAGCTTAAGAATTGTAACTGGAAGGTTGCTGGTTTGGACAATACAAAAAAAAAGGGCTATATGAGCTACTATAACCAACAAGACAATTAACTCCAGGGAAATTGTAGGAATGCTTACTAGAGCATGCTTACTATTTTGTAAAACTAACATATTTTTAAGAAACTGAGTTCATCTCTGTTTTATGGCAACATAAAGTGCATACAGTTGAAGTCAAAAGCTTACATACACTTTGCAGAATTTTAATTATTTTACCAAAATAAGAGGCATCATACAAAATTCAATACATACAATATTTTTTTTTATTTAGTACCGACTTGAATAAGATATTTCACATAAAAGACAGCCAGGGCTGTAAACTTTTAAACGGAATGAAGATGTGTACATTTTTCTTTTTTTTCCTTTTTCCATTTAGTAGTGCCCTTCAGAAGCTACAAAAGATGGTCCCCAGAAGACAAAATAAGTTCAATTTACCCTGATCTTCAAATTCAAAAAGTTTTTATCCCCCGGCTCTTAATGCATCATTTTTTTCTTAAAAGTTGCTGGAGTCCCTCAATTGTCCTCAGTGTGAAAAGATGGATTTCAAAATCATACAGTCATTGTCGGAAAGGGTTCAAATACACAAAAATGCTGAAAAAAACAGAATTTGTGGAACCTGAAGGATTTTTCTGAAGAACAGTGGGCAGTTCAGGACACTGTTCAGGACAAGCAAGAGACTCATGAACAACTATCATTAAGAAAAAAAAAACAGCTGTGGATCATTCAGGTAACAACACAGTGTTAAGAATCAAGTGTATGTAAACTTTTGAACAGGGTCATTTTTATAAATTCAGCTATTATTTTCTCTTGTGGACTATATGTACACATCTTTTATGTGAAATATTCATGTCGGTACTAAATAAAAAATAACATGCATTTTGTATGATCCCTCTTGTATTGGTAAAATAATTAATATTTTGCCGATTCTGCAAGGTGTATGTCTTCCTTTTTTAGGAAGTTTTCCTTGTACTATTAATCTGATCACTAGCTAAATGGCACAATTTTCTCTTAACTTGTTTTAGAATGACATTTATTGTGAAAAGCTCTGTTACAAACAGAAAATGTTTCTCTTATATTCTAACAATGTGAACTTCACACAAAGTAAATATTGTCCAGATAAGATTTCAATCATTTATTTTGGATTTAGTATTTAGGATTTAGTAGATTCGTCTGTATACATGAAACTACGTTGCATATGAAGAGTTCAGATGCAAAAGCCTCTAAATCCATTTGACATATTTCTTTAAAATTAGCGTTACTTTCTGGCTACTTTGTATTGGTTTCTATGTAAGTACTGGTACTTCTGATTGGGCTGAGGCTGAAATTTAGCAAGTTTGAAGTACAAGTATTTTAAGGACATATACTATGTGTCAGGAGCATTCACTCAGTATCATTATCTCATTTTTGACCGAGATAGCTTTTAGCTGGTTTTGCATCTGAACTCTTCATATATTATTTAGGGGTTCTTTGTGTGAAAAATTATATAAATATATAGTCACCTTTATTTATACAGCGCTTGTATGGTTTTTAAAATCCAGTTGACTAAAAATCAGAGCACACTTATGGTCTCAGAGCCAATCCTTCAAAATGTTTCTGTCATTTGAGTCTTTCGCCTGTTCAAGCAGCTGATAAATTCTTATCAGCACTTTACTGGAGGTGCTTATCTGGATGGCTCTTTTAGTCCCTTGGGTCTGGGATGCCCACCCTCCAGGGCCACATCCTCACTCCACTGCCTCCCCAGAGCCCCTCTTGCGTTGTCCAAATCTGTAATTGTGGTCTAATGGCCGTGTTTGAAGCCGATCTAGCACATAAACAGGCGAAGGAAGTCTTTAGAGCCTTAATCACTCAGTCCCTCCCTCTCTCTCTCGCTCTCTCTTACGTCTCCCCTCCTCCTCCTCCTCTTTCTTTCTCTCTCTCCTTCTCTCCTTCCTCGTCTCCCCTTCTCTGATTCAGCCGATCAGGCCCCTGCTTCCCAGACAACTGCAAACAATTAGGCAAATTAGTGGCTCCGCCATCACCATCAAGAGGCCTGCTTGTTTATATCTTAATTGAAGCGAATGTCAAAACAGTCAAGGTTTGAAAGAAACAAGATGCGTCCATGAGATGAAATTCAAACTGCCAGCCAGCCCAAATATTAAGAGTGTTTGTTTAATAGCGTGCGACCAACTGGGAAAAAGAAGGCTATAAGAGAAAAAAGAGAGGCAGAGAAAGAGAAAGAGTGTAGATATAAAGAATACATATGGGGAAAATACATGCAGACATTTTCCACATTTGTATATAAGATTTCTTTTATCTGTTTAACCCTTCTGCCCTCTTTTTTTGTCTGTGTGTGCATGCATTCCCTCCCTCTGAGGGCACAGGGAATTTCAGCCTTTGGATCCGTACGGATGCACCCAGTCATTGTAAAAGCTTTTTACTAAATAGAGAGAAAAAATATGCACTATTCATCGGGCTCGTCCCCTCCCCCTCCTCCTGTACAATACATAAATAAACAGGAATGACCTGATTGAGATGTAAAAGGCAGGGACTCGGCTCTGGGAGCCATTCGTTAGAATGATGCATTAACCATAGTGTTCTCAGCAGGGCCATTGCCACTATGCACACTGAACAGAGACTGCTTAAACTAATAGGCCTTTCCCATTATTACATGGCCACAAAAGTGTTTGTTCATTAGGGCTGGCTGTTTATTGTTTACTTGCAGATTGTTATGCTGATAAGTGACTTCGCCACCTACTACTGATGTGCCACACGCAGCACCTTTCCAGTTATACTCTGCCTCCTCAACAGCAGGACCTCTCTGTGAGTAACTCAATACAGCAGTTTCCTCGTATACGTGAAACACATGCAATGGCACAATTCAGAGTCGCTATAAACATAACTAAAAATCACAAAAATTATAAGCAGATGTGATGGTGAAAGTGAGTACCTTCAGCATGTGCTTCTTAAAAAATAATAAGATTGACATGATATAGCAATGCTGAACGAATAATATGCTAATAATAGCAAACACAACTGTTTGTAGTGTACACAATACAAAATAAAGTAAGAATCTAAAACTCAAATGCCTTAAATTCATATACTGTACATAAACAATACAGTTATCACTTCAGTTGTACAAGAGGCTTGTTACATTACAAAAGTATAAAACCAGTATATATTATAAAAAAAAATCTGTAAACACTATCGTTAAAAAGTTTGGGCTCATTATGATAGTTTAGGGGTGCATTTATTTGATCGAAAATGCAGCAAAAAATATATTCTAAGTATAAAAACAATGTGTATTTTAAAAATTGTTCAAAGTGTTCAAATAAATGCACCATATTGTTCAAAGGGTGCATTTATTTGTTAAAAATTATGAGAAAAATAAATAATGTGAAAAATTATTACAACATTATTTCTATTTGAATAAAAATATTTTTAGTTATATATACATTTTTATATACCTAGTTTAGTGTAGAGTACAGTATATACACCACCAGTCAAAAGTTTTTGAACAGTAAGATTTCTAATGTTTTTAAAGAAGTCTCTTCTGCTCACCAAGCCTGCATTTATTTGATCCAAAATACAGCAAAATCAGTAATATTTTGAAATATTTGTATTATTTAAAATAACAAAACTAGTTGTTTCGACTTAAATAATTTGTTACCCCGCTGACCTGAGTCAACTTGAAATTTTAAGTTTCTTAATGTTAATTTAAGTGACAACTGGGATATTTTAGTTGACTAAACTAAAAATGTTGAGTCAGTGGGGTAACAAATTATTTTAGGTTGAAACAACTTTTTTTTACAGTGCTTTTTATTTGAATATATTTTAAAATGTAATTTGTTCCTCTGATCAAAGCGAAATTTTCAGCATCATTACTTCAGTATTTAGTGTCACATGATCATTCAGAAATCATTCTAATATGCTGATTTGTTGTTCAAGAAACATGTATTATTTTTATCAATGTTTAAAATGTACTTAATATTTAAATTTACTGAAATTATATTTGGGGGGGGTATAGAAATTAACACTTTTATTTAGCAAGGATGCTTTAAATTGATCTAACGTGATGATAAAGACATTTATAATGTGTAAATTTCTATTTCAGATAAATGCTGTTCTTCTGAACTTTCTATTCATCAAAGAAATAAACTATATTTTGAAATATATTAAAATAGAAAACAGTTATTTAAAATAGTAAACAAAAAAAAAAAGATCAAATAAATGCAGGCTTGTTGAGCAGAAGAAACTTCTTTAGAAACTCCTAAAAATCTTATTGTTCAAAAACATTTGACTGATTTGAGTGGTAATAATTCATTCTTGGAATTTGGCATGCTAGACAGTAATTTGAGATCCCTGCAAAAAAGCGACATGCTATTCAAAATAACAGTAGAATAAACTAACAAATAACCACACAAAAAAAGCTTAATTTTAATTTAATGTTTGCCTTTGATAAAAACCACAGCCTTGGAGGGAATATAATCCAGACACTACTGGCGATACTGATTGTCGTGTTCAGTAGGTAGATGGATGTTTATGGAGCAGGTGAGCTCAGAAGTTTGGCTCCAGCATTAGGGGCCCAGACAGACATATAGACTCTACCTATCAGGCACCGGTCTGCACAGAGCCCATGAGTATCAGCGCTCTAATTGGATCAGTGGCACGAATGTGATTACCGCTGGCGTATTTATTTACATAATAATTATTATTGCCAGCCCTGTGGTGCCAGAGGATGTGGAGGGGGGAGGGCCAGAAATACGGCTGATCTGTGTGTGTGTGTGTGCGAGAGGTCGTCGAACGTGCCTCCCCCTTCAGTGCAGAGCTGATATGATGGCATTATTCTATTAGTGCTCCAGTGTGAAGTTTGAAATGAGCTCTGATTGGATTAGTTAACGGCGAGGACTAGATAGTGCGGAATGAGGTTAGCGGCAGCACACGCAGGCGGCCTCAGCTCGGGCGGCCGTAATTAGGAGTCTGTCCAGGGAGAGCGTTTGGAAACGTGCCAACACGCATCAATGACTCCTCCTACCGCAAATACACATATTAGATTACAGTCGGATGTATTTAAAGCGAGTTATTTACTATTGTTATTTATCGCTTATCTGTTCCAGATATGCATGCCAACATATCTATCCATTCATTCGCTTTCCTAGGCAGCTGTCTGTAGATCAGTCAATTGATCCATCCATCCCTCGGTGTTGTCATTGTTTGCTAACCCAGTTCTGTTGAGTGTAGTTAAAGAGTTTAGTAAGCGTGTAATGGTGTTTAATCACAGTGTTTCTCAAACAGCCCATTACAGCAGTGTTGAGTGGCAGCATTACATGGCGCCTGCGGGGTCTGAACAAACCACCTTTTGTTAATAAGGCTCCATTAATCAGAGCCATTACAGAAGCCACTGGACCACAGGGCCATGCCGTGCATGATAAATATCCTCCAAACAGAAACAGTTTACCCACCCCGTCTAAACAAACCTCTGTCGTGTGCGTGTGTGCGCGCGCACGCTCGCAACAATACGTGTGGCAATTGTTCCCGTGATGTCCCGTGATTTGTTCCTCCCTGTGAATATACTAATTACATTCTCCTAAAAACACACGGACTGTCCGTTTATGTGCCCGTGAAGCAGAACAATGCTTCGCTGGAATGTGTGCGTGTGTGTTTGTGTATGTGTGAACAGTGATCGGCACAGGGCGGAACAGGAACCACGCACTCTGGCTAAAGTGACCCTAAGGAGCAGTTGAGGTTGAATGTTGGAGGGCTGCCTGTGGGCCGACGTGTCTGCAGACGCGGCCGTGTCTCATTCAGTGCCGAGCGTGTGCTGTTCCCTGTCATTACCGCAACTCCACCAGGACCAAACACTGTCCACCCAAACCAGGACTAATAGATTATGTGAAAAATGCAGCCTGCCCTTAATGGTTTGGTCCCTGTATTCATGTAAATCTGCATTTTTGGCAAACAGATTAATTGATTTACATGGCAGATTTTATATTGTAAAAAAAATTGGACGTTTTTACAATACAGTTCAATTTGTTAACATAAGTTAATGCATCAGGTATATTATTTATAACTTTTATCAATGTAAGAATGTTAATTTATATTAGGGGCATTTCCTTCGAGGACGGAAGGGAGGCAGTGTCTTCTTAAATATTGGATGAAAAAAAAATTATACAATATTACAAAATATAACATTAAAAAGTGTATAAATCAGTAGGTAAAGTTACAGCGGGAGTCCACATCTCTCTCGTCCACTGTTGCCAAGTCTGAGGTTTTCACGTGGAATTGGATTATTTTAACACTGTTGTCGCAGGTTGTTTTTCATGTCTGCGGGTAACAACCGACCCCAATAACGTAATATTTAGCTCCTGAAATGCACATTTTACCCCCTGAAACACCGAGGACCCCCTCCAAAACGCGATTGGGCTAGTTTTAAGTAACAATTGGTCGGGTTGCATTTATTTGATTAAAATGCAAAAAAAAAAAAAAAAAGTTATATTCTGAAAGTGTAGAAACAATATATATTATAAAAATTCTGTATACACTATTGTTCAATAGTTTGGGGACAATAAGATATTTACTTGATCCAAAAGAAGTGAAATTTAAGTGAAACATAATGAATGTGAAAAATTATTACAATATTACTTCTATTTTAATAAAAAGATCTTTAGTGTCTTATGATCCCTCAGAAATCATTATACTATGCTGATTTTACGGTAAGATTTTATGTTGAGAAAAATGTCTTATTATTATCAATAAAATGTATAAAATTTTAAAATTTTATACATTACAATTTCATACATTACAATAAAATTTTTGTAGAAACCTTTTTTTCAGGATTCTTTGATGAACAGAAAAGTATAGCTAAGGTTACTTATGATCAGTTTGATAACATAATAAATTCATTTATATATTATATATGTTTAGTTATTAGACATTTACATTTAGTTTAGTATAGTAGGCCTATGGACAGTATATACACTACCAATAAGACTTTTAATGTTATTTTAAAGAAGACTTCAGCTCACCAAGCCTGCATTCATTTGATGCAAAATACAGCAAAAGCAGTAATATTGTGAAATATGTTTACTATGTAATTTATGAAATATGTTTACTATGTAATTTTAAAATGTAATTTATTCCTGTGATCAGAACTACATTTAGCATCATTACTCCAGTCTTCAGTGTCACATGATCCTTAATAAATCATTCTAATATGCTAATTTGCTGTTTAAGAAACATTTATTATTATTATTATTATTAATAATATGTAAAACAGTTAAGTACATTTTTTCAGTATGTTTTTTGTTTTTGTTTTTTAATATAAAGACCTAAAGATCAGCGTTTATCTGAAAAAAAAAGCTTTTGTAACATTATACACTATACCATTCAAAGGTTTGTTTGTTTTGGGGTTTTTTTGAGAAAAAATTATAGAAATTAATACTTTTATTTAGCAAGGATGCTTTATCAAAAGTAATGATAAACTTTTTATAAAGTTACGAAAGATTTCTATTTCAGATAAATGCTGTTCTTCTGAACTTTCTATTCATCAAAGAAACCTAAAAAATTCTACTCAGCTGCTTTCAACAATGATTTATGAAGGACTGGAGTAATGATGCTAAAAATTCAGCTTTGAAATAAATGAATAAATTACATTTTAAAATATATTCAAATAGAAAACATTTATTTTAAATAGTAATAATATTTCAAAATTTAAAAATTTGAAAATAAAAGTCCCCGCTTTTCCTGCAGAATTGGGGTACTTTAACACTGTTGCCGCGGGTTATTTTTTTATGTCCGAGGGTAGAAGTGACCCCAATAACGCAATATTTATCTCCTGAAATGTGAATTTTACCAGGAGAACCCTGCCAAAAAAAGGTGCATTTTACCCCCGGGAACACAGTTTTTATCAGGGACCCCCTCCAAAATAACAATTGGGTGGGTTTTGCTGTGAAAATCTGGCAACCCTGCTCTCGCCTTCCCCAAACCCATTGAGTTTTAACAGACTGCCTAAAGCGTGCAATGGGTTTGCTGGGGGGTAACTGTACAGTAAGTAAGCAACCCACACACTTACATATAACCACTTTGTTACATCAAAATAAAACTTAAAATGGCATGAAAATATGATCTGTAAGGGTTTTTAGTAAGTAATCAACTTGGTGAAATTTAAAGTAAATGTCCAATATTTACCAAGTTTTGATGACTAATGATCCGAAAGATTCAAAAATAGTTAAAAGTTAACTATTAAAAATTAGAATCAGAATTCAGAATTCAGAATCAGAATTAGCTTATTTGCCAAATGTGTGCAAACACACAAGGAATTTGTTGTGGTTTTGTGATTCTGATTCTGAAAAAGTATAGCTGCATAACATAAGTTCACAAATAAAATATATTGTTGAAATTGTTACTGTCTTGAGCTAATATTTTGAAATAAATGTAAAATGCTTAAAAACACTAACTTCATGAGATTCATACTTGGCTTTAATTAATAGAATCTAAAGTTGCAATAAAATACGTTCATTCTTTGCTCAGCATTTCACAACCTTCACAACTGTTTTTTTGGTTTGAATTCTGAACTTTAGTCTGTGGATAGTCTCAGACAGAGCTGTTTTGAGTTGGTTTTTATGGTTTTATAGTGACAGACAGTAATATCAACCATACGCCACTCTAGACAAAGAATGGGGATGTGACCTCATAGTCGGCCTCTCTCATCCACTAATGACAAGGACAGTGCTCTCTAATCCCTCTATCTTTCTCTTTCTTTTCTCACTCCTTGTCTACTCTCGTCTAACCTCTTCCGTTCCCCCCCTGCACTGCGGACCAGATGCCAGTGTTGGCCAGGAGTCTCCGGAGGCTTCCAGTAACATATTGGTTTATAATTAATGAAATTAGCGCTGTTATCTGTTGTGAAGATCCCAGCTCTGGAATTAGACACTCTGCAGAAAGAGAGAGGGAGAAAAGGCAGGAGAAGGAGGGAAGGGATGGTGGTTGACAATGTGGGATACCAAAATGAACAGAATGCCACTAATGAGGAAAAGGAATAAAGGAAAAGTGGAGTTGACACAACAAATGAGTCTCCATCATGGCAAGAAGGACAAAAACAAGGCAACAGGGACGAGCAGGAGAACAAAGCCATCTTGAGCAGAGGAGAAATGTTTTAGACCATACTTGAAACTTAACTATGTATTATGTATATTATCACAACAGTCAAAATTCATCCAGTGTCTCACAGTTTTTAGATGCTTCAGAAATTTCCCTGTACTTTTTTTGGCAATCCAGACCACATTGATTATGGAACAGGACAAATATATTTACAGGCTTTGGTTTTCTCTTAGTTTCACTGAAAGATATGGTCATGTAGTTATTCAGCATTTGATTTTTCAATGGAAATCTTACCCTCGGTTTCACAGACTAATCAGACTAATAAGATTTAGGACTAATCCCAGACTAAAATGTAAGTCTGAGCTTTTTCAGCTAAAAGAAACTTGTACTGACTGATCTTAACATATATCAGTGTCTTTGTTTTTGTCTCAAGATGCACACCGGTGATGTATTTTCTAAGGCACATTTATAAAAATTACTTAAATGTCTTAATTAAATGGCCTAATGCTGGTTTAGACTAATCCCTGTCTATGAATCCGGGCCATAGTGTTTAAGAGACAAAACAAACACTATGGAATTTATGTTGTTTTGATGCTTCGATAAGTTGAACATAGAAATCCGTATCACATCATATATCATATCATATATCACTGAGTAATACAGATGGTTCTTCAAATCAAAGCTACTGTTTGTCTAGTCTATATCAAGTATTTAAGAACTGAAAATGACTCCTTCTAGTTTTCTATATTATTAGGAGTAGTAGTAGTAGTAGTATTTTACAAATAATTTAAATTTGTTGGTAACTCATTACAATAAGGTTAGGGTTGTTAAGGTTGTTAGTTGTTAATATTAGTTATTAAGAAATAATGAGAAACATTTTACTGCATTTATTAATGTAGATTGTTGATTGTTAATTTGATAAATTGTACATTTGTAAAATTAAAAAATTTTAAATGTTAAATATATATACGCATGTATATGCAATATATGCAATATGTAAGTATATATGCAAAATACTATATCCAATCATATTGCGATGGAGGCATTGTCTCCTCTCACATGACTTTCCCCCAGTCATTCTCAATTACCCCCCACCAAACCCAGTGCACACTTTAGGGTGTCTGTTAAAACTCAATCAGCAAATGACTCCCGCTGTAACTCTCTCCATTGGTGTAGCTGTTGGACAATATTTCTTTAGAAAGATGAGTGATTCATACACTTTTTAATGGTATTGTTTAAATGTTTTTGTTGTATGTTTTGCAACATTGGTGTTGTTTTATATTTGTACTAAAACATTTTCTCTCATCCAGTATCTTGAGGATGCACTGCCTTCATCACCTCCTCAGAGAAAACACGCCTCATAGATAGATAGAAGCAATACGCCTCAAGAAGCTGTAGTTTACAGTGAATTTATAACAGCTAAGGGTCGTCGTGCCTAAAACCCCCTTAGCTGTTATAAATTCACTGTAAACCACGGCTTCACAGAGCTTACTGCTTTTATAAAATGGTTATTCCATATACGTAGTAAGGTTTTGCAAAATAAAACAGAGCAAATAAAGTGTAATGAGATTTATAAAAACATTATCCTTCCACCAAACAATGTAGTTCCTCTTAAACGGGTGTATGTTTGTGGAGTAATTTACAACAGCTTTGAACATGGTTCAACCAATCGGAATCAAGGACTGGAACTATCCATTTTATAAAGATAGACAGACAGATAGACAGATAGATAGATAGATAGATAGATAGATAGATAGATAGATCCAGGAACGGACGTGAAGTAGCTCTTGATGAGATGTGTACACTAACAGGTGTGTCCCTCACGGTTTGCTGCCTCCTGCTGCACACAACAGCACCCAATCAGTCGCGCTTCACGTCCACACAACGACATTGTGGGAGATAAATAAATAAAGGAGCCCCTCGAGTCTTGGACATTAATAGCAATTGTGTGTGTGTAAACTGCTTCACATCGTCCTCTCCGCTCACAGCTGCCCCGTAATCACTGTTGGGCCATGCAGCTGATGAGATATGTGTGAAACAGAGTGAGAGAGAGCAAGACAGCATATGGGACGGAGCCATGTCAGTTGGTGAAGTTTGAATAGCGCTGAGAAAAATTGTTTCAAATCTGACAACATCTTGGGAGCAGCACATCTGGCCCACTCACCGTCAAATGATTTTCCCACCTGCTTTCAGTTAGGCAAATTATGATACAGCACAATGAGGGTGAGAGGAAAGCAGGCAAGATGGAGACCGGAAAGAGAGAGAGAGAAAGAGGAGGGAACATCAGAGGGGGGAAAATGTGACCATTGATGGTGAGAACAGAGACGTTGTGACCTTGGAGGTTGAAGATGATGACATGACATGATGGCCACACCAAGCCACTAACAAGCAGTCTGTACAGAGCAAGCGCCAGAGTGACTATAATCTGTAGTTCCAACATTCATTAACTACCTCTCAATCTACCACCATCTTGCCAGGAGCAGGGATAATTGTAACGCTCAATAAATGTAACATTGGTATTAACTTAATTCACAATGCACTCACAGTGACACACTTTTAAGGTCATAATTTTACCTACAGTAAATCATAGATCATGTTAAACAGTGCATTTAATTTAAAAAATGCATTATTCTTGTCAGTGTGAATGTACAGCTGTCTCTAGGCAAATAAATATGACTGTTCAACGCATAAAGAAAACACCATCCATGCGACTTAACTGTTAAAATTAAAGTGTGGATGAGAAACTACAGTTGTATTTCACTGAAGATTGTTGAACACTTAAAGGATTAGTTTACTTACAGAACAAAAATTTATAGATAATGTACTCACCCCCTTGTCATCAATGATGTTCATGTCTTTCTTTCTTCAGTCGTAAAGAAATTTTTGAGGAAAACATTTCAGGAATTATCTCCATATAGTGGACTTCTGCGGTAACTCCATATTTGAACTTCCAAAATAAATGCAGCTTCAAATGGCTCTAAACGATCCCAGCCGAGGAAGAAAGGTCTTATCTAGCAAAACAATAGGTTATTTTTATAAAAAATGACAATTTCTATACTTTTTAACCTCAAACGCTCGTCTAATCTAACTCTGTGGTAACTGTTTTTTCCGTTCATGACATTTAGACGTTAGGGTACATCTAAAAACTCCCGTCTCATTTTTCCTCCAACTTTCCTCCTACATCACTGTTTATATATCTATATCACCCTTTTTTGTAAAGGGTGTTTGATCTTCTTTGCATGTTCACTTTGTAAACACTGGGTTTGGTACTTCTGCAGCGATGTAGGACGATTTTGAAGTTGGAGGAGAAAATGAGATGAGAGTTTTTAGACGTACCCTAACTGTCATGACCGGACAAAAACAGTCCACACAGAAGACAAGACGAGCGTTTGAGGTTAAAAAGTTTACAAACTAAAAATTGTTAAATAAAAATGACCGATCGTTTCGCTAGATAAGATCCTTCTTCCTTGGCTGGAATCGTTTAGAGCCCTTTGAAGCTGCATTTAAACTGCATTTCGGAAGTTTAAACGTGGGTGCACCATTGAAGTCCTTTGTATGGAGAAAAATCCTGAAATGTTTTCCTCAAAAAAACATAATTTCTTTATGACTGAAGAAAAAAAAGACATGAACAGCTTGGATGACAAGGAGGTGAGTATATTATCTGTACAATACAAGGGTGTATTTTCATTTACACTTGTTTGTCCAGATTGCTGTGTTTATATAAAAGTATTACATGATTGCTCTGAGGATATGTGTTTCATTGATTAACAACATGTACACATTAAATAATTATTTACAGTATAGATTTTTCTTTTACTGGTACATTTAACACATATCACAGCTGCAGTTATACCGTATGGGTGAGTTATTTCTAGTTACTTCCTACTCTAAATTTAAATGATATGTATATGGCCAGCTTACACGCCAAAAGGTCACATTTTAAAGCTTTAGGCTTTCTTTCTTTCTGTGACTGTAGGTACAAAGAAGCACAGTAAATTTTATAAGCATACGCTTTTGAAAGTGTATAGGATGAACAATTACTTTTATTGAAATATAGGGTTTTATATTCCATCAGAGTTTCATCACAGGTGTTCAATGCTTGTTAATCCAAATTAAGACGGTGAAGTGGTTACTTTGTAATGTTTACCAAAAAAAAGCCTACTATTTCAGTAAAATGATTTTTATCAGTTTTCATCCAATAAGCCTTATTTTATTAGACTCAAACCAAACAAAGTCTGTGAATCTGTACATAACAGAATACTGAATTCTGTCAAGATCATTACATTTACAAAATATTAAAGAGCTTTACAAGCATAAAAGCAAAGAGAGCATTAAAAATTATGAGTTGAGGGAATGTCACGCAATGAACACAAAGCCCTTAATGGTAATAAAACAGACATGGCAGCTGTGTGTGTACTGCCTCTAGAGGTTCTCAAGAACCAAAAAGGAACCTCACTGCAAAGGAACCCTAATTAAATCCAAAACAGAACTCTTTTCACATCATAATATTAGTGCTGGTTGTTTCATGATTGGCAGTTTTGCCTTAGCTGCTAAAACACTAGATAATCCTTTGCATTGAATGAGAGAAAGGTTTTATATTTGCTTCATTCTCTCATATTATTATTTTTTGCATGTGTCAGTTCTGTTGTTTATGATCATTTCAGCTGAGGGCTTTACGTATTTACCTTTACGCATTACCTGCGTCACCATAGATTTGAGTGAGTGTATAATGCCCCGTCTCAATGACTGTAAATTATCTTTTGCAATCATAGAGACAAGACACTATTGCACATCATTTTCATGCTTTACAGTTTTTATTCCACACATGTACATTTCTGATGATCATAAAGGTGTGCTAAATTACAGTTGATAAAACCAGGCCTACTAAACAACTTTCGAGTGTTCTTCTAACTGAGGACCCCTGCTGATCATCTTATGAAAGTTTTTTAGTTTTTTAGGCTTTGGAGGGTGATGAACCAGAGTGGATGAAACTCGAAGACAGCAGTGATGTGCCCTTTGGACTGCTGGATAATCCCTCGTCATAAACACCTTCATCTACACACCCACACACACAAATGCACGCACACACACAGATAGATTGCAAGATAGATAACGTTTTTAAAGGGATCAATAAACAGCAGCTTATCACACCTTAAACTGATAAAAAAAATACTGATTGCTGAATAAATGCAACCTAAGCTTCATATTTGAATAAATACAAGACATTTTAGGACAATCACATGCAAAGCATACAAAAACAAGGGGGATATCATAATTTATTGACAGATACTCACCCATGAGGTGGATGTTTGCGGTAATGAGTCAAAGGGAGTTGCACAGAACGGGTCTGACGTGCCGGTGTAGTGTTTCACGGGACACCAGGGCTCTCTGAATATGTTTGTGTGTGCCACGCTCTGTTTGTCAGAAGGTACCGCATGTTATTTGGTTGTTGTGATGGGTTGTTGTGATTGTGTGTAATAGCTACCCCTAGATTGACTCTGTAACCTAAACATCTCAAATTTTTGATGGCAACATGATGTTTTTCATCTCATGCACATCTATTCCAACATTTAAATGTGTATACAGAAATATGCACTCACATACGTCCAAAATCCAAAGACCACATCCAAAGTTTGAGGTCAGGAAGATTTTTTAAATGATTTTGAAAGAAGTCTCTTATAGTCACAGGGATGCATTTATTTGATCAAAAATACAAAAACAAAAAACAGTAATGGGTCATTCTACAGAAATGTCCACTTTTGCTATGGGATGATATCTTAAAATGTATTTCTTTTTCTAACATTTAAACTTAGACCACATTATTAGATTACCTTTTGACTTTATGAGTAAACATAACCATAAGGGAGGTGACACCAATGGCAGTAACACCAGTGACAATTTTCATGAAAAATGTATTTTGCAAAACGGCTGCTGCAAGGTATCAAACACACATGTTGTCAATCATAGTATACTCACTAAATTCAGTAGTTTAATCCATTTGTATTCTAGTTTTTTACAGTTCTACAATAAAGCAGGTCATACCAGTGACCTAAATTAAAAGCTTCATATGAAATCACGAGATAAGTGAGAAAATTTCTGATAACTGAACAGAGCCAGTGCACTTATCATGGACCTTTCTTGATAGATCTTCAGGAAATATGAAGAAGGAAGTCGAGTGATGTCATCAGTGTGATTTTTATTTCAAAATAAACAATTTTTGTTAAACGGTAACACCAGTGACAACTCCAGGGGACCACTTCTTTCATTATATATTTGATAATATTTACTCAGCATTTCTTTAATGCAATTTACATCAAATATTTGATAGTTATTAATACATTATTGTATTTAAATGGTAGAAAAAACTGTTTTTGACCTCAAAATAAAGCATGTTCCATCAGTACATGGCTGTGGGAAGAGCAGTTTGATTTTGTGGTGCTTAGAATTCTATATAATTAATTTAAAAACACATCGATGCCACATTGATGGCTCAAGAAGGTGTAACCGTTCAAATAACATACATTTCATTTTAAAATATAAAGAAATTGCAACTCTAAAGTGTTTTCCAAGTGTAATATTTCTGTAAAGGCTAGGGACAGAAAAATGGACATTTCCATAGAATGACACTAATATCATTTTAAATTTTAAAATGTAATTTATTAATATGATAGCAAAGCTCAATTTTCAGCAGTCTTCACTGTCACATGATCCTTTAGAAATCTGTTGGTCCTCAAGAAACTTTTGTTTTTTGTAATTATGAATGTTGAAAACAGCTGTGCTGCTTTCTTCTGACTATTGATACACCATTTTTTCAAGATTCTTTGATGACTTTGACAAATTCAAAAGAACAGCATTTATTTGAAATGGAAATCTTTTGTAACATTATAAATATTATTGCTGTCACCTTTGATCAAATTAGTTCATCCTTGCTGACTAAAAGCATTAATTTCTTTAAAAAAAAATAATAAAACATCTTACTGACCTCAAACTTTTGAACCTGTAGTTTAACTTTTCAGACTTTTTCATTTTTATTCCTTTTCTTATTTAAGGGATTATGGGGGGAAAAAGTGTCATACACACCAAGATTATTATTGCTAACAAAAAATATTTTAAAGATTAAAAAGATTATTTTTTTGTCACCTAAAAACTACCTAGAATTTGAAAAAGCCCCACTTTACCTAAACTAAAACTATACAAGCAAAAACAAAATAAAATTCAAATTAAAATAACTTTTTGGAATTTCACATTTTCAGTCAACGCGGGTTGCTCTGATTAAATAAGTCGACCGTGCCCGACTTGTGATTATCAGTGTATCCATTTCGATTAGTCCTCTAACATAAGGTGGGCCAAACAGTTGAGGTCGTGGGAGGTTTGGTGGTTTCCAGGGTGGGCCAAGTTCATGATTAGGTGGGCCAGGCCTTGTGGAGCCAGACCTAGTGTAGCATGTGTCATCGTGGGCAGATGGAACAAATTGTGATGTGATGTAATGTTATAAGGATTGAAAACTAAGAAACTAAATAACCAAATTTAGTCATTTTCAGAAAAAAAACAAAAGTAAACAAAATAAAAACTAGTTAAGCACTATTAAAACAAAATAAAACTAAACTCAAACTTCTCAAAACTATAATAACCTTCACACACACACACACACACACACACACACCCAAGCCACCACTGGTTGTTCATGTCCGTCTCATACATTTTGTGTTTATGCTTTGTTTGTGCGCCTCAGTGCAAAAATATTTTGCTGGAATCGACAGTGTTTGTAATGTAGGGCAGCAACACCCAATTATTACCCCAAGAGGAGCCTTCTATTTAGGTTTATTCTATGGCTGCTATATTTAACCAGGCATGCCTTGATGCTGGCCGAGCCAAAAGCCTGACTTTACAGTTCAAAGATCCTGCACCCTTACACATTCCTCCCTGCCCATAATGGAGGACTGGAGCTTGCCAAGGGATGCACTGACTCCAACAATCAGCACGGCGTGGATGACTGCACAAACTGAGCTAAAACAACTGATTTGTATCACAACAATACTGTTTGATCAGCTGCTGCTCAATTTGAATGGTTGCAGCTGAAATTTAAATAAATACTGCAGATGAAAGGTATTTTGACTACAACTTGGTTGTGGCAGAATGTCTGTCACTGTAAAGAACACCAGTGTGACCCAAACCAAGTTTGCTCTTTATTGGTAAATGCTTGAGAGGAAACATACGTGCTGTCAAAGCGCTTGACAAAGCGGAACCAAATAAACCATTGTTTATTGCTGTTGGCGGTCACCATATCCTAAATAATGCAAAACACCTTGATGAGTGAAGCTTTATTCGTAGGAAATAGAGGACAGGACATTAGCACACACACGGAAAGAAGCAGAGAGGGATGAGTCAAGAAATTTATCATTTGGGCTTAAAATGCACTCATTCCTGGCTCATGAATAATTTGGCAACACAACACTAATTTTGCATTAGACCACCGATTCACAGCTCAGAAACACTCTCGCCAACTCTCCAGGGCTGTTTACCCATGTGTCGGTATTTTTCCCGCCTTTTTTCCCTGTTAGTAATGCTTTTTTCGCTAGATGCTCCTCAAAGTGACCTATATATTCACCTCGAGGAGCGTTTGGTGTAAAAGCATTACTAACTTTTCAAAAAAAAAAGCCTAAACAGCTCAGCAGCAGGGAACGGCGACGATGCTCTGCGGGTCTCAGAGCGACCGTACGGGGAGTCCCGGTTGCATTGGTTGGCGCTCAGACGGTACGGCTTCTTGCTGTGCCACTATTAGTGCAGCCTCCGCCGGTTTAATATTTAATTGCGCTGATGGACTGCATCTGTGCTGCTCTGTGATGCAAACATTATTATACATACTAAGTGGCTTAATTGTAATTAGAGCTGAAAATTTAATTAAACCCAACAATAAAAGAGACCGTAGCTAGTTTTTCATTCGCTTTTCCCCACTCAGTCCCTAATGGCTTGATTTAGTTAACTCTTACCCCTCTCCGTAGGGAATGTGTATTTCTTTTTTTTACGACATGCAGTCATTTTTTATTTGCCATGTCTTTAAAATGTAAGAAACTGTTTTAAAACACACAAGTTGATTTAGTTTGAGCGTGAAAGCCAAAAGGTATTTTAGCTCTGTGCAGGTGTTGGACAAAAACAAGTCCTTTTAACAATGAAACAGAGAAAGATATTAAGAAAATAACTAAATTTATACTTTAATTATAACTGGGGTTTTTTTTCAGATCACAGTGATGGGTAGGTTTAGGGTTTGACATGAGATTAACATTAAAATTAAGTTTTTGTTGTTTTTCTGTTTTATATTTGAAGTCTTTCCAAGCACACCATGAATCACTGAGTTAGGAGATGGTCTTAATTTCCAGTAGAGTAGGATCTTACTCACTGACCAGACAACGTATTTGCTTATTTATCATAAATTCAAAATGACAGCCACGCACGTGAATGCCATTAAGGTTGCATTTTGCATCTTTGCAAATAAATAGACATTCTTCCCTACCAAACTCATGCCTACTTCTTTATTTACACACAAACACTGGTGGCCTCCCCCGCCCGTCTGTTGCGCTGTATTATTTATTAGATGTTCGGCGTGTTAGCGGGGCTGCTGGTGGGCCGGGCAGTAAACAGCACGGTGTTAGGCAACATGATTTTGCACTCTGCTAGCAGATCCTGAGAGACTGATCAGGGCCAAGCAAGGCGACAAGCTGCCAAACGTCAAGTCTGTCCCTCCTAGCTGGACTGACAGCCACAAATAAAGGCTGTTCCATTAAAAAGTTGCTGCCAAATGAGACTCAAGAGCACCGATCTCTTAAAGTTAGATAAAAACTAAGGTGTCAAAGGCTCTCTTGGTATTCGGATGGGCATCAGTCTTCAATCTACCCATGGGTCTGTGTGAAAGGATACGTGTATGTGCCTCTTTCCTGCCATATGTTTGTTTGTCTCACTGTATGTCTGTGTCTCATCAATCAGGAAGCCCTCAGTCACTCAACACAAAAATCAAAGTTACACATTTCAGCCCCACTGGGATAAACATGCAGCATTACAATGAGGATAAAAAGGACACATGCATGTCATTGATTATCTGTCAGACTGCACTCCATTTCTTGCTGTATAAAAAAGGATTAGGCTACAGTACATTTTTCTGACTAAATAACAGAGAATCTGAGGTAAACAATGAATTAATTCGGGGGGAACAAAAATGTTCCTGTTTTTCCATTGTCCAATTGGTTACAGGTCATTAGGATTGCACAGATGCAAGACTAAATTTATTTGCTTTATTCTTTACAAGCAGTAAAACTTCAAAACTAAATATCCAACAACACTTTGGGGTATTTAATAAAATGTAAAATAATAATACTAATAAAATAATATTTTTTTTCTTTGCCTTTTTACACTCACCTAAAAACATTTTTTTTTTCCATTTTCTTTAAATGGGAGAAACGATCCCTGAATATTGTTCAGACAAAATGGTAGCCCCGCCTCCAAACTCACACCAATGGTTAAGGCAGAAGTTGACTTATCATGTCATTTAAACAAATTGGCACTGCAGAGTTTATGCTCTTTGGGAAGTTAACTCTACAAATGTTTATGCTTATAGTAGGGCTGTCAGTTTAATGCGTTAACTTAATTAGTTATGAAAAAATAACGCGATTAAAATATTTTAACGCAGTTAACACGCTGGCCCCGCCCCCAGACCTGTACGTCATCTTATATTTCATATAGTTGACTGCTAACAAATATGATGCAGGGCAACAACTCGATAAATGCAGTTATGCCCTAAAATTCAAGATATTGGTGCAAAAAAATGCTCCTGTATGTGTTTTGTCTCATATTTATATACATCACATATCACACCATATCATACCGGCAGCAAGAGGAATATGACACGAGCGCTGATTTTGTCCCCGACCTACTGCAAGCTTAAATGTGATTTTATACAACAATTCAGTAAATATTGATATTGTGTTATATTTTAAACACAATATTAAAGTCCCCCCGTAGTCAAAATTTGTATCCTTTAAAACTGATCTTTGATAATCAAAATGACATATTTAAATGTTTTTTCTTGTGAAAATAATTTTCTCATGCCTTAAAACAGCTTGAATGTAACTCTACCCCCTTGCCTCATTTACTATACGCGTATCTATGAATATGTAAATTAGCCCCTCCCCCACGCAGTCACACCAGTAGGGCTGTTCGATTCCGAAAATTTTTGAAAATCAATTCCCCACTGTTGTTTTCGATTCTGTTCGATTTTTTTTTAGAGTGGAGGAACCTAATTTCGCCATGACTGTAGGATATAAATGTCTCAGAAAGTAGCCTTATCATAATATTAAGCTTTATTTTTAAAAATTATGATACATTTCTGTATTTAAACTGAAATTGTGTCTGCACTGCACAAGAAATTAGTCATAGCCCACAGCGCAGCACATTCAAGGCACATTTCAGCTGAATGATGTGTACTTCAACGCCAGTAGCCTATGATTTGCGCATAATTAACAAACTGTTACGTTACACTGAAACAAAATAACCAGAACAACAACACTGATATAAGAGCTAGTGGTTTATCTGTCAAATCAGATGCGCTCTCGGCCACTGATCTGTGCTCTCCGTGTTTTCTTTCAGAATTATCATTGGCTGATAGAAAGGTTAAAAAAATAGCATTTTATTTAAGATGGAAACATAATCAAGATCTTCGATTACGTCATGATCTATTCTGTCTTGCCGCGCTCAAAACTGTGGACAATATAAGGCCGTTTTACCGTAAAATAACTTCTGAATCGTTTTTGAACTGGTTCATTAAAACGATCTATCCGAAAGAACCTTTTCGTGGAAACGAATCAGATTTCTAATCACTATTAGCGAACAAGACTGCATCCTTAAACTCAAACGAGCGCAGTACCGACTGTTTTCATTCAGTTTATTTTCGTGAATCGATTCCAACCTTTGGAATCGACTCTCGAGTCCCAACGCGTCGGAATCGATAGGGCTGTTCGATTCCGAAAATTTTGGAATCGAGTCCGATTTCGATTCCTGGTTCTGGAATCGATGGGATTCGATTGCAAGAATCGATTCCTCACTGTTGTTTTCGATTCTTCTTCGATTCTTGTTTTTTTTAGATTGGAGGAACCTAATTTCGCCATCACTGTAGGATATAAAAGTCTTAGAAAGTAACCTTTTCATAATATGAAGCTTTGTTTTTATAAATTATGATACATTTCTGTATTTAAATTATTTCTATCTGCGTTGCCCATGAAATTAGTCATAGCCCACAGCAGTGTACATGCGTTTATTGCATGAATGAAACAAGACGTGTACGGTTCAGCTGAATGATGTTACTTCAACCGTATGCGTTGCACAAAATTAACAAACTGTACACTGAAACAAAATAACCAGAACATTAACAACAACATTGCTATAAGAGCTTGTGGTTTATCTGTCAGTCAGACGCTCACTCTCCGCCACTTATCTGTGCTCTCGGTGCTTTCAAAATGATCACAGGCTGATAGAAAGGTTAAAAATAGCATTTTATTTAAGATGGAAATAGGATCAAGACCCTCGATCACGTCATGATCTATTCTTTTGTGCAGCGCTCATGTGGACAACATAAGCCAGTTCCACCGTAAAATAACTTCTGAATCATTTTTGAACTGGTTCATTAAAACGATCTATCCAAAAGAACCTTTTTGTGGAAACGAATCAGACTTCTAATCACTATTAGCGAGCAAAGCTGCATCTTCAAACTCACATATGCTCAGTACCGACTCCTTTCATTCAGTTTATTTTCGTGAATCGACGTTCAGCGACGTTTGATGACAGCAGCCAAGATATGCATCCTTCGTATGATGCAGCCGTTCGTTTGAGAGGCGCCCATATAAGCTTTGTTTGAACTGAAAACGGCTCTGAATGGGGAGTCGATTCCCCCGACGGAATCGATTCCAACCTTTGGAATCGACTCTCGATTCCCAACGCCTCGGAATCGATTCTTTTTGGAATCGATTCCCAGGCCTAGGAATCGATTCTTTTTGGAATCAACTCCCAGCCCTACACACCAGCCAGAGCCCCGTGAGCCACTAACTCAGTGGTTCTCAATCCTGGTCCTGGGGGCCCCCTGCTCTGCACATTTTGCATGTCTCCCTTATTTCACACACCTGATTGAGATCAACTCATTAGGAGAGAGATCCATGAACTGAACTAATGAGCTGATGATCTCAATTAGATGTGTTAAATAAGGGAGACATGCAAAATGTGCAGAGCAGGGGGCCCCCAGGACCAGGATTGAGAACCACTGCACTAACTGAACTGTAGTAAACACGATATAATGGCGAAACACGGATAATGACTGATAAACCTATGTTTAACTAGCGAACAACTACAGTACATAGTGTAACATTTGTTAAAGTTACTTACTTGACGATGCTGTGCCCTCAGAATGCCTTGAAGCCTCGAATGCAGCCTAGTTTGTGATTCCAGTTCGCGCCCGCGAGCATATGCGAGTAAGGTGCAGACGGCAATGCGGGAGAGGTGAGTCTGACTCCGGGCAACTTTTACACTGTTGCCGCAGGTTATTTTTCAAGTTAGCGGTTAGGAGTTAGCAGTTAGCGCCTAGCAGTTGTGCTCTATTTAATGCTCTATATGCTCTATTAAATTCTCTGTTTAATGTTTGGTTTTGTGCTGAAAATCCTATTGGTATATTTTGCATGCTAACGATAGGAATCTATCCTTTGACGTGATTGGTTACTTTTTTGTGACGTAGCAAAAAAGGGCTGTTTCAAACCGCATTTATGGTACAGCCTTTGGGAAACTACAGTTTTAATGGTGTTGATTAATGGACTGGGACATGGTTTGTCTAAACACATATTAAAAACACCACATAGACAAATAAACAACATAAAAATCCTGATTTTCACTACAGGGGAATGTTAAGTGTTTTTGCTCACTAATGCAGAACATATTACCTTTAAAGCCATAGCAGAATTGTTGTTCGTCACAGGGCAACACAGCGGCGTTTAGTTTTTGAACAAATCAGTGTTTTGAATGAATCGTGTGAATAAATGATTCAAAGGCTGATTCATAAAGAGAGCCATTTACTTAATTCCTGAATGAATCAGCCATTTGAACAAATCAAATCAATGAGGAAATTACTCATAAAGAGATTTGCCGCCAACTGCTGGCAGATTTAGTTTCTAATTTAAAATATAATTTCATTACAAAATAGTAATAATAATAGTAACAATAAAATAAAATCACTGAAAGGATAGTTCTCCCCAATTTCAAACCTTTCTTTTGTTGAACATAAAAGAAGGTATTTTGAAGACTGTTGGTAACAAAGCTGTTTTGGTTACCATTGCCTTTCATTATATGAACAAAAGATACTGAGATGTTTCTCAAATTATCATCTTTCATGTTCCATAGTTTACATTAGGCCGTTGCAGCCTAAATGTTTATGTGTAATACATTCTATGTTGAATGAAATACAATATTTCTTTCTAAAGCTACAATTTGTAATGTCTACTTGATACTTTCTCAGTTAACACAAAAAGAGCTTAAAATAATCTTTTGTGGGTATTTTCACAGTCAAATTTATTTAGCAATTAAATAATCATGTATTTCATTAGATTCTAAATTTTAATTGACTGACAGCCCTAGTTTATAGTAAACTATGCATATTAACTTAGACTGAAGAAAGTATTTCAGCTGAGAAAGTTACACACATCAGCTTTAGCTCTATCAGCCTAGTACTGTCTAGTATATCAAAAAGTAATGTTCTTCTAGTGTTAGTGACCCAGGCAGTCCTATTCTAGTGTGCCCATACATTGTTTTAATAGTTTTATGCCCATCATAAAACATATTATTATTGCCACATGATAGTATCTCAAGTTGTGTTTAAGGTCAGATAGCCAAACCCATATTTGTGTGTATTGGATACCGAAAGCCTGCACACTGCAACAAAGATCTAGCAATTCAGGAAGCTGTTTCAAATTATAAATTGATGAGTACAGCTTCCCAAACACTTTCCCAATCTGCCATTGTTCACCAATTGGTAATCCTATCCAAAACTGGTTGAGCGAATTTTTCTACCTTATTCAAAATAGAAAACACAGAGATTGTGTCCAAAATAGCTAGAGTGGCTTGAATGTGCCATTTTGGAGTTGGAAATGGTGGGAGAGCTGCATATGACTGGCACAGGGCATCAGGGCACAGGGTAGCACATCTGTTTGCAAGCTGTGGCATCATGAACCGCTCCCGACTGTGTTTGCACCGCATTAACCTGGACCAAGAGAGAACAACAAGCTAATAGAAACTCAAAGAGGTTAGTTTACCTCAACTACTCAGAGAGATCCATCACTGAAGCCTGGATCTCTCCTTTCCTCCAACCTCAAAACAGATTATATTTCCTCTGCTTTGTATTTTCCAACGGTAAACCAGAGTTCCACAGAGGTTTGCTGTTTAGACACAAGGGACGGGATTGTTCCTGTCTCAACCATAAATGTGCATTCAACCCATCATCCCAGTCACCATTATACACCATCAGCAGATAGAAAAACAGACTTACACACAGAGACTTAAAGTTGTGGGGGGTCTGGCCCACAGACAGTTTGAGAAGGCGGTAGGATGCGGTTGGGTGTCACCAGGTTGTCATTAGTTCAGCATCTGTTCCCATCACACATTTCACCACGTGACTCAATGGTGTGGGGGCGCCACATTTACTGGGGTCTTAATTAAACCACGCAGGCAATCAGCACGGACACCCCCCGACTGCCCGGGACCCTAGAGGCCGCATCTAACGGAAGGTGATGGCCTTGTCTTTATATCTGCCTATGGTTTCTTAATTGTTCCCATTTCCTCTTGCTTGGGTGACTTTTGATACTAGTTTAAAGCTCATTCAATTAGCAATGGTACGTGCACTTGCAAAACAACTGCACCAGTATGTACACAGCAGACGAGAATTAGGGCTCAAATTCCCAGCAGACATTTTTTTTTTTTTCCCTTTGGGAAAGTGCCTTTTGTATAAAGTAGGGCTGAATTATCTTGATTTATCTATGGACGTAATATATTCCAGGTTTAAACTACATTAAAACAGAACCGATTGATGTTAATCTTCGTTTTACATCTTTAACTTGATGAAGGTCTTGTGTGGAGCACCTAGCATGCACTTTTGAGTAGCAAGGCTATTTTCTACACATTTGGTGTGGCTTTTTGTTGAATATTCTTTGATTTACTGTGATATTTGCCGGATCAGACATACCATAGGCATGGTTTGCCACGGAGAGAAGTTAAAATAGCATCTTTTAAATGAGATTTCCCATCATGCAAAAGGGTGTGATTGGTTTTGTTCATTTTAATACATTTGGACTCATAGTCTCTGTGGTTTTAATGTTGTTTTTTATTGTGCTCCATGTGGAGAGCCTACTGATTGTACCCCATTAATTTAGAGTGCCTGTAATGAGTAGCTATATTGTAGTTGGTCGCTCTTGCTGTGGTCACTAATTAACAAACATTTTAATGAGGGTGTGCTGTTCAAGAGTGGTGTCAATGATATGTTTAGGATTTTTTTATGTTTTAGATGATGATGTTAGATACGGCATGTAACATATGTCAATAAGGTCAAGATGAAACTTGTACTGTAAAAACGACTAATCTTGTCAGTTGAAATGGTCAGAAAGACAGTTTCATGTAATGCCTTCAAGAATCTTGCCTGAACATAACCTTGTGTGCAGATGACCACAATACTGGCAGGGCAATATAGTGATTTGTTATGTATTTTTGTGTGTGCATGTCTGCCTATACTTAAATACCAGCTACTTATAAAGGGTGAACTCAGTCATTGTGTGTTTTTTTTGTCTAAAACAAACCTCCAAACTGCACAAGGGTTCCATAAGGGGATATTTATCTTACTGGTCACACTGGGTTCAACCCACTACATAAGAGTACAAAATGTTTTGAAGATAAAGTATATTAAATGACCTCTAATGCCTTCACTGAGCTCTGCCCTCCTTGGTCACTGTTGCTCAGACAAGCTATGCAAAAAAATCTGACTTCTTTCTTGCAATCCTGAGGAAAAAAAGTCAGAATTGTGAGATATAAACCTGCAATTGAGAGGAAAAAAGTCGTTTTTAATAGTTTATTTTGTGGCAGAAAATACAGAAAGTAAATGAAAAAAATGTATCTATAGAAAGTGAAATGTCTACTTCTAAATGAACCAATTTACATAGAAAACAAATATTCTCAGATTATGTAATCTGTATGAAACATGCATACAGGTGCATCACTATTGCGGAGAAGTCGAGTCAGTGTCGCCGACTTCATCTCTAAAGGTAAAAACAAAGGCAATTAAAGGCTGATTATTACGATTTTTATGGTTTATTAAAGGAGAAGTCCACTTCCAAAACAAAGATTCACATATAAATGTACTCAACCCTTTGTCATCCAAGATGTTCATGTTTTTCTTTCTTCAGTTGTAAAGAAATTATGTTTTTTGAGGAAAACATTTCTGCATTTTGCTCCATATAATGGATTGGTATGGTGCCCCGATTTTGAACTTCCAAAATGCAGTTTAAATGTTCCCCAACTTCAAAAATCATTTCAAAATCATCTTACATCACTGCAGAAGTACCAACCCAGTCTTTGCAAAGTGAACATGCAAAGAAGGTCAAACACCCTTAACAAAAAAGGTAAAACAGCGATATATGATGATTTCGAAGTTGAGGGAGAACATGAAATGGGAGTTTTTCAACATACCATAACTGTCATGAACCTGAACAAAAACAGCCCAGGCAGAGTAAGATAAGACCAGCGTTTGGCATTAAAAAGTATATAAATTGCATTATTTTTTTTAAAATAACCAATTGTTATACTAGATAAGACCCTTCTTTCTGGGCTGGGATCGTTTATAACTGCATTTGGGATCGTTTGAAGCCGCATTTAAACTGCATTTTTAGAAGTTCAAACTCAGGGCACCATATCAGTCCATTATATAGAGAAAAATGCTGAAATGTTTTCCTCAAAAAACTTAATTTCTTTACGACTGAAGAAAGAAAGACATGAACATCTTGGATGACAAGGGCGTGAGTAAATTATCTGTAAATTGTTGTTCTGGAAGTGGACTTCTCCTTTAATAAACATGCAACTAATAGTCGACTAATGCTTAAATTAAACGACTACTAGTCGACCAGAAAAGTCTTTAGTCAAGGTCAAAAAAGTCTCAAATTACCTTTTTTTTTGGATACTGTATTTATCATACCATATTTTTTGAAAAGCAAAAGGCACAATGAGAAATTATTACTGATCACTGAGTAAGGGTAACCTTATCTGAATCAAGATGTAAATAAGTTAGTCACTTTAACATTAAACTCAAGTAAATGCAATTTCTTTTATATGGAATGAGGGTGACACAGTTTAATCTATAGCACGCACTTCTCGACAGTTACTTAAAGATCTGGAATGAGGAAAAGTAGCGCCTGTATCGCCTCAAACAATGTTGAATCAAAATTTTAGATCATTTCTGTGAAATTGTGTTTAAAACAATTCAAATACACAGATCTGCTCAGAAAAAGAAAACACTTGGAAATGGCGGACGACAACAGTGCCGAAGGTGGGATTGGTCAGTAACGTTTTTTAACGGTGACTAAACAGAATTTTTTGTCATTGATTGGATGTTGGCATGGTAACACAATTCAGCTGGCAAAGGTCGAACAAAAACATCCATTGGCCTTCCACTTTGGGTGAATGAGGGAAGCCAGAGACACCCAGTACCACATACCACTGGGATACATGTACAGTTTAGCCACAGTCCTCACCGCTGGTGGAAATGGTTTTCCCATCAGCGATATAGTGTGCAATAATATAGTGCCCGTGTTCCACAGAGCCTGAACACCCTGTGGTTTGACTGCAAACCTGTTGCACCATATAACCACAGAAACATTCAATTAGAATTGATTCGGAAGAGCCAACGTAGTGCCATTCGTCTAAATAATGAATGCAACGTCTATGTATTAATTTAACTCGATCTGTGCCCTATGCAGAAAATCAATTAATGAGATTCAAACTACAAAATACACAGAAATGCATAATGTCATTTTATTTTAATAGGACTGTGATGGACAATGTCCCGAAGTGCAATCAAAGGTCAGTCTGTTAAAAGGTGCACTAACAGTCCCACCTAGCTGGAGTTAATGAGAACAAAGTATGACTTTGGAAAAGGATTTTTATTAGACATACTGGGTGTAAAATCGTGTTTAAAAAATGCTGATAGCATTTGTAGCTCCTCAATGTTTATTGAGTGTTCAAAGTTTACCTGTATGTAATAAGTGCCCGGTTAGTGCATGTTTGGTTTTATTACCATATGGAGCAATGTAATGAAGTACGTCTCACTTAATAAACATGCTGTTTTATTGGCAGTGTCACTGACTGGCATTTTGACCTCTGTCATCCAGTGATAACAGCATCAAAAACGATTCGTGCAAATACTTTGTCATCACCCATTAAAATGATTTTGTCAAATACCTGATGACCTTCAATCAATAAAACAAAGACACTTTGTCAAATCGTTACGACAAACGCTCCTTTCTCATCGATGTTTTTTGTAGCTGCCCGGCTGCCTAGATTTAACGCTCCAGCATGAAATCACTTCCTTGTGCACGTAGACAACATAATAAATGTATTTTATGTATTTTTACAACACTGATTCCACATCTCGTGTGTACTTCATATGTCTACTGCAAATATTATAGTGTGGGATCATGGAATGCTATGATTGATAAATGATTACTGGGATATCGTATTTTTAGGGCCTTCAATTTCCTAAAGTGTACATTATTACAGTAAGGCTGTAAAAAAGCATCTTTTGGATGTATATCTTCAACGGGTGCACGAGGTCAGACACCGTGCCTTCGGAATAGACAAATCTACTTCCGCAAGCGTCTTTCGCATCAAATTAAACATGCTTCTACGTAATGTAACTGCTCCAGTCCCCATACAGAAGCAATGGGCAATGAGGTATCATAATCGTTAAGCACATTATTAAGACAAACCACATCACCTGTTATTACACAAGTCATATATAATTGAATAAACAATGACCAGACCTCCCTCATAGTCCTCAATTAGCCATTTGCGTTAGCATGAAAGTCAATGAGGAAAGAAGGCAATGAAAATCGATGGCTTCGCAGTGCGGTGCCTGTTGGCCTGTTGCGCTACCTGCCTGTTGTTTAATTCTCTATTAAAGCTGTAATGTGTGGGAGAGCATCATGTGTGCTATCCGCCCCATCTATTGATGGCAGTCATACTTCTCATCACAATAAAACAACGCTCTCATTAAGACGGAGAGCCAGCTCAGTCTTTTACGGCGACTGTAAACCTAACGAGCGCTTTACGGCATTATTGTTTTTAAACAGACCCTGAAAAGAGGTAATGCTAAAGGTGAACTGAATATTTTATGGATGTCTTTTTTGAGATGATGGGGCAAGAAAGCTCATTCTCACGCTAGGGCTGTCAAAAAGTGCTGATGAGTTGTGCTTTTAATGATTTTAACAACCTCTTAAAGCGATCAAGGACATGCTACGCTGCCTGATGAGGAACAGCGTTTAATCCACCCCCACCGTATATAGGGCTTAACAAACATTAACGCCCAACCTCTGTCCTCACCTGCCGTGGCCTTGGGCCTGATGGTCATAAAACAGTGGGACTGATGACAGAGCTCAAACGGGGACATCACAAATAAAGCTACTGCGATTTGTGGTGAAATAACCGTCACCATTAATGTCGCTACCAAACGCGAAACGGCGTGATCTTCAAAGCAAGGGTGGAAATTAAATAGCAATTAAGGACTGGATTTATTGGCCTGCGGGTCTGTCTTGAAGACATGGAATTATTTATCAGTGTTTACTATCAAATATGATAACTGCATTTATTAACTGGTCACTTACGTCCAGGATTTAGTGATTGATTGGTCTCGTATTCAAAAAGAATACATTAAAATTTACATAAATAAACCACCAGCGTCAGTGATCAAAAGCTAAATTCATAAGGAATGTATTAATTGCTATTAAGTTATTCATAAGCGTTTAAATTATAAAAAGGCAAATCGAAAGCGACCGGTATCCATGCGAGAACGAGTTGAACAACAGCCACAGACAGACGAGCAGGTGAGCCGATGAATGGATGAACTGAGCGATAAAGCGAAATAGCGCACAGATAGGAGAGATAGAGGTTGGCCATCAGAGTGCATAAAACCAGAAGCATTCATCCATTTAACAGCTGCTCACAGCTTTACACATTTGATGTTTTCTTAGAGACCTAGTGCAAAGGCCATCATTAATGGCCGTGGTTATCTTCATCGCTCTGTTCCTCATCATCCTCCTACAATAGCTTATCTTCAAGGATCAGGACAAGTATTTATGACATCATAAAACTCCCATAAGACCTCCCCCCCTTCTTCACCAGCATTTTACACGCACACACACTTTCCGTTTGCTGAGTTTACTTGAACTGTTTATGGAAACCACTTTACCTTGGCTCGTTCGAGTCACAAGAGTTAATTTATTTTTGCGTTGTTTACTCGAAACACAAGGCCCATAGTATAAGATACACAACTAAATTAAGTTAAGCATCGAGTCGAGGCAATCATTTTTCATAAACTTTTGCAGCACATGAGATTTTTCTGTACCACACATGAATTTTCCTCTCTCTCTCTCTTAGACACAACAATGAGCTCGCCCAAGCTTACAAACATTAATTCTAAAACTTCTCTAATGCTAAATTTACTGTTGAGTTTCTTGCTGTGGAGCTAGGGTGTAGTCGTCATGTCCACGAAAACATGCGGATCACCTGATTCTCTCACCTTTTATGATCATACATGATCGTACAGACAGGTGCCTTGAAAGTGGCGCACAAGGCAGGCACCATTTTCCGGCGCATTTGGATTATGATACAACACATGCATCACCTCGCAAACATGAATTTTGCAGATGGGAGTGAAATGTGACTGCCTACAAAGATTTAGAGCCACACAAGCATCTCTGTCACGCTTGCATTAATTAAGGAATGATATAGTGCTGTCGCTCTCGCTCTCGCCCTCCACCGAACTCAGCACTCATGCTTCACTATGAAACAGTATATTTAGACCTACTACAGTTTAAACTACAGTTTACCCAAAAATGAAAATACTGTCGTCATTTACCCATCCACACGTCATTCAAAAACTGTACCATTTTTTTTTCAGTCCAACAACATGGGACTGAATTGATTTTCAGTGTACGGACATATTATATTTTTCAAAGATTTTGAATCTCGTTAAAATATTGTGCCCCCAAAAAAATGCATTTAAAAAATAAAAAAAGCTAAAATATACACATACACTATTGTTTGGTAATTTTTTGTTTTGCAGTAAGTGTTTTATGCTTACCAAGACTGCATTTTTTTGTTCAAAATACAGTAAAACAGTAAAATTGTAAATATTATTATGATTCAAAATAATAGTGCTGTCAAACGGTTAATTGCATCCAAAATTAAAGATTTTGTTTACATGATATATGTGTGTGTGCTGTGTAAATTTATTATGTATATATAAGTACACACACATGCATGTATATATTTAAGAAAAATATGTTGTTTATATATGAAAAATATTTATATATAATATTATATGAATGTTAATATATACATGTAAATATTTTCAAAATATATACTGTATGTGTGTGTATTTATATATACATAATAATACGTGTGTGTACTGTGTATATTTAAACAAAAACTTATTTTGTGTGTGATTAATCGCGATTAATCGTTTGACAGCTCTAATTTTAATAGATCTAAAAATGCAAATATAATATGCTTATTTGTTGCTGAAAAATCACTTCTCATTACTATCAATGTTGAAAAATATTTTGCAGTTTAATAATTTTTATGTAAACTTTCAAATGTATCAAACATTTTGGATAAAATAAAAATACTTTTATTCAGCAAGGAAGCATTGTATCGATCAAAATAGATAGTAAAGACATTTATAATGCTGCAAATCATTTTTGCACTTACAAAAATGCTGTACATTAAACTTTTTATTCATCAAAGTATCCTAAAAAAAAGTAAAGCAGCAATGTTAAGCAGCAAAACAGTTTTCAACATTGATCATAGTATTTATAATAATTATTACAATAATATATTATTAATAATTAAGCACCAAATGAGCATTTTACAGTGATTTATAAAGGATCATATGGCACTGAAAACTGGAGTGATTGCAGGAATAAGTTTTATATTATTTGTGTTATATTATTTTATATTATTAATTTTTTTATGATATATTCAGAGCGATTTTTATTTTAAATTATACAAATATTTCACAGCATTGCTGTTTTTACTATATCTACTATATATTTTACTACATCTACTACATATAAGCAACTATATATTTTGATCAAATAAAAGCAGCCCTGGTAAGCATAAAAGACTTCTCTCAAAAATATTATCATTAATATATTATCAATATTCCATATGTAAAGTTTTTCCAAACATGATAAGCAAACACAAGTGTCCGTGGGAATGTGTGTTCCCTGTGGGTACCGAGCGAATCGTGCCTACTCTTTATGTGGTCAGAAAGATCCATTCCCTGTCTTGTGTCCTTCAAGAGCCCTGCTCTGTCCACTGTTTATGACCTCAGCTGGCCCGAAGAGCAGGCGCCTGTGTGGGGCCAGCGTGAACTCGGCGTGGTCACTATGGCCCACAGCGCCTGCCCTGCCCCTCTGAGAGCAGACAATCAGGGGCCACTGGTCATTGTCACCAGGGCGTGTAGACCGCACAGGCCAGGGAGGCACATGCCTGAGGCAAAACAGCTCACCGCCATCATTTCTTCACAACTTCTCTTGATCCCAACCTATTTCGAGCAGAACAAAAGGTAATGATTTTTTGTCAAAGTTGCGTGAAATGGTCGGCCTGCCCAATTACGTGCGGCCACTGATTTGATTTTTTTCACTGCCGTCTCTTCCCTTCTCTTCAACCCTGCTGTAATCATGGGGATTGTGTTGTTTACATGGAGGCAGAAGCTCTTGGATGAGCGTTCGGGATGTTCGCTCAGCTCTGTAATGGAGTGGAACTGGAAAAGCTAGGCTGGATTTTGAGAGGCTGGAGGGTTTTTTTAGGGAAGTGCATCATTACGGCGACTGCACACTCCCTGCGCCTAACCGCAGACTCCAGATCAGCTCTCCGTGCGACGCTTTCGTTCTTGGCTGTCGTAACCATAGTGACCAAACTGGCCTAGGGTCAGCGTAACAAGTTTGGGTTTGCTTTAGTGTGGAGCATCCGTGGTTTTTGCGGCGTTCTGATTATGGTCGCAAAGTGTCACCTTCAATGCCTTTCCCACTTTCTCTCATGAGCCACACATGCAGACCGACCCAAACACACACACACACACACACACTGCTGAAACACTTTCACAACACATTTGTGTTCTCATAAAAACGCATTCCAAAAGGTTCCCCTATACTTAAGATAGCAATTACTGCTGCTATTTTACATGGATACAGAGTGTATTTTGATTAGTCTATAATTTGACGGGTTGCTGTTCTTGCGTGGCTGTGACAGGGCTGAGAGATAGTAGAAAACAACAGGACCCACACTGCGTTTTTCTTATTGTAACTTTACTTAAATATGAACCCCTCTGAAGAAAATTGCATTTATCGAAACGTGTCATTTCCTGTTCATCACACTGAAATAAAACTAACAAATTCACACTGACGAAGACTACCACTCAGAAGCTGTAATATTTCACAATAGCACAATTTTGATTGAAGCAATAAATAAGCAGAAACAAGCTTTTATCCTTCATTTTCAGGAGAGCAGCAGAGACTCAAAGCAGGTGGCAGAGAGTAATTTCAGACTCAGTTTCACCTCTTTTCTTTCTCTGTATTAAACGCACACACATATGCGGCTCCGTCAGTGGTGTGTGTCTGTCAAGGCTGGTTTCCTGAGCGGTGCTCGGCACTGCTGATGGATCCTTCACAGTACAACAGCTCACGCTCTGCCAGTAAAAATAGCCGCAAACTCACACACATGAACACACACAGTCTGTGACCCACACAAATTTGCATGAACCTCTACATCTTCATGTTCACGTTCAGTCAGTGTCCAAAACCAGGACAAATTCATAAACACTAAACTCAAACCCAACCTGCCTGTATATATACACAGTGGGGGCTAAATTTTCACATGACACTTTTTATTTTTTCTTGTTAAGTGACTTAAATGATCAATGTATTAGACCCTGGACGACAAAACCAGTCATAAAGGCCATTATTTTGAAATCATAGGATAGGACAATATTTGTCATAGATACAACTATTTGAAAATCTGGAATCTGCAAAAAAAAAAAAAAAATTTTGAGAAAATTGCTTTTAAAGTTGTCCAAACAAAGTTCTTAGCAATGCATATTACTAATTAAAAATTAAGTTTTGATATATTTACGGTAGGAAATTTACAAAGTATATTTATGGAACATGATTTTTACTTAATATCCTAATGATTTTTGACATAAAATAAAAATCGATCATTTTGACCCATACATTGTATTGTTGGCTATTGCTACAAATATACCCGTTCTACTTAAGACTGGTTTTGTGGTCCAGGGTCACATATGGGAATGATCCATATCTATAATTAAAAATGTACAGTTAATAATTATAATAAATGCAAGGTTAATATACAATTTCTTAATAAGAGTGATAAATAAAAACTTGAAAATGTATATAAAAAGTGATCTCATTTACTCTAACTTTTAATATCAACTTACTAATTCAATAAACTAATACATTTGAATCAATAAACTGGTTCATCTTAGTTAAAAATACTCCACCACACAGTACTGGATTTTTCAGGACCCTTTAGCTAAGTCTCTAGCTCCCTCTAGAGGTTACAAACAAAACAGCCATAAAACAGAGCACTGACTGATCCAGACCACATAACTTATACCTCTAAGACTTGGATGTGAGGCTTTGATAAACCAAATGAGATCTCATCTGTTTGCTGTTTATGCTGTTGTGTACTCAGTTTGCTAAGATTACAGCGCTCCCCATCCACCCACCAACAGCCCAATACAAACACACAATTCACTTCACACATATAATTACTATTGTCTTTCTTGGTTAAGATAAACTAGAGCCTTGAACTTGTAAACAGGCGAGCCTTCTCTGAAGTGTGCAGCACATAAATGAAAGACTTCCAACAGGGTGGCAAAGACGAGGATCAAAAGAAGACAGAATTTAGTGGTGATATTAATCACTTCAAGACATTCTGCTATACAAAGGTAATAGCAAAGTGCTGTTATACAAATATTTGAGCGTGTAGTCATACATAAGCAAAAAACACGGTGTATCCATGCGTTCAAGGACAAAACAAGTGCTCCACGTACAGAGCCTTGTGGAATCCCATGACAGCTTAAGGAATAGGCACTAACAACGGAACATACAGAGTAACCAAACTGTATATACATAAACACACTATTCGTGTTTGTATTATGACAGATCTTGCCAGTGCCTGATGCAGTTTTTTGGGGGGGGTATTGCAGTCCACTCCCTTTCTCCAATGTCAGTCTGATTCAAATCAAGTAAGCTTTATTAGCATGACGGCACTGCCAGCCGGGTGAGGTCACTCTAAATAGCTCCAAATAATGGTCAAAGGCAGAACAAACATAAGCTGCTCTCAGTCAGCCGCTCACATAGCCTTTTCATTAGAGGCCTGTGTCAGTCTTTCGGAAGAGCTCTCTGAAGCCAACCAGACAGTAAGGGTTAATGCGCTTCATTTTTTAAAAACTGTGACAATCAGAAAGATGCCCCAGCCTCATGAATCAAGTCCATCACGTAACTCAACCTCCTTCGGATACGCCGTTGTAGTCTAAGATCAGGCCTGGAAAGTTCTGCTCTGGCGCACAAAGGGTTAACTCCGAGCGCCTGATTAAGGCACATGGGATTGGGTAGCACAGAGTAGGTTAATGCAGTCTTTCTGAATGAGACACTGGTGTGAGCAGTGTGGCGTGCAGCGCTACACAAACATATGAACATGAACTGCCTCCTTATCTGCGTCTCTATCTGTGTGATCAGGGAAGGGGGAGAGAGGGATGGAATGAATGACACATACATAGGCCTTCACCCCTCTAACACAGGGTTCTGTTACCAATGAGAGGAGGCACAGCATAGCAGGCTGAGTGGTAGCGGGTATGCGTGTGCGTCTGTTTAAAAGCATACAGTACATGCATACACAAATACAAGTGCATTAAAGAGCATGTGAGTGAGTCTGTGCTCGTTTGTGATCTATGTATTCTCTCCCGAGCGGTGACATTTTCTCCATGTCGACTTTGATCGTAGTGCAACTGGGTCAAAGTATGGGTAAAGCATGCATTTGTGACAAACGAAAGGAATATTTCAGGTTTAATACAAGTTAAGCTCAAAACAACAGCATTTGAAGTATGATGCTGATTTGCACAAAATTAGACTCAGTGTAAGTGAATGGAGCCAATTTATAGAGGATTTATAATCAGAAAGATTATACACTTCTGTTCATAAAGACTGCATCAGTGCTGCAAATTGATCAAAAGTGACAATAAAGACATTTATAGTTTTATAAAAAAAATAATTCTATTTCTATTTAATCAAAGAATCCTGAGAGAAAATGTGTCATGGTTTCCACAAAAACATTAAGCACTATATCGATAATAATGTTTCTTGAACAGCAAATCAGCATATTAGAATGATTTTTGAAGACTGGTGTAACGGCTGTTGAAAATTTGGCTTCGCCAACACAAGACTAAATTATTATAAGAATTGACTGCATTTTTAATCAAATAAGGAAGCCTTGGTGAGCATAAAAGAGCCCAAACATTTGAACAGTAGTGTAATTTTTACCATTGTGCCACAAATGCTGTTGGTTAATCTTCACTTGCACTGAACCGAAATATTCCTTTAAGATTCAGTATGCTGTTGGCTTTGTGTAAAACAATGACTCACAAACTGTCCTCCGACCGCAGCTCAAATCAAAAAGGATACAAGAATTCAAAAGATGACCACCGAATAAATGGAATCATTGTTGGAGGAGGAAGAACACAAAAAAAAAACAAAACAAAAAGAGCACAAAAGCTTAGGGTAGACGAAGAGGACACATTATGGGTAAGGTAAAGACAAATAATATCAGAAAACAGTGGTAAAGTGAGAGAGATAGACAGAAAAAGAGAGAGAGGAAGAGACACATGTGTTATTTATTTCCCGGGTAAACAGAATTCAAGGCAGACATAATCAATAGGAAACTCCAGATTGTAAATAGCCAGCTCTAATAGCCTAAACACTGGGCGCTATGGTTACACAGGCACATCAGCCGCAGTTAACGTCGGGAGAGACCAGCCGGGCAGCCTACCCTTATTTACCAATAAAGAGCTCTGATGATAAGATAAACATATAGGAGACAGAAGCGAGGGGAGGGAGGGAGGGAGGGTGGAAAGGAGAAAGGGCAGAGCTTTCATCCTCTATTAGGGGCTGCAGAAGGGAGCTACGAGTGAGGAGGCCCGTGTCAGAAGCCATCAGGGTGATGGTGCGCGGTGACCCGGCGACCCCACACGCAGCGGCTCACATGTGGATACATGCGGCGCACACACGTATGGTTGCCGACTGGCTTTGCATTAAGACCAGAACACAGCGCTGTTGGTGGTCAAACTGTTGTCAGGAATCTGCCAGGAAAGGTGTCTGTCTCAGCCAAACAACACACACAGTGATTAAATGGAAAATCTAAACAGATAAACAACATGATTTATAATCAAAACAGCCTGGACAGGGAACACAAGCACTATTATGCCATATTTCAGGTTAAACACAAGTTGAATGTTATCGACAGCTATGCATTTGCAGCGGAAGCCTGTTGAGTACACTGGTTGACTTTTTTTTTTGCATTTTATCTGCATACATTATTCCTGTTATGCAGAACTTGTTCAGTACTGAACTGAAGTATTCATACTTTAAACTGTACATTTTTGTTTATACGTGGATTATTTACACAACAGGACATAATTAATAGTAAATTAAGAGTTAAAGATGGCTAATGTTCAGTGAGGGATTTAGAGTTGGCTTACCTCAAGGTGTCAATTTAAAGTTCATGTGATATTTTTTATGCAGCGATTTTATTTAAGATGATGGAATGTTTTAGAGTGAGTCAAACCAGTTACTAGTACAAAACCAAATTAACTGATACATTTATACAATTAATACTTACCGAGTGAATAAATGCCTAGATTGCCTAGATAGATAGATAATATTCCAAATAAATAAATAAATAAATGCCTAGACAGACAGAGAGAGAGAGAGAGAGAGAGATAGATAGACAGATAGATAATATTCTGAACAAATAAATGAACGCTGACAGAAAGATAGAAAAATAGATAGATAGATAGATAGATAGATAGATAATATTCTGAACAAATAAATGAACGCTGACAGAAAGATAGAAAAATAGATAGATAGATATTCCAAATAAATAAATAAATGCCTAGACAGACAGAGAGAGATAATATTCTGAACAAATAAATGAGCTGACAGAAGATAGAAAAATAGATAGATAGATAGATAGATAGATAGATAGATAGATAGATAGATATTCCAAATAAATAAATAAATGCCTAGACATACAGAGAGAGAGAGAATATTCTGAACAAATAAATGAATGCTGACAGAAGATAGAAAAATAGAAAGATAGATAGATAGATATTCCAAATAAATAAATAAATAAATGCCTAGACAGACAGAGAGACAGAGAGAGATGATAGATATAGATAGATAGATAGATAGATAGATAGATAGATACATAGATAGATACATAGATAAATACATAGATAGATAATATTCCAAATAAATAAATAAATGCCTAGACAGAGAGAGAGAGAATATTCTGAATAAATAAATGAACGCTGATAGAGAGATAGATGATAGATAGATAGACAGATAGACAGATAGACAGATAAATAGATAGATAGATAGATAGATAGATAGATAGATAGATAGATAGATAGATAATATTCCAAATAAATAAATAAATGAACGCTGATAGAGAGATAGATAGACAGACAGACAGACGACAGACAGATAGATAGATATGAAGAGTTTAGATGCAAAACCAGCTAAAAGCCATCTCGGTCAAAAATGAGATAATGATACTGAGTGAATGCTCTCGACACATATTATACGTCCATCAAATACTTTTTCTTCGAACTTGCTTAAATCCCAGCCTTAGCCCAATCAGAAGTACTGGTACTTACATAGAAACCTATACATCTGAGCGTGATAAAAATGCATTTTTTAAAGAAAGACGTCAGATGGATTTAGCTGGTTTTGCATCTGAACTCTTCATAGATAGATAGATAGATAGATAGATAGATACGAATAAAATTAATTCCAATTCATTGCATGATCTTCACCAAATATTTACCAAATATACCAATTAAATACTATAATTGCAGTTTAAAATAAACGTGGATATGAAAATATTCCACACAGTAGGAAAGACCCACAAACATTTTTTTTTTTCCAAACTTAAAATTATTTTTTTGTGGTAATCCACACTGTATTTAACCCAGACTATTCCTTTTAAGAGACAAGAATGAGTAAATTAATGGATTCGAACTGAAGGACAAGAAAACAGTAGATGTTGGGAGCAGGTCAAAGGGACACTGCCTGGGTCTGGCCCAGTCATTTGTCTCTGTACAGACTGTTGACTGCAACCATTAATTGCTGGTGTTGTGTTTGTTCAACCCGCCACTTATTTTGCCCTCCGTGCCGTGGAATGCAGGGCCGTGCTGCAGCGAGAGAGAGGGAGAATGCAGCCACGTCTGAGGGGATGAAGATGGAGAGAGGAACGGTGGTGGAGAGGTAATGACAGGGCCATGAAAAGCCAGTGTTTAGCAGGCTAACCACACGAGGCAGTGCTCCTTAACACCAGACACTCAGTCTGCTCGCAACCCAAACCAGTCGGTCCGAGGTTGCGCTCGCACCTGAGTACGAATGTTTGTCCGGGTTCCGACAACAAGATGCTTTACTAATAACCTCACAGCTGCTTTCAAAATGAATGAGAATTCATTTACAGACTTTTCATTTTCTTATTAGTAATATCTGTTCTGTAACTCTTGGGGAGACTTTGTTATAGAAGTGGGATACTTAAGACTCCATTTGTTCTCCCTTTAGTAATTTCTGAGAGAAACAGTCGAGGTGAGAAAACAATTCTTTCCTATGTGAGTCTTCAGAAATGATTTACAGAAAATTTGTAATGCACATGCAGTTGCCAATTTAAAGACTGCGAAATATGCAGATAGCAAAACAGCTGAGAAGTGTGCAGCTTTCCAGTTTTTTAAGCACTCATTTGTCCTCCCATTTTTGAAATCACTTTCATTTTACCTTAAGAACACATAAGCGAGCCTCTTTCTTTATTCTCTCTCTCTCTCTCTCTCTCTCTGTCTTTGTAAGGTGAAATGGAGACATGGAGCTAAAAGCTCCAGTAGGAGAGTGATCTACTAAACAATTCAACACAGTGCGGGCGCAGCAGGAGGCCTCTGTCATTCACTTTCATGTGCCTCTGTCTGTGTTCAGCCGTGTATGTGTTGTACGGTTTCAAATGCCTCTGTACGCCTCAATAAATAGGCCACGAAAAGTAATATTTAGCAAAATGACCTCCATTTATATAAATGTACAGGATTAAACTAAAACACTATTCCTGACCCAGTGCTGAAGTTTGTCACACTACTCAAAAAAACAAAATTTGCTGAAAATGTGCACCATAAATTGCACAAATTACTGTTCCCCACAATACAATGCATCTGATTTGCCCATTCAGTTTCCTTATGATAGGTAAACCAAAAGCAATTTTTTTATAAAATGTATATTTAGAATGATTATTTATAAATATCATTTAAATTATACATTTAGAATTATAGATAATGAATTTAAAATTTAAATATGCATTTATAATTTATAAACAATCTCTTTTCTGACTCATTAGTAAATTAAAAAAAAAGCAAAATGGCCTCATTTCTGTAAAAAAAATATCTGTCTGCAATGTAAAAAGCAGTCAAAGTGCTTATACCTACATACAGATCTGCGGTTCTATTGCATTGTACAGAGAAATGCCATAGCAATGTAGTAAGCTCTGCCAATTACCCAAACCTCTCCCTGCGTCTCTCAAAACGTCCTGTGTTTAGAATGAAAAGTGCTGGCTGGCCCCTCTCCCACATATTCGTTGACTGCTCCGATACAACATCATGTACACATAAACATTCATATTTCCCCCCTGAACACATACACACACACACATAAACACAGTATGGCAGTTATATTTGGGTGCTTCACATTGTCCAGACGGCACACTGTCAGAGAGTGAAATGAATGGCTGTTTATATTAGAGCCTTGGTTTAATGAATTAACCAGCTGCCTGGCCGTGTCAAACCAGGGGCTCATACAGAACAGACACCCTGCACCGAGCCCCTTTACCTCTCCTTGCTCTCCCTGCAGACAGTAGCGCACCGTGATTGCGTCCTTGGGGACTGGCGAAAACAAGATGCCCAACGCCCCTTCGAGGATTTGCGTTCATTTAGAAGAAGGCATCTGGCAAAGTGTCGCCCCACTCTCAGCCCCATCACTACCGCAGTTTTCTGACTCCCTCTCTCTGTTTGCCTGCGCATGTGCCTCCATTTTTCAGAAATTGGCACGTTTAAACAAATGTATGCAAGCAGTGGGAGTCCCAAGACTGGCTCTGTTATTTGCACAAATTTAAAGGTGTTCTCCGTTTCCCACCCTCGTCCTCTCTCCCCTCCTTGGACTTTGCCACACTAATGTGATCTCTACCCCATCCTTGAGTAACTCTCTTGTCTTCTCTCCATAAAAATCCATGATAAATATCCCTGGTTGGGGCATGTGTGCGCAGTGGCTGTTGTGGTTGTGAGAGACGGCCATAGGGAGCGTAACTTCACCATTGCCTGAAGACAGACAGGAGCAAACAGATGGAGAGAGATTGGAAGGGACCCACCGGAAAAGAGAGATGTTTCAGAGAAGAGCGTGTGAAGTTTTTATTTTTTAAGCAGTTGGATAAACTTTGGAGATCATTTAGGTCACCCTTTAGTCTAGATTATACATTATACATTCTTTAAGAAAATATGAGTAGTGCGCTATTCAAAACTTACCTCCATGATGCTAGGCAAGGCTGATATGGCTTTGCTAGGTGGCTGTTAGGTCGTCCCAGTCAGAAGAATCCCACCGTCTGCTATTGTCATCTCTCTGTCCACCTTTTTCCTGAGTAGCCTAACCAATTAGCGCCGACATGATGGAACTTCTGTTTGGGTGCTCTCATCTTCCAGTCTCCATGGAAATCTGTTAAAATGGGATAAAAAGATCGACTGAATTAATTAAACAAACTTTTTCAGTATAACTAAATATAAATATTTGCACAAGATCAAGCTGTGCTGTTGTTGGCTGCTACAGTAACATAAATAAGCTTAAAGGGAACCCCAGGTATTGAGACTTGTATAGCTTAATATAACATACAGTAGTAGAAATCCCATGAAAAATGTACATTATTTTAAAAAATCCACATCGTTATATACATAGTTTGGACTATGGGGAACCAATATTTTGATTATGTAGAACGGTTGCATTTGGTGAGCTACAGGCACTGAGCTACGCTATATTTACCGTAACACAACTGGCAAAAATACTGGCACAGTGACCACAACTACTGAAAGAGCTTATAGTTGGCGACAGATATAAGGATAGACGGATATATTCCCGCGGGTTGTTTTTGATGTCCACGGGTTGAATAGACCCTGGATAACGTCATATTTAACCACTGAAATGCAAATTTACCAGGGAACCCTGACAAAAAACGTATATTTTATCCCCCAGAACGCGATTTTTAACAGGGGACCCGGGATGTTTACACCGTTTGTGGCTCCACTAAAACCTTGTGATCAGCACTGAAGTGGAGAGACAGACGCGGGTCTTTAGAGAGTTTATTAATCCACAGGCATCTTCCCATTCTTTTCTCCTCTTCTTATCACTAGGAAAGCAGACTTACATCGGTTTTCTTGTTGCCCGTTGACTGAAAATTACAACTAGAAGCCACGCAATGTGGCATAGTATCTGTATTTTATTTTCCAGTTTGTGTATTCAGAGTTTTGTTGTGGTAAAAATAGCAACAGACCATGCCAACAGCTCACCTAGTACGGCCGTTTTATGTAATCAAAACAATGGCGCCCCCCATAGTCCAAAACATGGATTTTTAAAATAACGCAAATCTTTCATAGGTTTTCTACTACATGTTTTAGTAAGATACATAATTTACATTATATTAAGCAATAAGTCTCAAAGAAGAAGTCCACTTCCACAACAACAATTTATAGATAATGTACTCACCCCCTTGTCATCCAAAATGTTTGTCTTTCTTTCTTCAGTCGTAAAGAAATTATGTTTTTTGAGGAAAATATTTCAGGATTTTTCTCCATATAATGGACTGATATGGTGCCCCGAGTTTGAACTTCCAAAATTCCGTTTAAATGTGGCTTCAAAGGATCCCAAATGCGGTTGTAAACGATCCCAGTTGAGGAAGAAGGGTCTTATGTAGCGAAACGATCGGTTATTTTCATTAAAAAAAATACAATTTATATACTTTTTAATGTCAAACGCTCGTCTTGTCTTGCTCTCCCGGAACTTTGTGTATTCTGGCTCAAGGCAATTAGGATATGTCGGAAAAACTCCAATCGTATTTTCTCCCTCAACTTCAAAATCGTCCTGTATCGCTGTTTTACCTTTTTTGTTAAGGGTGTTTGTTGATCTTTGCATGTTCACTTTGCAAAGACTGGGTCAGAACTTCTGCAGTGATGTAGGATGATTTTGAAATTATTTTTGAAGTTGAGGGAGAAAATCGGTCAGTGTCTTGCACAAGCGATGACAAAAGGAAACTAGCATGGCTTAAAGGCTTAAAGTTGCAACACTGTGTGTAAAAGAATAATATGCGTTAAAATAATGTGTTCTCTTATCATTTTGTGGACAAAATCCTCCGAACTTCGCACGAATCGAGCGCTCTATGTATGTGCGCTCTTACGTTTCACTAAATTAACGAGTCAGTTACTGCAAAAAGACGGTCATTGCGACGCTGTGAATTAATGATTAAACTATGGCGCCATGTGTTTTTTTTAAAAAAAAAAAAAAAACATAATAGGTTTAACGTTTATCGGCTCGGAAAATATGTTAATTTGACTTGAAACACCAGAGACCGGAAATGTAATAGATCGTTCGAGTCGGGCGAGACTTCTGCGTTCAGTAAAAAGGTGAATAAGGCTCAAATCCCTCCTGTAAGATAAGCAGGCAAAATCACCTCCCCTCAATAAGCCAGGCGAATTGTTTGATTTATACAACAAGTTTTCTGGCAAGAACACATACCAAAAAGTTTTCTCTCAAAAATATTACATTTAAAGTGCTCATCTGTAGAACGTTTTAGTGAAGCGTCCATGTTTTATCTCTAGCATCAACACACTTGTGTACCAAATGCATCTCCAGCATTTACGCTCTCCAGCGTCTCGAGCATTTATCTAAATGACCGATAATAGCCAGTTACTACATTTAAATCTCTCTGTTCAGTCTCCTTTGTTTTCCTGTTCAGTTTCTCTCTATATTCCTGCCCTTTCTTTCCGCCTCTGCAGACTCCTGCAGGGCCTGGTTTCCTCAGTCCTGTTGGGCTTTGTGTGGTCCAGGCTAGCATGTGTGTGTGTTTGGGAGGGGGCTGAGATTGCTGTAATTACCCAGTCATACCTGTTCATTAAGCGCACAGTTGGACCCTCGCTCATAAGCATTTAGAAACCAATTGAAGCAACGCGGGCCATTAACAACTCCTGCACTATAAGAGACGGAGAGCGGGGAAGAAAGAACGAAGAGGAGTCACCATAATGATGAAAGATAAATGGCAGAAAGACATTGTGTGCTAATCACACAGGCCTCTTCTTTATCCCAGCAAGTGATGCCGAGATGCAAAAGAGCAAAAAAACATGGTACTACACAGAGGAAAGGAGGAGGATAAGAGACAGTATGGAGAAAAAGAGAATGGAATAAACAAGACGAGTACAGTGGCGAACAGAAGAGAAGAGAGGTGAGAGAAGTGAATATGAGAAGAGAAGAGAAGAGAAGAGAAGAGAAGAGTCAGAAACAACAACAGAGTAACTGAGACTCATGAGAAGTAACACAAGTGAAGGGCCAGAAGAGAAGAAAAGGTAAATGACTTTGACAGAAGGATAATGAATCATGAGGATGAAAGCTGAAGTGTGTGAATGAGAGTGATTATGATACAATGGCTCTCGGTGTGTCGTCTGATTGCACAGGTATCCTCTCATCAGTAGGGGGTGGTGCTCAGTCCACAGGGCTCACTCTCACACATATGATACTGAGAGACAATTACATATACCAAACAACTCAACTCTGCCTTGCGCTTAAACAATAGGCAATGATTTCAGATCATCAGGCATTGTCTCTCTCCTTTAAAAGCTGAGGGAGGAAATGCAGCTCTTTAAATCTGACTGCTGTTTTATAGAGGTCAGAGCTTGACCCGTAAGCCAGCTCTCAACTTCACATAAAGTCATACAGAATGTGGCTGGATGTTTTACAGGAACGGACTAGGACTAAATTATCTATATTTATAAAAATTAAGTTTTGATACATTTATAATGTATTGTTGGCTATTGCTACAAATATACCCGTGCTACTTATAACTGATTTTGTGGTCCAGGGTCACAAATATTATTTCTCTTTAAATATTAATTTCTGAAGTGCAAAGGCAGCATGATTAAACTGAAAAAGAAACAAATATCTTTAAAGTGTCAGTTCGCCCCCAACAGGAAAATCTGTCATTATTTACTCACCCTAATGCTGTTCCAAACCTGTATGACTACTGTGAAACACAAAAGAAGAAATGTTGAAGCATTCAAGCTTCAAAAAGCATATAAAAGCTAAATTGAACCATATGAGTTGTACGCCAGCTTTTCTTAAGATATACCGTACAATAACTTAGTGTGCCATTAATAATGGAAAATCTTGTTGTTGGCGCTTATTCTTTTAAGACAGATCTTTCCATTGATTCGGTTGACTTATTTCATAAAACTCAAAGATCTGAAAGATTTGTTCATCAGTTGGTTCCCAAGTCCCGGGCGCAAGTTAAAGATTAGCAATGCCTAACTTTTACTATCAGTTATTTATAGTCATCATTACGTTATTTCCTAACATATGTCCCTGAAATGATTTTAAGAGGTCTTTTCTACCTTCATGAGGACATTTATTTCTAACAGATAGATTGTCACGTGTATATTGATTTATATAAGTTAGATTAAAAGCAAATAATTGAATGTCTGAACTGAAATGTCTAAAATTTAACAGGCCACAACAGAATATAGTAATGTAAGGTAACGTAATAAACATTTTGCATTTTTATCCTGATCCCTGGTTAACCTCTGAGATTCTGATTAAGATTCTGTCACATGTCCAGGACTAAAAACACGAAGTGAGGTCAAGAGCACATTTTTAAATAACAGTTATGGAAGGAATTTGGATTCAGTGTATATGGAGTAAAGCTATAGGCCGTTAATAATGCGCTGTAGCTCGGAGAGGAAGCGCAACATGCTGGAAAGAAACTTTACATGACAAACTTTTCAATCACGCCTCATCAGTCCTCCTGTGCCATCTTTAATACAGCTCAGATAATGGCGTTGGTAATTGGTCACAGCGCGCTAGATTGGGAGGAAACATGCCGCGCTATTGTGCCCGTCCCTTTTGTTGTGGTTAAAAAGAGGGGAAAAATAAGATGCAATTTAGACACTTTTAAGAGGTGATCATTTCTCGCGCTTTTTTCCTCTTCTCCGCCAAAATCATAGTGAAATTGCTGCCTCAGGAAGACTGTAATTAAACTCAAAGTGGCTCTCCTCTGAGGCGCACGCCAGGCTAAAATTAACAGGGCCCTATTAGCGTTGGGAAGCACAGCGTCATCGTTGGTGAGCGCCTTTGGCAAAAGAAACGTCCCGGCGATGTGACTTGCTGTGAGAATCCTGACAAAAACACGAAGAGCTCCAGCTGCTAATGGCTAGCTGTTTTAACACTAGCTGTGTCAAGGATTTGATTGCTCTCACCGCTGTTAAGTAAAGTCACGCTAAAAAAAATCAAGTGTTACTTAAACTTTTCTAGGGGTCTAAATTAACCTCTCAAAAATGGTTCTGAGATATTAGAAAGCACACATCATTTTGTCTGAAGATCTTTATGGTAAACAACTAAAATGGAGGTTTCAAAAAAATATTTTGACCGCACTGTGGCCGTTACAGAAAGTCAGAGAGTCTTAAAAGTCTTTTAAGATTGAAGAATGTCTTCGTAGCTGCACTCTGACTCTCGTGGCCTCAGGCGGGATCGGAGGGCACATCTGCGCATGCTCTTGACACGAACCAAAAGCAGGCAGATGTTCGCTGCATTAGAGGCTGTCAGCCTGTCGTTTCACCTGTCCGCTTGGCACAATGTCACATCTTTTTACATCTGTTCCTGTGGGACACGTGTCTATAAAACCCAGTGCTGTGTGTAATGGGCAGAGACTCCACAGCCACGCTTTAGTTTGGGTCAAAATCAAACTACTTAGGGTTTAATGGATTTTTAGTGACAACTCGAACATAATAGATTTTTTTTTTTTTTAATTGTGACAAAGACAAACAAATGAATAAAAGAGTCACTGATTGCATAAACTTTAGAAAAATAGAAGAGAAAATAGATATAGTGTGACATTTGGCAAATATGACTCATAATTATGAATTTGTTTTCTGCTTTCTGCCTTTCCAAATGTGGACCAGAGAGTGGTGTGGATATTCATTTTTTCACCGTAATTCTGTGTCACTGTCTCCACCAAGAGGCAATTTTGCTCACAACAGGATACAGTTGGTCGGATAGGTCAAAATGTGTTTCCCAGTTGATAGCAGCCAACCTATATGAGAAACAGGATATTGATAACAACAACAATAATAATAGTGGTGGAGAATTTAGACAAAACTAGACTATATCTGCTCATCAAAGTCTACTTTAATCTAAGTTCATGCATCATAACTGCAAGGAAAAGTTTGAGTGTTTACAAATTTTACAAATTATCCACATGAAAACATACTTGAGTAAAACTATGAAGAGAAAAAAACATTTAAAATGTTTTTCTACTTTTACTAAGCAAATGTAAGCTTTAATTCTTAATTTTCGATTGATTAAGGTTTACAAGTTTCATCACATTATCAAATAGTTAAGGCTCTGAAACCAAAATCTTGAAACAGTCAAACATAACATTCAGAAGCAGCTGATTTTGTTGTTGTTTTACAATAATTGCTTATAGACAGAATTTTAAACATAGTCACATTACTCTAAATAGTGGAGTTGGATGTGGATTTGAACAATTAGTAAAAAGCATAAGCCACAAATATGGTGTTGTGGTGACTAATAAGAAGTTTGAGGTCAATTACACCTTACACTGAAATGGATTTCATTAGATACACACGTACATTGGTGGAAGCAGATTTTAATTGGTTTGTTTGTTCAGCAGGAGTGAAAATAAAAGAAAGACAAAGTTTTTGAACAGTAAGATGTTTAATGTTTTTAAAGAAGCCTGCATTTATTTGATCCAAAGTACAGCAAAAACAGTACAATTTTGAAATATTTTTACTATTTAAAATAACTGTTTTCTATTTCAGTATATTTTTAAATGTAATTTATTCCTGTGATTTTAAAGCTGAATTTTTAGCATTGTTCTTCAGTCACGATCCTTCAGAAATCATTCTATTATTGCCACTCAAAAACATTATTATTATTATTGTTATTATGTTTAAAACACCTGAGTAGATTTTTTTCAGGTTTCTTTGATGAGTAGAAAGTTCAGAAGAACAGCATTTATCTGAAATAGAAAACTTTTGTAACATTATAAATGTCTTTATCATCACTTTTGATGATAAAGCAATCATCAGCAATCAAATTCAATTTAAAGCATCCTTGCTAAATAAAAGTATCAATTTCTGTAATTTCTTTACCAAAAAGAAAAAAATGGATTTGGATCTTTCTTACTGAACTGATTTAAATATTGATAATACTAATAACAAGTGTTTCTTGAACAGCAAATCAGCAGAATGATTTCTGAAGGATCGTGTGACACTGAAGACAAATGAAAATGTATTTTCAAAACATTAAAAATCTTACTGTTCAAAAACTTTTGACTGGTATTATTACAATGACTGAAATTATTGTTTTTTTTTTTTTTTCCTCAAAAATGCAAATTCACTAGTAGCCTTCCAAAGTGCTTACCTATACTTACAAAGTACAAATACTGAAATACTTTGGTCCCACTTTATATTAGGTAGCCTTACTAAGTATTTACATTTAAATTAATAATTTGTGACTCTGGACCACAAAATCAGTCGTAAGTAGCACATGTATATTTGTAGCAATAGCCAAAAAATACATAGTATGGGTCAAAAAAATTATCGATTTTCTTCATGTTCCATGAAGAGATGTACATTTCCTACCGTAAATATATCACAACTTAATTTTTGATTAATAATATCATTGCTAAGAACTTCATTCTGACAACTTTAAAGGTGATTTTCTCAATATTTATTTTTTTTTTTCATCCTCAGATTCCAGATTTTCAAATAGTTGTATCTTGACCAAATATTGTCCTATCCTAACAAAACATACATCAACGGAAAGCTTATTTATTCTTATTTAAAACTTATGACTGGTTTTTGTGGTTCATTTGGTGAATTGTGTACATACACGTTTTTACATTGTACTTACATTTTTAAAAATACCTGGATGCAATTACACTTGTACTTAGATTTGTAGTTGCATTTATAATTACACTGTTGACTCATCCCTTACACCTTAAAATTTGTCCCTAACCTTACTCGTATGCCACCTCAATAGCAGCGAAGGTGTTTTGCAATACATAATGAACACAATAAATACACTGTACTTATTTTTTATGCAAGTACATGGTAGTTAAGGCCACCTAATATAAAGTGAGACCTAATAAATAGTTACAATCGGCTTGACGCACAGGAGACAACTCCTGTAGTAGCAACAGACCTACATGCATCCTCTGATTTTAAAGACTGGAAACAACTCCACCTGCTGGCTAATTCGGATATTTTTCCGCACACAAAATAAATGTTAAGTGGCCTGGATAAGCATCTTATTAACAGACATACCCAAACTCAAGTCGTTAAATGCCTAAAAAGCTCCGGTAGTATTGATAAGACACAACAGTTACGTTTAACAGAAGAGACAGCAGTCAGTAAAAGATAGCTTTATTTAGTCTGGGGCACATCTGTGTTACATCAACTTGTTAATGTTATAAAATACAAACCATCATTTCAAAATAAAAGCAACGTGCCTTTGAAGTTTACTGTGTTTAACGCACGCTTGTCACCTTTAATAAATACTCTCCGTTTATACAAGGACAACAACTGCTAACAAGAATGCGACAAAAACATATTTTAAACAATATTTTTCATTTTTAAGAGTCAGAGGAAAGGCAGACACAACAAACGCACTGTAACCACACACGGAAAGAAAAAGCAGAAACGGCACATTAGGACAGCTGGATTAATGCTCCTCATTAAACTAGTCATTATGTTTAACGTCAAACAGCAGAGTAATATTGCACCGTCTGAGATGTTGACCACTACCTAATACTGCAGGAATCAATAGACCGCTCCAAATGGATTGCTCTGTTTAGTTTAAAGTGCACCTCAGTGGGGTTCATTTTGCTCGTCATCTACCCTCACGGACAGTGACACATCGGATTTGCATCCGATTGCTCGTAAGAGTAATTGTACCAGTCTAAAGTGAGACAACTCACTTCGCATGTCTGATTGGTCTCAAGAGCGGAAAGCTAATACTGTGAATGGGTATTCATTATTTAGATTTTGGCCCCTTTACAGGTACACAGATCCTCTGGGTTGCTGGTCCAGGGGCCGAAGGAACAAGGGTTACGTGATACAAATGCACGCACGTATTAGAAACTAAATATCGTCTATAATATCTACAATTCTCTTTTGTAATTCACAAAACGTTTTTGTTCACTCTTTAGCAAACAATTTGTTTTTTAAGGAACACTTCAGGAATCACATTCAGCTCAGACGTGAACGCGCAGAAGAAAATGTCACAGAACAGGCATGGATCGCTCGCCCTTCAGTCAAAAAGAAAGCATAGGAAAATAAGTGCACAGACAAAGGAAGAGAAACGTAAATACATAAAAGTAATTAAAAAGGAAAGACAAAACAGGACATTTGCTTATGTGGAAATGTTACGCTGTTTCTCATCTCGTTCTTTATCGATTAATACATACTCACTGTTGTGAATGAATATGCTTATTTGGTCTTCTAAAATAAAACATCTGACATCAACCAACGGTCGGGTTTTCGTTTAAAAACAACTGCCCGAATCGATCAGGCATCAGATTGGTCACATTCAGAACAAGTACCACTGAAATATCTTACACACATTTACATTAGCACCCTTGCACACGTACGTTCACATACGCACACAATGTACCAACACTTTTACTTTTCTACCATAAGAAAAATAATATATATCTATATAGTTTTCCAATCTCACATATCTAATTTCTGTTACTCTGTTAACATGAAAAGAAAAGGTGCAAACTTCAAAAACTAGTCTATTGTAAGTGTCTTTGACGGCAGTGGACAAAATACTGCCAATGTTTTCCTTGTCTATCACAACACTGTCAAATGTTACACAATGAAAGCTGTAAAACAGTTTACGCGTTAGATTTTGATCTACTTTAGTCCTTCCAGTGCTTAAAGCTGTTACTTTTTTTTATTATTAAACAGCCGGCAGCAGTTCTTGCCATGTTTAGTAGCCGTTTGTCTTTGATGTGACAAAAAACGTGATGATGATCATGCCAGTGGACTCATCAGAAGCCTTCAGTCAATCAAACCAAGGAATGCGTGTTAAAAATAAAGTCACTTTTCACTTAAACTGTGGTTTGTCATTTTGTAACATTGTTCCAATCCCAGGTGCTGAACTCCATACGCATACATGGATAATGGTGGTGTAATCGGTACTTGTTTTCCCAGCTCAGTTAACACTGTCAGGGAGCACTGAGCAGTATTTTAACAAAGCCTTCTTGAGTTCATTCTGCATTGTTAATGCGCTCAAGACGATCCGTGTCACTGGTGAAGACGGAAGATGAGGATATGTTTCCCTTTGAACAGAGAGGCATCAGTTATATCCAATACACTTCGGATAAGGGTGGAAATGGTGCCGTCCTGCTGGTGGGCATCACCTGTCAATCAGTTTGAGTCACAGCACAAGGCCCTGAAGATGATGCAGACCAATGTCAGACCCTCTAAAAGCACTGAGATGCGTTTGTGCTAACCTGAGTAAACAAACCTCACACTTTGGTGGTTTTGTCATGAATTTGGGAAAAGACTAATGAGTCTTCTGTATTTAACATTAGTTGTGTATTTTTCTGCTTGAAAGAACATTGCTAGCCTTTAGCTTGACACTAAAGTCCTCTTAAATATTGCAGGAACGTTTTTCATTCCAGCAAATTCTACATTGTTGACATCAGTCATTTTATATCGCTATGGAATTCGCGATTACGTCCTTCATTCAGTACGTCTTGATAAGAACATTCCATATTTTGTCCTCGAATAACATCTGGTCAATGCTGTGTTAGAACAAGCACCCATTTCAGTAAAGGACAAATGTCCCTACTAGCATCTGAGACACCTATACATCTGTCTGTCCAACTTTCAACCATTCATTCACCTATGAATAAATGCTCTCTTAATGCCTACGCGTGTCTCTGGGGCTCAGATGCGTCCGTTGCCGTGGCTGCTGCCACGTCTCGAGGACAGGCTGTGAGGGTAGTGACCGTCAGAGGTCAACATCAGGCCGCACACCTCACAGGCCAACGCTAGCTGCCGCAGTGTATCCAAAGCATCTATCTTAGCGCTGCGCAGGAGGTCACACTGACCCTAAAAAGACAGAGACATGAATTACATGAATTTTTTTGTTATGGAGTCATACATCAGTTAATTCTGCTGCACAAATTTGATTTTGCACAGTCTGCCGTTTGGATTTTTCAGTGTACCACACAAGTCCTGAAAAGTGAAGCCAAAACATTTCAACTGGACCCAGTATAGGTCATAAATCCTCCATGTAATCTAATGGGATGTGAGACAAACTAAATAATTAAATTACACTTCAAATAATTTTTTTTTTTTCCAAAGATGGTTTCTGCCATTTTAAGCAGTTTTATCATGCCGATGTATGTTCAAGTGTTTGTTCTTCTACTTTGTAATAAGTTTGCTTTTAGTTATAGTTTATTTGATGCTATAAAAATGGGGTGTGGTGTCATGATTTGTGATCTTGTGATTGGTTCTGCGGGAGTTTGGCCAGTACTTTGATATCGTGGCCCCATCTCACGATCACTACTGCACAAACTTTGGCTCCAAAAGAATTACTACTGCACAGACTCTGGCTCCTAACGAATCATTACTGCGCAGACTCAGGCTCCAAAAGAATCACTACTACTCAGACTTGGGCTTCAAACGAATCACTACTGCGCAGACTCTGGCACCGAATGAATCACTACTATGCTGAATCGGGCTCTAAACGAATCACTACTGTGAAGACTCTGGCACCAAATGAATCTCTACTGTGCAGATTCTAGCACCAAATGAATCACTAACGAATGAATCACTACTGCACAGACTCGGGCACCAATGAATCACTACTGTGCAGAGTCGGCTAAACGAATCACTACTGTGCAGACTCTGGCACTGAATGAATTACTACTGCACAGACGGGCTACAAATGAATCACTACTACGCTGACTCTGTTTCCAAGTAAATCACTACTGCGCAGACTCAGGCTCCAAACAAATCATTACTACTCAGACTTGAGCTTCAAGCGAATCACTACTGTGCAGACTCGGGCTCCAAACAAATCACTGCTGCACAGACTCAGGCTCCAAATTACATAATTTTCACAAGATAACAGCGGCATCCTGAGTGGCATACTGAGATGTTTTGGCTTCACTTTTTTTTATAGTGGAAGGAATTTTTTAATACAGTCTATGGTGATGACAAGTGACTGTCTTTATGGTTGAATCATTAACTCACTATATCATTCACTTAATCCAATTTGTTTAAAAGCACCGATTCATTCAGGAACAAAACAATGACTCAGTTTTTATGAGTCAGTTACTGAATCATTCATTAAGCCAATAAACTACCCAATCTATGTCATAAATCTTATTTTCAAAGATTTTACAGTGAACAACTCATCTGTGTATACTTTTTTATTTTTTTTTTGACCTCATAATTTTTAAACAAATTGTTAAAACTTAATCTGAATATAAATAAGTCCCTGCCATACATTTTTTAATTTTTTTTCAATAATCTCTTACACATAAATGTACTTCACAACAAAGAATTTCATATACAAGTTACAGCAGCAAAAATTAGCCACTGGGAAATGATCATGAATACTAAAAGACTTTTAAACAAAGTGGACCTCAATGGGAAAAACAAATTAATTAAAGATGTCCTCTTTAAAGGACATACACTGTGTGCATAATTATTAGGCACGCTAATATTCTGGTCATATTTTTTTTCCAAGCACATTTTACCAATTCCAAACCACATCAATCTTAATACCTACTCTTAATTTTGTATTTAATCATTTATACGTGATATATATTTGTCCATGAAGGCTGGAAGTGAAAAACTCCTTATATTCAGGTGTGCGTAATTATTAGGCACGTTTTCTTTTACATATAAAAAAGCCAAAAAAGAGATTTAACCCAGACTGAAAAGTCAAAAATTATTAAATGCCCATGAGAAGGATGCAATGCTAATGCAATACTAGAATTTGCAAAGTTAAGGCATGACCACTGGACAGAGAAATGCTCATTTGGTCAGCACTGTGAGAAAAAAAAACAGTGGAGAAGAAAAGACACGTTAACTGCAAAAGAATTAAGAATTAAAGTGAAGAATTAGCTGTGAAACCATCAGGAACCATTTAGTCTCCGGCACCACCATTTTCCAGAGCTGCAACCTACCTGGAGTCTTCAGAAGTTCAATGTGTCAGGTTCTCAGAGACTTTTCTTGGGTGAAAAATCCTAAAAAATGACCCTCATTTAAAGAGAATAACACGCTGAAGTGTTGTGAAATACATGAAGACTTTTTTCTATAGGCTTTATAGACAGATAAGTTGAGAGTGACTTTTGAAGGACCAGCATCAAATCCTCTTATACCACTCTTTCAAGAATTTATCTTCCAAAATCTGGCAGTAAGTTTTGGGAGTTCATTTTAGTCCATCTCTGCAAGTCAGACTTTTCAGGATAGGAGATAGACTAAACATGAACTCCCAAAATGTACTGCTAGATTCTGGAAGACAAATTCTTGAATCAGAAGTACAAGAGGATGTGGTGCTGGTCCTTCAAGAGTCATTCTCAACCTATCTGTCTATAAAGCCTATAAAAAAAAACTGTCTTCATGTATTCCTTAACACTTCAGAATGTTATTCTTATTAAGTGAGGGTCATTTTTTAGGTTTTTGTACTCAAGCAAAGTCTCTGAGAACCTGACACATTGAACTTCTGAAGACTCCAGGTAGGTTGCAGCTCTGAAAAAATGGTGGCGCCGGAGACTAAATGGTTCCTGATGGTTTCACAGCTAATTCTTCACTTTAATTCTTAATTCTTTTGCAGTTAGCGTGTCTTTTCTTCTCCACCGTTTTTTTTTCTCACCGTGCTGACCCAACGAGCATTTCTCTGTCCAGTGGTCATGCCTTAACTTTGCAAATTCTAGTATTGCATTAGCATTGCATCCTTCTCATGGGCATTTAATAATTTTTGACTTTTCAGTCTGGGATAAATCTCTTTTTTGGCTTTTTTATATGTAAAAGAAAACGTGCCTAATAATTATGCACACCTGAATATAAGGAGTTTTTCACTTCCAGCCTTCATGGACAAATATATATCATGTATAAATGATTAAATACAAAATTATTAGTAGTTATTAAGATTGATGTGGTTTGGAATTAGTAAAATGTGCTTGGTAAAAAAATATGACCAGAATATCAACGTGCCTAATAATTATGCACACAGTGTAGAAGATTTATTGACTAAAACTCTTAAAATACAGCGGCTATTAATAACAGCCAAACAACAAGACTTTGAAGGTTTTTCATAGCTTTTATGGTAATGTCTCTTTTTTTCTAGTCCCAAGTGTAAAGTAAATGCTGTTGCATAATCTTTTAACCCATAAACAGCGTAAACATCAAATGGAACTGAAGCATGAATTTCCAATCAAGTAAAACTGCCCAAACCCAGAGAAAAGACCTGCTCATTTTAAAAGTCCACCGCACACAGTGTATTTATAAGGTCAACAACTTACATTTGCAAGATCGAATTTCAAAAAACAGAAGCCCTTTTCCCTTTCTTCTGAAAGCAGAGTGAAAACATTACCCAAAAATTCAAGGCTATTTGATGGAGGGAAAGAGCAGCTCACGCTATTTACCTTCAGCACAGTGATGTTCCAAGTAAAACTTTCCAAAGCTTTACTTTGTTTACGGCCTTTCAGATTTTCCTTTTCTCCCAACCTGGGCAAGTCTTCATGAAACACCATTCCTAAGAGGACATAGAACAGAAAACAAACACACACATAACATGTATCATTTTTTTTCTGGCTTAAGATTTTCAAAAAGCCATTTATGGTGCAAACATGCTTCTGCAGGAACCGAGCTGCCAAATAATGGATGATATGTACTCATTCATCCTCTGGTTAGATAATATTGTGCTTCATGGCCTCTGTAAACTGCCCTTTCATTCCTAATCTGATGTGTTGTCTGTACTCACTTGCTCTCATTTCATCAATATACCCTCATAAGGATATTCAAACACAGTCATTTTGACCTAAGTGCCTTGGATGTGTGTAATTGGGGTAAAAATATTTGTGTGAGAGATAATAAAGCTAGAAACAGACAGTGAAGACATTGTAGTACTTGTAGAAAATATTTAATTTCACAGTCTAATTCATGTCTGCACCTTTCTTATTATATTGTTACATAATTTAAATTTACTAATAGTTGGATTTTTTTAGCATAAACACATTAAGGGTTTCTTAGTCAATGAGTGTCACTTAGGGTTACACTTAAACACTTTTAAAAACCCTCATTTAAAAAAAAACTGGGTCGCAAACACTGATAAAAAGCACCGTTTAAGTAAACATTTCCTACATTAAATATAAAAAGGAAGCCAGAAAGCTCCACGCAGGGACTGTGAATTATTTATTTAAATGGTGAATCGTTTATTTACATAACACTGCCAGAATGAAGAGAGTCACCAAAAAGAATCAGACTTCCCAAAGCTACATTCTTTGAATATTGCGTCGACTATCCTGGTTATAATGCTGCAGAGTCAATATCACATAACAGTGGTGTTGTGGTGTGTAATGCTACAAAAACAAACACACTTTGGAAAAAAAGTGTGTAGCTTTTTACTGGAAGAGCTACATAAGCAGGTCATCACTAGTGGGGTGAAAGCTGTGTGATGTTTCTAGGGTCCCCCCAGCTAGTGGTGGAGGGCCCCTGCAATAAACAATACCAGTGACCCCAATACGTTAGCAACAGCCCTTCAGTCACTACTAGAAAATGTAATCAAAAGCATCAGTAATATAAGCACCTCATCAACACTGGATACTGTATAGACTTCATTTCAAAACAACCGTGAAGGTATTTTCAGCACCTTTCAGGATAAAAGGCAAAGTTTCGAAGTGTTGATAGGACAACTGTGTGTGTTGTGGATAAATGCAAATTTGAGAAACCTGTGAATTGTTTCTCAAGATTTTCACACATCCTCTAGGGCCTGACTGAAACATCATTCGGCAGAAAGAAAATACAAAGATGATTCATCCTCCACTCATTTTCTCCCCCACACCTCTACTCACCTTCCTTTTGCACTTGTGCGATTCTCTCGTGCACTCCATCTGCATTTTCTATCAGCTGTTTGTTAGCAGAGATCATCTGAAGAAAGATGCAGACAGGAACTCTATTATGATCTGCTTTTTTTTTTTTTTTTTAAGAAAGACATTAATACTTGCATTCAGTGAGGAAGCATATTGATCAAACGTGACAGTAATGATATTTACGATGTTTTAAATATATGCAAAGAATCTAAAAAGATTCTGGAAAAAAAATGCATGAGCAGCACAACTGTTTTCAACATATATATAGTTTATGTATTAGATATTATATATTAGAATGATTTCTGAACACTGTGATGCTGAAAACTGGGGTTATTGCTGCTGAAAATTAGCTTTGCCATTACAGAAACAAATAATATTTAAAAAAATATATAAAAAAGTAATGATACTTAATAATATTACTGTTTTAAAGCATTTATGAATATAAATATAAAATAGAATGAATATAAAATAGTTTTTGAATGTCTAAAAACGCAAGAAATTCAATTTTCTCCAAAAATTACTGTAGTGATCTCATGTCTCCTTAAGAATTTCAGGAGAAACTGCTCCTAATTTTGCATTAAATTCTTCTACGAATTATCCAATCATTAATTTTATAGCTTTATATGTTTACTATATGTTAACTAATGTCTCATTTCTGACTTAACACAATCTAAAACACATCTGAAAACTCCATTATGAACTATGAAAAAGTAATCTCTAAGCAATAAAATTCTGAGTAGACCATTGCTGCCCTTTCTCACAGTGAAGATATTTATAAAATGTAGTCATGCCAGTCTGTCTCTGGTCTCAAACACACAACAGGACCCAGAGTAAACCCACAGGGAGAGACAGAATGAGGAAACCTACAACAGCAGAGGAGGATGAATGGTGACTGAAGCCTCAGATGTCTTACTCACTCCAATGCGCCTGTTCTTACTCCCACATGCATACATGTGGGATGGCTAAAAAGACAAATGCCATTGTAATGGCAGGTAATGCATAGGAGAGGATAGCTGACCGATATTGTAAGATACTATTCATACATATCAATATCATATTGTTTATATTTGCAGCAGCGAAATACCTTGCTTTGTTGAAGGTCTCTCTAGGCTAGCATTTAGGAAATGGTTTTATCTGCACATTAGTGATGCCTGAGAAATTCAGCACAAACATAAAGTTGGCCTATTATAGTCTATGAAACGGAACGCATGGCAATGATGCGTGACATTAAAACAGCCTGCATAAATGGCTGTCTCTTACCGTGTCATAACCATTTAGCAGTTTACGAGTGGCATCAGTCAAGTTGCCCACAGGTTCCAGGCATGGGTAACCTTCCTTCAGAGTGAGTGTGGCACCTGGGGGCCCATCTGGACCCTGCAGCCTTGTGGACAAACTCTGGATGCACTGCTTCAGTGTGGCCATCGGGGGGAGCCCACACTGTTCCTTAAAAGCCACTGTGACACTCTAAAGAAAGGGAAAACGTGAACACAAAGGCACACACTTGGTTAAAACAAATATTTCAAAAAAGCCCAGGAGACAGAGATAAAGGTAAGTAACATAATATGATAAACACACACAAAAAAGGCATGTTAATAAACAGAAAAGAAACATGAAATGCGCACTTTTCCAATTGGGTTTGGGGTTTAAAGATTTTGCTTTTGAAAGATGTCTCTTGTGCACACTGTATTTATTTGATTAAAAAAAAAATACAGTAAAACAAATATTGTAGAACATTATTACAATTTAAAATAATCTTACTATTTATTTTAAAATGTAATTTATTCCTGTGATGGAAAAGCAGAATTTTCAGCAATTACTCCAGTCTTCAGTGTCACGTGACCCTTCTAACATGCTGATTTAATGCACAATAAGTGTTTTCAACATCGGTAATGTTTTTGTAGAATACTTTTTCTTTTTAATCAGAATTTTTTAAAAGATAGAAAGTTCAAATCTTTTATAACATTTTACATTATATAAACTATACACCTTTAAATAGTATTCTGCTAAATATAATCATTTCTTATCATCTTCAAAAAAAGGACCTCAAACTTTTGAATAGTAGAATACAGCGTACTCTAAACGTATACATTCATAACTGCAAGATCTCTTAAAAGAAAACAAAAGAGCCAAGAGTCTGAAAGCTTGGGGAAAAATGGTGACATTTATATTGTTTGATACTGATTGTATTATGCAGAGCTACTCTCATGAGGCTGAGCCAAAATAATGGCTTCTTGCCTTTATACAGACAGATAAACCTGTGCAATTTAGCAGCTTTCTGTGTCTGCATGACTGTCAAAGGCCTCAGCTGATCACATTTCAGCTTTTTATCATACATCTCCCTTCATTACATTGTAGCAGATAGAGAGCCGGTTTCTATTTTCCACCTGACAGAATCACACACCCACAACCGTGATTAACAAAGCCATTTGGAGATGTATATGTGTGTTCGGGGGCTTCATGTGGGTGATCAATCTGTATATCTGTTTATTTGTATGAGAAAGAAGTCCATGCTGTGAATAAAGTAGACATTGTTGTGTGAAAGAATAAAGGACCAGTCTGTATATACAGTGACCCCATTAAGTATTTGGACACTGAAAATGTATGAATGTCATTGGATTAGATACAGTTGATGTCAAAAGTTTACATACACCTTGCAGAATCTGCAAAATGTTAATTTTACCAAAATAAGAGGGATCACACAAAATGCATGTTATTTTTTTTATTTAGTACAGACCTGAATAAGACATTTCACACAAAAGACGTTTACATATAGTCCACGAGAAAATACTAGTTGAATTTATAAAAATGACCCTGTTCAAAAGTTCACATAAAGTACGCTTGATTCTTAATGCTGTGTTGTAACCTGAATGATCCACAGCTGTGTTTGTTTGTTTGTTTTTTTTGGTGAGAGTTATGAGTTTGTCCTGAACAGTTCAACTGTCTGCTGTTCTTCATTAAAATCCTTCAGGTCCCACAAATTCTTTGGTTTTTCAGCATTTTTGTGTATGTGAACCCTTTCCAACAATGACTGTATGATTTTGAGATCCATCTTTTCACACTGAGGGACTCATATATCATATTTTCTCATTTAGTACTGCCATTTAGAAGCTACAGAAGATACTTACATGTTTCCCAGAAGACAAAATAAGTTAAATTTACCCTGATCTTCGAATTCAAAAAGTTTTCACCCCCAGCTCAGCATCCACAATGCTGAAAATACACAAAAAAATGCTGAAAAACCAAAGAATTTGTGGGACATGAATGATTTTTCTGCAGAACAGCGGGCAGTTCAACTGTTCAGGACAAACAAGGGATTCATGAACATCTATCACTAAACAAAAAACACAGCTGTGGTTCATTCAGGTAACAACAGTATTAAGAATCAAGTGTATGTAAACTGTTGAACAGGATCATATGTTTATAAATTCAACTACTGTTTTCTCTTTTGAGCTATACGTAAACATCTTTTATGTGAAATATATTATTCAGGTCAGTACTACATAAATAACATGCATTTTGTATGATCCCTCTTATTTTGATAAAATAATTAACATTTTGTAGATTCTGCAAGGTGCATGCAAACTTTTGACCTCAACTGTAAGAAAATATCAAACAAAGCGGCTTTTAGTTCAAAGAAAGATAAGTACGCCTTTGAGCTAAATATATCACACCAACAAGTGTTATTGCTTTGAACAACAAAACAAGAAATATACACCTGTGGTGTGTGGGGTAACAGATTCATAATTCTACTAAAAATGAACAGAGGACCAGATGGTTAACAGTAATTGCAAAGATAAGACTAAAGCAATGGTTCAAATAGTTTTTGGGGCCACTGTCTGGTTTTGTGTCTGGTTTATCTCTGAGATCAGCAGGTTTTGTGAACACAGTAATTATGGATGTGACTCTTCTTCCTCAACACACAACACACTGCGGTGGCAACTGATCCTGGCCCTGTCACCTGACCCTACAGATACTCTACCCTCCATCCCTCCTCCCCTTACCGTCACCCATAAATCATACCTAAGTGTAGGTCAACAGAACTGTTGTTTAATTTCTAGGGCTTGCTTGAAAAATCAGGTAAACACACTGCTAGAAATGTGTGTGTTTACATGACTTAAGCTAAAACCCAGAAATGGCAAGTGAACTGAGCTTTGCTTTCACAACAGACGGCCAGTGAGGAGGTGTCTGGTTTTTACATGTTCAGAACTGAGACTTGCAACTTCATGTCAGCTGTATAAGCTGATTATTAAAAGGATCAGAATCTGTCAGTGACTCTGTCTCAAAGGATTGCAACAAGTAGTGAGATCAGAAATCTTCAGATAAGTGGATTTAGGATGTGCACTCATGTACACTTTGAGTCAAGCAAATGTTTCATGAAAAGAAAACAAATATATTCATCTACCTAATATCTGTAATAATATCTGTTTTCACTGTCTGACATGGCCATGTTATTAGTGAGCAGACACATTTACAAACAACACCAATTATCTGCACGACCCACTCAACAGAACTAATAGCACTGACACAAATTGTTCTGTTCACGATTTCCAAACCATTACATTTAGACAGCTCTGACTGGGAGAGCCAGCCATCAATCTGGATGGACCAGGGCTACACTGACACTAATGTGGCCTCATTCAATCACAAATACATCCATTTAAAAAGAAGCACATTAGTTAATTTTAAGGATAGTGCACCGAAAAATGCAAATTCTGTCATTAATTACTCACCCACATGTCGTTCCAAACCCATAAGACCTTCGTTCATCTTCGGAACACAAAATAAGATTTTCTTGATAAAATCCAAGAGCTTTCATGATTCTGAGATCCATCTTTTCGCACTGAGGACAACTGAGGGACAATGCATGTGTGCGTCTTCAGCCCTGGTCACACTAGACTTTGAGCATACAAAATTTCTTTGGACGCTCCAAACCGTTGTGATATGATGCCACGCTCTGCAGCGTCTTTTTATAAACTCATGCTGTGATTTATCAATCTGCCGTTGGTCTCACAGTTTCACATGATGTGAATTTACAGGTCAGAGTTTACCAAACTTGAAACTTGAGCTTGCGTTTCCGCTCTCCCGCATTCGCATGCATATAAATGGAAGTCAAAGAAAAGAAAAACATGTGCCATGGTACTCTTGTGAACGCACAAAATCATTATTTTTGTGTTTTTTGAGCACAAGAAGTATTCTCGTACAGTCAAACCAAAATTTATTCAGACACCTTCAACATTTCTCACATTTTCACAGTTTATTCACTACAGTTTAAAAAATGGTAATAAAATATGACAAGAACTCAGTTAAATTGTGTCAGAACAACTTCATCTTGATAATGTCAGATAACTTTGATAGAAGGGTATGTAATGGATTACAATTAACCAAAAATATTCAGACAAGTGTTAACATGACAATATTTACACAACTATCAATACTTTGTTGACCAATTACCAACCAGTGCTTAATTTTGTTGAGTCTGTGGTGTAAAAAGTCACATTAGCAATTAAAGAAAAAAATACTTAAGCAAAGCATGGTCAGGTCAAAGTGTCTGAATAATTTTGGTCCCAAATTTTTATCAGTTTTACCGGTAGTCCACTGTATGAGGAATTTTTGGGAATAATATGTCACAGTTTACTTTATTTTGCTATCCTCACTTACATGAATTAACTATAGTGTCCTGCACCCTAGTAAAAATATCAAAAATTGTATCTGGCGAATAATTTTTGGTTTGACTGTAGCATCATAAAATTACAGATGAACCACTTATGTCAAATGGACTATTTTAATGAAGTCCTTACAACCTTAAACATGTCAGTTGCTTTGCTCTCTATGCAGGGTCAGAAAGCTCTTGTGTTTTAATCAAAAATATCTTAATTTGTGTTCTGAAGATTAAGGAAGGTCCTACAGATTTGGCACAACATTAGGTTGAGTAATTAATGACAGAATTTTCATTTTTGGGTGAACTATCCCTTTAAAGCCGCACCCATAAAGCATGACAGAAAGAATATTAACACACAGCAATGTTTTCATTGGTGTTAAATGGAATCTAACCTGAAGGTCTATATTTTACCCCCCAAAAATGAACTCAAATGCAAAATCAAATGTAAAAATCATTTTAAAATGTGTCTATGTATGTATGTCGATCACTGTTGAGATTTAATAATATAATTTGAATCTGTTCATTACATGAAGCAATCATATCTCTTGGATTAAACCAACTGATAAATATGGATTTATTTTACAACGCCTTATTTACCATTTTGGACCAATTTGTGTTTTGAAGAAGGGTTTGGAACAACATAAGGGTGAATTTTTGTTTTTAGTTGAACTATCCCCTTAACCAGCAAGATTTCCTTGATCATACAGCATAATATGGAAAAACCATGCTGGCTAACCAGCAGCAGACCGCACTAATCTACATAAACCAACCTGAACTTGAATGGAAATTTATACTTGTGCAACCTGGCCTTCTCAGCAGGGTGTGGCTGCCAAGCAGTGAAGTCGTCATAGCTAGTATTACTGTTGTCTGAACACGCAACACCACCCTTACCAGTGCATCCTCTCGCAGGTCTGTAGCCTCTCGCAAAGGTCCGCTGGCTGGGCGGAAAGTGTCATCCAGCACTTTGATGCCCGTGTTACGCAGAGTGACGTACTCTCGCCCACGCCGTACTCCTCTCCTGACCGACAGACCCCGTCTCTGGGCCTTTCCCCCACCTCTGCGGTTAGTGATGGCGATATGTACAAACAGGCTGGCGTGGGGCAAAGGGTCTCCAGCGAGGCCCAGCAGGGGCACATTGCGGTAACCAGGCTGTAGACACTCAAAAGCGATGGTGTACTGGCCAATAAAGTCATCGCCTATATAATCATCATCCAGAACTACGAAGCGCAGCAGGGCTAGTTCAGGCATGTTCACCTAAAAAGAGAAAAGAGTAAATGAATTTTTTTGGCCTCTTCAGCTGTGCAACATTCTACAGATGCAGCTGTAAGCAGAATTAAACACCTAGGGTATGTAAACAGACACTTAACACATGAGCAGACTTTTTGAAATAGGAACCATGCAAACTTTAGTGCAGACCACTGAGCCAAACGTGCCACTGTAATACCGCAGAATATATTAGTTAAAAAATCATTTGCATAAGCGTATTTCCACAGTCTCATCTATTTAAATATGAAAATATTAAGCATGCACACACAATCGCCTGGACATCTGGCTATGTAGGACAAACTCGCACATTAATAAGCAAGGACACAATTCAGCAAAATCATACATCTTTTACAACATGAATAACTGAGGGACTGTTACAGGTGGAAACAACTTACAAAAATGATTGTGTAACTACTGTTAGAGGTTCACATAACCAACAAGAATACTTATAGTAAAGCAAACATTGAAAATAACAGGAAGTCTGTACTTCACTGTTTCCTTTGTGTCAGAAAAACAGGACAATGCTATCTAAGATTAATATCAATTAAATTACTAATTTGCGCATCTTCAAAAGAAAACATATTGTTACTGAGGTGTAAGCATATTTATTTGTAGATGCATGGGTATATACACAGCCATGAGCATGTACCAACACACACACAAAACAAGTGAGACACAAAAGAGTTATGTCACACTGAATATGCATATTCATACTAAGAGAAGGACAAAACAGAGAGAGAATCTGGCAGGAAAACACAGACAGCAAAGATAAAACGCCTCTGCTGGCAGCAGGCGCCCACACAGACGCCTGGACACGACTCATGCAAGAGAAAATAGTTCAAGACAGGTATGCAGCATCTCAGAGAACCTGTTTCATGCTTCAGAAATTGTATGCAGTACATTTGTATACATGGACAAATTTAATGAACTCCACAGACAAAACCGTACTATGATATTACCATGTTTTTCGACACGTACCATGGTAATGCCATGTTAAGACCATGGCAGTAAGTTGTTTTAATAAGCTATAAGTACCACATAAATTGTAAACAGAATGGTAGATAAATAATTACAATACACTACCCTACAGAGACATTATACAGTTGAAGTCGAAAGTTTACATCGTGCAGAATCTGCAAAATATATATATATATATATATATATATACAGGGGTTGGACAATGAAACTGAAACAATATAGTGTTGGAGGTTTCATGGCTATATTTATGCAGCCTGGTGGCCAGTCTTTACTGATCGCACATTCCACCAATAAGAGCAGAGTGTGAAGGTTGACTTTGTGCACCCAATAGCTCAAACATTGTACCCTGAAGGTGGTGCCATGTATTAGGATGATAATGCACCAATACACACAGCAAGGCTGGTGACAAGAGTGATTTGATGAACATGAAAGTAAAGTTAAACATCTCCCATGGCCTGCACAGTCACCAGATCTGAATATTATTGAGCCACTTTGGGGTGTTTTGGAGGAGCGAGTCAGGAAATGTTTTCATACACCAACATCACATAGTGACCTGGCCACTGTTCTGCGAAAGGAATGGCTCAAAATCCTTCTGGCTACTGTGCAGGACTTGTATTTGTCATTCCCAAGATGAAATAATGCTGTATTGGCTGCAAAAGGAGGCCAAACACCATACTAATTGTGGTCTAAACCCAGGTGTTTCAGTTTCACTGTCCAACCCCTGTATATATATATATATATATATATATATATATATATATATATTCTTAACCAAAATATGAGGAATCAAACAAAATGTGTTATATTCTTTGTTCTTTGTACTGAATAAGATATTTCACATAAAAGATGTTTACATATAGTCCTCAAGAGAAAATAATAGCTGAATTTATAGAAATGACCCTGTTCAGAAGCATGCACTTGATTCTTACTACTGTGTTGTTATCTGAATGATCCACAGCTGTGGTTTATTGTGTAGTGATAGTTGTTCATGAGTACCATGTTTTTCCTGAACAGTTGAACTGCCTGCTGTTCTTCAGAAAAGTTCTTAAGGTCTCACAAATTCTTTGATTTTTCAGCATTTTTGTGTATTTGAACCCTTTCCAACAATAACTGCATGATTTTGAGATCTATCTTTTCACACTGAGGACAATTGAGGGACTCATATGCAACTATTACAGAAGGTTCAAATGCTCACTGATGCTCCAGAATGAAAAACGATGCATTAAGAGCCGGGGGTGAAAACTTTTGAATGGAATGAGGATGTGTACATTTTTCTTATTTTGCCTAAATATCTTATTTTTTTCCATTTAGTACTGCCCTTCAGAGGCTACAGAAGATACTTACATGTTTCCAGAAGACAAAATAAGTCAAACTTACCCTGGTCTTCAAATTCAAAAAGTTTTCACCCCCCAGCTCTTAATGCATCATTTTTCTTTCTGAAGCATCAGTGAGCCTTCTGTAATAGTTGCATATGAGTCCCTTAGTTGTCCTCAGTATGAAAACATGGATCTCAAAATCATACAGTCATTGTTGGAAAGGGTTCAAATACACAAAAATGTTGAAAAACCACAAGAATTTGTGGGATCTGAAGGATTTTTCTGAAGAACAGTGGGCAGTTTAACTATTCAGGACAAACAAGGGACTCATGAACAACTCTCACTAAACACAGCTGTGGATCATTCAGGTAACAGCACAGTATTTAGAATCAAGTGTATGTAAACTTTTGAACAGGGTCATTTTTTATAAATTCAACTATTATTTTCTCTTGTGGACTATATGCAAATGTCTTTTATGTGAAATATCTTATTCAGGTCAGTACTAAATAAAATATGATGATCTCTTATTTTGGTAAAATAATTATAATTATAATTAATTATAATTAAAATAAACTTTTGACTGTAATTGTATATAAAGACTGTCATATAAAGAGTTACATAGCAAATCTCAACTGCTTAATTGTTAGTATCATTGCAAAATGCAAGTGTATTCATATATTATTCGCCCAGCTCATCTGTTAAATGTGGCTATGGAGCTTAAAGTTATTAAAATTTTATCAAACAACATTGTGATTTTCTGTAAAGCTGCTTTGAAACAATGTGATTTGTGAAAAGTGCTACACAAATAAGTATGATTTGACTTGACATTGAGACTGGCATCATTAGGGGCACAGAGCTCTTAGTTACTTATCTGTTTAATGAAAAAGGCCACAGGAAGAGATGCAAAAGCATTCTATCAGATCTCACCAGGGGATGTGCATTTGCTCCTGTGTGTGTGTGTGTGTAGAACTCTTGATAGGTGTACCCCTCCCATTACTTATAATTGTATGACGTCCTTGAGCTCCAAGCAACAAGAGACAAACAAATGCAAACAACAAGAGGCACAATCCCCTAGGACAGAATAAGTGTGTGCGTGAAATATATTTGTGATTTCACTGGATCCTTCTCAAAACCTCCTCTTCAAATAACCATATGGTGCAGTCTTTGGTTTAAATCACAATAGCAGGGATTTAAATTTATAAGCGCTAAGGACAAATCTCACCCACAATTTTTAGCAATGTCTGCTTGCAGTACAATATGTGTATGATGTAGAAACCCATCCGAAAGGCACATATCTACCTCTATATGAAACATGAAAGTACAGTATCTGGAGATTAATATTTGAGGACTGTTGTTATTTTCTAGTTAGTGGTGCAGGGCATTTAACAGGTCTAAATACACACAGGCAATAAATACAGAAGATGTTTTCTCTTTCCCTGCATATTCCTTACCCAAGTCTTTACTGTCATATCTAATAAAGGCAAAAAGCCAATAAATAATAATAATAATAATAATAATAATAATATAAAAAGTTCCATATATTAAAATTATTAAATATGGAAGCCTGTTTCCACCACTGAATAAAAAAGTAAAAAAGGTCATTTCGACTTTCTCGCAATTCCTTTTTCTCCGAACTGCGTGATACAAACTCACTAATGTGAGGTAAAAAGTCAAAATTGCAAGATCTAAACTCGCAATTCAGAAATTTTTCCCGAAATTGTGAGATATAAACTTGTAATTGTGAGAAAAAATGCCCTGTCAATTTCGATATTTAAACTCGCAATTCTGAGGGAAAAAGTATTAAACCAGTATAAACTGAGGAAAAAAGATATTAAAAAAAAAAATCAGTTCTGAGAAAATATCAGCTTTTTCCCCTCAGAATTAGACAAATCACAATTGCAAGTTTATATCTCAAAATTTAGAAAAAAAAAAAAAGTCAGAATTGTGATACTCTTAATTCGGACCTTTTTTGCAATTGTGTTTATTTCTCGCAATTCCAACTTTTTGCGAGTTTATATCTTGCAACTCTGACTTAATTTCTCAGAATTACGAGTTCATATCTCACAATTGACTTTATAACTCGCAATCGCAAGTTTATATCTCACAATTTTGAGGAAAAAAAAGTCAAAATTGTGAATTCTCTCTCGCAATTAAATTTTTTTTCTTAAAATTGCGAGATTTTCACACAATTGTTTATACCAAGCAATTCTGACTTTTTGCAGTTTGCAAGTTTACATTATGTTATTCTGAGAGGATGTAAACTCACAATTACAAGAATGGATTAAGAAGTCGTAATTACCTTTTTTTCCTTTATTCAGTGAGGAAAACAGGCTTCCATTATTAATGTATGTTATATAGGGTATATTAATTTCAAAGCATCCAATCTCCTCTTGATTCTGCATGAAATGCAAGGCATATGAAGCTTTGTTAGACTTCTATGAAAATATATCCTTGAATTTTTTTTTTTAGCAAACAACAATTAGATGTTTTATATTTAACTCAGTCTTACAATGTATGAACAGTTCTTGTTTGCTGTTTGACAACAGGGAAACAGAAGCAGGGAGATGTCAAGATGGTACCCATTGCTTTTTTTTTTTTTTAAAAGAACCTTATGTATAATAGCACTACTAATGGATTCTGGATCAATAAAAAATAAAAAATACATGACAATAGTGTGTTTAAGTGCTTGAACGTCACTCTGCTTTTTGATATAAACTAGTATTCTTGACAAAAACATAGCCTTCATTTAGCCTTCAAAACTTGCTACCAATACAATACACTAACTGTCCTCAACTGAACATTGTAAAAATGTACTGATTTCAGTTCTGTTTCAGCAGTCTTGCTTCACACCCAGAGCGCTGCATGTTTGTGTCTACTTCACTGCGCTGGGAATCACAGGTAAAACAAACCCTCACCTGCACCAAGAAACTACCTTAATTTGCATCTCGTAATTAAAGCTGTCTAAATCTGGCATGCAACTGTAATTAGGCCCTGCTAAAAGAAAGGTCACATCATTGAAGAAAAAAAAAATGCTGGAAAAAACTGGCACCCACTTATAAAGCAGCGTAATGAGTTATCTAGACCGTAATTTTGAACTACAATCCAGGGCAAGAGCATTAGTGTTAGCAGGCCATTAAGTTTTGATGTAGATCTTTCCCTAATTACAGATCTAGGAAGAGTTGTGTTAAGTTGCACACACTTGCGTCATCCCAATGCAGCCATGAGGACAGACTGCATCCATTAACCTCATTCTGAATGTGGATCACAGGTCAGTACTCTATACATTCATGTTATTAATGTATGTGACATTTGTGGTATAGTCGCCAACTCAGGTTATTGCACGCTAAGAAATGAAAGCAAATAGAGCAACCAGGGAAAATGAACTTTTAACAAACTAGCTGCATTCTTTCAGGATGTGTTCACTTCTAACTACATACAGAGAAAATCAGCATGCCTTTAAAAAAAGCATTCAAAACAAAACTCTCTAAGAGCAGAATTAGCTTTCAGCCATTTTGTTGTCCTCTGACACCTGTGTATGCTAAGTCCAAGTAGTGGCAATAATATTTTTGGGTCCCACTTTATATTAAGTGGCCTTAACCACTATGTACTTACATTGAAATTAATCATTTGATACAATGCACTTATTGTGTACATACATGTATTTTGTTCTTAGATGTATAATCTATTGATCTATAATTAATTTCTGTAATTACATTTATTATTACACTGTTGACCCATCCCTTACACCTTAACCTACCCTTAAACCTACCCATACCACCAAACCTCCCTAACCTTACCCATATCCCACCTCAATAGCAGCAAAAGTGTTTTGCAATACAATATGACCACATTAAGTACATTGTACTTATTTTTTTATGTTAGTACATAGTAGTTAAGGCCACTTAATATATTTTTGTTACAGAAACAAGCTTTTCGTGGGCATTTTAACTGTAGCAAAATATAACATACGTTAGTTTGGAATCACCTTGTCATCGTTATAATCTTATAGGGAGGTCAATGAGTACGTGTGTTAGGTTGTATGATAGGGCATAGCTGAGCTCAGTCGGAACTTTGTTAATATTGCATGTAGTAGGTAAGCAGTGTGAGACATGGCTCAGTTGCTGCTTCATGGACTGCAGCATTCTGATTAAGACACATGAGAATGGACACTGCCCTCGAGACTGATACACACAGAGAAGCTCAGAATAACCTTGCACGTCACTGACCACACCACAGAACACAGGGTCAAAACCCACAGGCAAGGTGTCATGTAAAACATCTCTTGTCTCAATGCTCAGTCTCAAGTTTTATACACTCTTATCTCAGAAAAACATCAAATTACAGACTGGAAGTCAGTAATTTCCAGTAGAGAGTAGTACGGGAGCTGTGTGGAGTTCTGATCATATTCGTATGCATAAAAGCAGAAAGTAATGACTAGTTCACAACCAATTTGAAAGTTCCGTGCAACTGCCACTAGGTGGCGAAATGCAAAAAACATATGCAAATGTCAGAGATAGTAGAAACGCCAGCTTTAGTTTTAGTCCTCCAACATCACACATGAAATAAATCAGATTTATACACATGATGTGGTAGTCTCATTCACTCACCTGGAACTCAAAGGTCTCGTCAAACAGGGGGTCATCCTGGTTCTGGGCAGCAGTGCGAGTTCTCTGCTCCGTGCAGTCTGCAGGCACTCCGTGCAGCTCCAGCACCACATATGGGTCGATGACCTCACCTTTGGCACCAGAGCCTTGTGGCTTGGGTAGGCTATGGGCACTAATGACCTTGACCCTGAGTGTTTGCGGTGGTACACCAGGAACGCAGCCTTGTGACTGGGCACTGAAGTAGGAAACCTCCTCTCGCATGACTGCAGGACGGAGAACATACCCACACCCACCGTTCTGCATAAAACGGCCACGGGTCAGGTCTAGCATGGCACCTGGAGTCTGCTGGTTGAGTGCCACCAGTTGCACACCTCCTTTCCAGTAGCCTTGTGGGTTTGGGTTGCTAGAGTCTAGTCTTACAGAACTGGGTCGCACACGAGTTAGATTGCGCTTGGTAAAGTTCACCAGCTCCTCCGGGCTCTCGCTGGCCAGCCGTCCTGCCTCTCCTTCCCCAAGAGAGCACAAGGTCCAGTAAGGGGGATCAAGAGTCATAGGTGTACCTGGTGTAGAAGGGGTGGAGGGAGGAGAATGTTGCTGGGATGGCTGTGCACTTGTCCGGTGGGCATAAAAGTTACGACTTCCGGTGCGAGCAACTGCGATGAGATCGGACAATTCGCGCCGCAAGCGGAGACGCCTTGGCTGTGGGGGTGGGGGAACAACAAGGACCACTCCCAGTTCCTCTTCCCCAGGGATAGTCATCCTTCTTCCAGCCAGAGGACCACCACCACCGATCTCCTCATCCTCCTCAGATACCTCACCTTCAGAACCTTCCTCTTCTGGGGGCAGCTTCTTCCCAACAAGAAGCACCTTCCCCTTTAGCTGCTCTGGAGAGGGGAGAGTGGTTGCACGACCCCCTAGACTGACCGGCAGAGATTCAGGGGTATAGAGCTTGGTTCCAAAAACCTTTTTTAGATGTTGTGCAAGAGTACGTTGCTGGGGAGGTGAGCAACGCTGACACAGATACAGCAGGAGAGGATACTGGGAGGTGAGAAAAGCATACTTGTTGACTACCTCCAGAGCACTACGCAGAGTAACAGAACCATGATGGTGATGGTGGTGATGATGATGGTGGTGGTGATGATGCTTTCCGTCTGTACCATGGTCTACACCCAATAGTGGCTCCCCTTCTGACCCATCGGTAACTCCAAGCTCCAGACACCGACAGCCGGCCTGCAGGGCTCGAATGAGCCCCCCTAGATCAGCCCGGCCGTGCACTTGGTCATCCAGCAGGTAGGAGCGGTAGGAGGCACTGATGAAATAATGAGATAGGGGCATCTTCATGTCCTGGCACACATTCTGGTGCTCAGGGTCTAACAACTGACACTCTGCTGACTGTAGGTAGCGCGTAAAGCCATCCAAGCCCAGCAGACCTCGTTCACGCCCAGGTGCAGAGGGCTCAAAGCGGCGAACAACCTCCAAGCAGCCCTCAGTGGTGGCCAATGACAGACCTTGCTCAGTCTCCAGAAAAAGACGCAGGTCTTGAGCGTCAAGGCACTCCCGGTCTTTAGAGAGTTGCACTAGCAGGAAATAGACATCAGGTCGAGTACACAACTCGCAGTAGGCCTCCTGGAATTCTTCCAGTGTGACATGAGAGGTTAGCTTCTCTTTGCTCCGCTGAATCTCCTTAAAGCGCAGTCGCACCTGATAAAAACAAAAAAGAACTCTTAATACGTTTTAGTACCCATATTTGTGTTGGCAGCACTTTTGTGGATAACAGTTTGAGCTGGAAACCCAATCCTTGTTATTTTAAAGTGTGATTAGAAGAGGATTAATCTACAAACTATTACCACTGTGCTACTGCTCCAGGGGGAATGCCTTGCTTTGGATATTAAAGTATCTACTAAATGATAAACAAAAGAACACAAGGACTACTGTCAAGCGACGGATGGTTATTGCTGACCAAGGCCTTGAGAGTTCTGCGGTCTACTGTAATTATCATCTGCTTATAATGGAAGCCTGTCTCATCAGTTTTTTAGGTTTTATTTCTTGAATAAGAAATGCAGAGGGCTAATTTTCTTCCTTGAAAAGAACTCTGAAACTTAATGAGCAATCACAGTACAAAACTGTTACACAAAGCAGAGGCAAATCAAATAAGCAGCTTGTGGCAGATAGTGATTTGAATCTTGAGAGACAAAATGTCACAAGTCATACAAATTCAGGGACAGCAGCTCTTCACAGGGCCTAGATCGTGTCCTGCATTTTTCAAGATTAGGATACAGCCAGGAGCAAACTGAGTCATGCCTATACAGTCAGCTCCTTAATGCTTGCCCTTTTTGTCTTTACTTGTCTCTCTAGACACATAAAGCAGATGCCTCACACCTGCTGTCACAAAGACTTGGAGACTTGGCCCTGTGGCTTCTGTCTGTCCTCCTCCTGTCCCCAGCTGTCCAATCCACACACAAACAAACATGCATGAAACTACTGTCACAGCTGCCAAATTGAAAACCCAACAATTGCTGTGCCTCAGCAGGGCTGGCTAACAAGTCAAGCTAAGTAGTGATACAGATAGATGAGCTCTGGAACACAAATCATATTGCCTGTTCACATTTATAGATGGTTTTTTATCTCTTGCTGCTCTAGAACAGTAGTGTGATTCTTATTTTATGCATCCTACATAAAAACCGCTGCAGTGTATGCAATTCTGATTGCTTTCAATTTGAGGATTCAGATATTTTTGGCTTTTTCTGAACTCATTCACTTATGAAATGCAAATGATTTCCAATGTGAATTTTAAGAAAATGTCTTACCTTTGCTTCCCTAATGCCAGGGCAGAGTTTACAGATGGTGGCTACTGCCGTATCCTCAGACACAATTCCGTGTCCATCTTCATCAACCAGTGCAAACTCCGCCGCCAACCAATTCTGCCTCATCTTATTCCCAATACTTCCCTCTCCCACCCCTCCATCTCCTCCACTCCCTCCACCAATGGCACCAGGATGAGACAACAGGTACCGCAACCCTGTCACCCAGATGTTGGCTACATCGGCAGAGAGAGCAACCAGGTCCAGGGATTGATACTCTTCACCGTGAATGATGGAGAAGGCCGCTTCTTCAGCGAGATGATCCGACGGGCCATTGTGGAGAAACGTCTCCGTGCTTTTCCCTGTGCGGACCTCACGAATGGCGGAGATGTCAAGTCGAGCTCGGTCACCATCTTTCTTGGAGGGCTCCCAACGGAGGCAGGCCAGCTCAGGGTCTAGGGTGTAGAATCTTGAGTAGATGCGCGAGTTGGGTCGCACCTTCTTTAGCTCGCAGCCACCCTGCATGAAGGCAAGGCAATCTGCAGCACTGCTCACCTTCTTTTCTGATGGCATACTGCTGAAGGAAACAGTTTTCTTTCTCCCACCACTGACCTTGGCTACTGAAGGATCCTAAGGGGAAAAAAAGATGAGTGTGAACCACAAAGGAAGAAAACCTCTGTCATTCTACACAGTGCTGTTCTTATAAAGCATCTTAGCAACAAAGCAAGATGAATATTTTGTCTCATCTATCACAGAAAGCTCTTTGTGTTCAAGCATGTCTGTAGGTTTAAGTCCAAACACGAGGCATGTTTTAGCCTGAAATGACTTTTTGCACATTACCATGAACGAACATTTTGGACATTAAGGAAGCTTCATGTCATTCAAGGGAAATGAACTATGGTGCCTATCCTTTGGCCTATTCAGAATAAACCAACCACATTCTACATTACATCACAGACTACCAGTACTGTGTATTGCATTTGTCAGAGCTGCTAAAATACCCCAATTTTTTCTTTGCTTTCAAATTATTGATGCCCATTTATAATGACTGCACCATAAATAAAATCCTGGATGTCATAAAGAAAAAAAATTACCCCTTGGAAATATTCAAATTTTACTGCATTCCCAAACAAGATGATTTGGTAACATGTTGCTGAAAAAGCTTATGTAGCAATTCAGCCATGCACATTACCATTTTAAAAATAGTCATTTGTTTTCAAGTATTCCACTCCAGAGATTCAGAATGATGAAATGATAATGAAATTCATTTTTGGAGTAACAGAAAACGGCAAAAGCTAAATGATGGCAGAAATGTCACCTTGCCCGACCCACTAAAAGGAAAGGAGATAAAAGTTTTATGTTTGCTGGAGCCGGGAGTGTTGCTGGTTTAAAAATGTGTGCTTGCAGCACTGGCCTATATATGTCCTGATACCTAAAAATGAACCCATAACAAAGCCTCCTAAAGGAAATACATTATGTCACTGCAGTAGTTAGAATGTGTAATCTGGAATTTCCACCCCAAGCCATTTGGCAGTAATCAGACTGGCTTTTACAACAGATACACAGCAAGTATGCACGCAGAGGCTAATGAGCTTTAGACATACCAAATATCAAAAATGAGCTTTAAACAGTCAAGACATGAATAATCCCATTGGAAAGTCTTCAGTTTCTCCGCGTGTGTCATAACTATCACTTTTCAAATCAATCAGACATAAAATTTTCAACTGGTAGACAATAAAATAGCCAGAAAAAAAAAATCCAAAGGCTTAACCATATCTGTCTAAGGAAAAGAATATCATAAACTTGGGTGGTGAGTTCTTGTGGCCAGCAAGGAACTACCTAGTTTCGAATTACCAGACCTTCAGACTGACAGCAGACGGTCTGGGAACCTTGGCCGATTTGAATGGCCAAGGCCCACCCAAAAGGCCATATGACTGACAGGTAAAGCAACCAATCACATTTCGTTTTGTGCCGCATTATGTTTAGGGGTGTGGAATAGTCCCCACAATAACAGACCGGTGTGTAAAACTTTTGGACATATTTTAAGGATTCTGTGCTGCGAACATTAAATATTAAGATCATCTTTTGCAGATTTATAGTCTGTTTCAAATTTCAAGTTATGTTCCATTGGTGGTAAGGCTTTTAGCTGTGCTTTTTACCCTTGCACATTCGCCAGCTGGATTCAATTTCCCATTTTAAAGCTCAGATAAAAACGTATTTGTTTAGAATAGCTTTTAATGATCTGCTTGTTTAATGTGTTATTATAATGTTTATGTTTTACGTTTGTATTTTATTGTTTTGTTTGTTTTTTGTCCTTGAGTGTTTTGAAGGTGCCTATAAATAAAAGGTATTATTGTTATTCTTGATAGGCGCTTATCGTCACGTATGTAAACACAATATTTTCATGAGGGGGTTTAGCATCACGGCGTCTTTGTTTCCAGACGGAACGTTAAAGAACGCGACATACACTTCTCCCGGAAATCCTGTATAATTCAACCAATCCAGTGACGACTTTGAAACCCCTGAAGTGTTTCCACTTTTGTGTGCCGTATGCATTAAACGTTCAGTATAGTTTGTAGGGCTAGGTGTAATCGATTCTCATTTTTACGAAACAATATTGATTCTTAACTCCCAAGAATTAATTCGTGCAGCCATTAGCTCAGACTCTACACTCAAATCACGGCGTCATCAAACTACGCCTTTGTTTCTTTGTTATTTTTGAATATGCACCCTCTGGTGGCAAAAATTACATACCGTCTCTTTAAGGATAAGCAACAGTCAACTAGCAAGGTCACAGCCTCAGACGTCACGTCCACGGACCCATTGGCTGAACATTGACTGATGCATATGCTCATGTAAAGCCATATTTACCTCTAAGAAAAAAACATTCGGTGACCATAAACTACAGCTAGACAAACCAACTCTAGAGAATAATAGATATTGATTTGGTAATGTAATTGAATTGCAAGCTTGTGAATCAGAATCAAATCGTGAAATCTGTGTCAAAACCCAGCATGTTCACATTCTGCTTTATTTTTTACAATTCACATCCTTTTTGAGTCAAGCATATCTTGGACCTTATGCAAAACACCACAGTTCTGGAGTTCTTCAGCTGAGCAAAACCCTGTTGACATTCAGACCAGAGAAGCAGTGGATGAGGTCAGGTCAGAGAGTACAGTGTGCAGCCACTGAGCACTCAGACATGTTCATTTGTCTTCGTTTGTCTGTTTTTATGCAGCTGGCAAACTCCATTTCTAAAAGCTGCCATGCTTCTGGATCAGAACCTGCCTGACGAGTCGACAGCCTGCCGCTGTGAATCCAGGTCAGCAGGTGTTTGAGCAGACTGGGTGATAGCGGAGCTGAAGCAATCAGGGTGAGCCAGGCAGCACAGTGAGCAGTTGAACAAGCATGACCACGCAAGGCTAAAATGCAGCTTTAGTGCTTAGACACCCAAGGGCACCAGGAGAAGGAGGCAAAAAAAAAAAAAATAAAAAATAATAATAACAGGTCGCTCATCCGTCCATCCATCTATGCCACCTACCAATCAGGTTCTCCAGAAAATCATGACGACAAGTCAGCAAAGCTTTTAATGTACCGTTCTAGCCTAAAAGTGCATCTATCAGACTTAATCCCCTTAAGCAGACTTTTTGCTTTGTTTTTTGAAACAGATTTGTTTTTTGTTGTTTTTTTCCAACAGAATTCAGGGTCTACTAATGAGGAAAGTAAAGGATTGAAAGTTTCAGCTGAGGAATATGAAAAAGGGTGAGAAACATAGCAAGCGTTGCAGAAAATAAGAGTTAATGAGATGGAGGGAGAATTGCAACAAAACAAAAAAAAAAACTGCTGGAAAACCTAGAAGGTTGTAAACACACATCTTTCCTCTATAATATAAAATTACACAGACATTATAAGCAATTTCCCACCATCAGTCTGATGGATAACAGAAGTATCAAACACAGCAAGGGGGGAGCTGGGAGATGAAGTGTGGTTAAATTTAGATGTGCTCCCATCTCTACTTAATCAAGGGAAAGAGGAGGAGAATGGAAGGGGAGCACAAGCACTAGACAGAAGGAGATAATAATTGGAGGTTGGATGGATGGAGAAACTGAGGACAGAGGAGAAAAAAAATGAAGAGTGACAAGGGAAAATATAATATGAACTAAATTGCGTCAGTATGTGCACTGGTGATGGCTGAGACCGAGGGAATAACCCTTGCTCTATTCCTACCAGAGCTGACTGGTTTTAATAACAGTAGAGTCCCTGCCCTTTAAGGGGCATTTTCAAGCTCATCAGTGATTTGGCAGCTAAAGCCCACAATGACATCAGCCTTCTCTACTACTGAGTCCTCACTAAACCTTTCCAATGCTGCCTGAGGCTAAACTCTTTCACACCACACAGTGTTTACTACTGTCATCCGCTTAAAGCCAACACAAACACTCTGGACTGAAAGGAAGACAACAGTGCAAATTCACAAATCGAAGACTGTGCAAGAATAATTTATAACAGATATTGACGGGTGCAAGAACGTATCGTAGTTTAAAGCACAATATGCATGATTTTTAATAAAATATTCAAAAACCACTAGAGCTGTGTTATATATTTAGTTGACCTGTGTACTTACATTATCCCAAAAGTTTCGTCTGTTTCGTTTTGCTTTAACGGCTTTGTCTCACCCTGCTTCATACTACAGCGATATTAAAAAATCTTTTATACATTAGCTCATCCATGAACATGATGTCTGCTAAAGCTCTGATGAATTACATCAACTGTGGGGATGAAGACGACAACAACCACAATTCTACACTTAATCACGGCGTCATCAAACTACGCCTTTGTTTCTTTGTTATTTTTGAATATGCACCCTCTGGTGGCAAAAATTACATACTGTCTCTTTAAGGATGAGCAACAGCTAGTCAACTAGCAAGGTCATAGTCTAATGAACATTTGAAAATCTTTAAAATATGCTCAAGAGTTTTACACATTAGTATGTTATTTTGGGGGCATTTCCATGCCCCTAAACATGGCGCAGCACAAAATGAAATGTTATTGGTTGCTTTAACTGTCAGTCATATGGTCTCTTGGGCGGGCCCTGGCCATTCAAAGCGGCAAAGGTTCCCAGACCTTCTGCTGTCAGTCTGAAGGTCAGGCCAAGACTAGCAAGGTCTAGATTTTGTGTGGTTACACTACCATTCAAAAGTTTAGAAACTGATACTTTTATTTAGCAAGGATGCAATAAATTTATCAAAAAACCCACACAATTTCCACCGTTTTCAACATTCGTAATAAGAAGAAATGTTTGTTAACCACCAAATCAGCATAATATAATTTCTTAAGGTTCATGTGAAATTTTTACCATAAATTACATTTTAAAATATAATAAAAAATAAACATTTTATTATTTTTTTTTAAAAAGTTATATTATATTTTTGATCAAATACATGCAGCCATGACAAGTAAAAAACAAACACAAAAAAAATAATAATAATTCAACCTGATCTCATAACGACACCGTACCTATGGGACATTTTTCACAAGTAGCAAAATACGTACCTGCCATGTACGTTTCATGACATATTTGATGTGAAAAGTCCACTGAGTGGCACTAAAAGAGGGTTCAGTTGTTTTCCCCAGAACAGATGAACGTACAAATGGTATGTTTTATGTGACGTTGATTTTGTACGCGTCACCGCGGTTCTGACTGGAAATGTCCGTTGAATGGCGCTATAACTAATGCTCTGTGACGTTTTAAAATAAATGTACCATCTGCACTACACGTAACCCTACCTGATAGTATGAACAAAAGCGAACGTGACATAAAAACGCAATCACAAGCATGCTGTTTTAGCTTGTTGTCGATCTCTCACCTTTCAGCTCTTTCATTGTGAGTCCTGTTTTTCACGGGATTCGTACCAAAGGATTGTTACATCCGGAAAGCGGAGCTGTAATATATACATATGAAGCTGTAATTATAACTGTGTATGAAAACAATTAGAAGTGCTCACTGTTTTACTGCCTTTAGTGTTAATTTCTGCAGTGATATGTACTTATTGGTACGTATTTCACATCTTGCGAAAAAGTTCCCACAGCTACATTTTCGTCATGAGATCAGGTAGAAAAATGTTTTTATCTAACCAACCCCAAACATTTGAACAATTGTGTATAGAATGATATTTTGATTTAATCAGCATGTTAACAGTTGCTGTTAGACACAGTAAAAGCACATTTTTTCACAGTAAAAGTTGCATTTACATTCACCCTCCTTAAAAAAACATCTCTACAGACTCTTCTCATCTTTGGCTGTCAATTTTAAGAAAATGTAGTTTTGCATATTCCTAGTGTTAGTAGGCTAAACGAACTGTTAAATTAAAATGGGCACGTTGAACCGGTATAGGACAATGGAGCCTTCAAATACAGTATTTATGTGAAATGAGACATTAGCTTTGAGCAATACTGAGCAAGAAAACAAAGAGTTAATCACATGGCAGTCTGTTGAAGAAATTCTGCTGAGACTTGCATGGAGGAAAAAAAAAAAAGTTTCTATGAGATCACCAAGCAACAGTATTACGGTAACGTAATTGTACACTGACGAATGGCTGATTATTATTTTTCTCAAAAACAAGCAATCTAAGGACTAAAGAAACTGAAACTGCCATTATGATGATGTTCTCCATAACAACTGTCATTATAATGTTCTCCATAACAGCATGACAGAGAGAATTGATTAAAGGGATAAATGGAAATTCTGTGATAATTTACTCTTTCTCCTGTCATTCCAAACAAATATGACATTCATTCTGCAGAACACAAAAGAATGTACACTACCAGTCAAAAGTTATTGGACAGTAAGAATTTAAATGTTTTTCTTTAAAGGGGTCACTGGATGCCCATTTTCCACAAGCTGATATGATTCTCTAGGGTCTTAATGAAAAGACTATCACATACTTTGGTTAAAATTTCTCATTGGTAGTGTAAAACACCCTTTTTACCTTGTGAAAATCAGCTCTTTTCACAGCAACCTGTTTTGTTGCATGTCCCTTTAAATGCTAATAAGCTCTGCTCACCCCGCTCCTATCTTCTGTGGAGTGACGAGCCATCCTGTTTACTTTAGTCGTATTTAGCCTCATTTCAGTATTGCCAATCTGCGGTTTTTCGAGAAGCGTCTGGCTGCAGACATGCACTTGCATTTTCAGACCTGCACTTGCATTTTCAGACCTGCACTCTCAGACGCCTGCACTTTCATCTGACGTCACTTGCAGTCTTTTTTATTTTCATTTTATTTATTTATTATTTTTTAAATTGAATCTCTCAACATTTTACAACAGTAGCCAGGTGGTGAAGACAAGAAAAAAGAAACTAAATTACAATGTCACTCGCAATCGCCACTTGCACTCTCAGCTACCTGCGACCTCACTTGCAATCCACACAAATCGTGCGTGTTGCCAATGGAGACAAGACGCTGTGGTGGTTAAACGATTAAAACTAATTTAATAGCAGGTCTTGCAAGTGATCTGTAGGAGATAAAGACAAGACCTGCAAATCCGTGGCCACAGAACAGCAGAATATGAACGCAATGCGCAAAGTCTCTCGTTAAGCATTTTCCTCCCATAGAAAACCCAAAAAACACTTAATATGGCTTAATGTATTAAGATTTAAGACCCCAATAATGTTATTTTTAGCCCTGCAAATTTACCAGCGGATTCGCGACAAAAAATCGTGTATTTTACACCCTGCATTTACGTTATTAAGAAAGGCGATTTGCAAAGATGCATAAAAAACCATTATGCTTACTTCCTCTATAGGTAAAGCTGGATCATGAATGATCTGCGCAAACATAGCTGCATTTAGGCAGATTGGAGGGCGTATTCCCTACAAAAACAAAAGTAATCCTCTGCGTCTTCAGCGACTGAGATGTCGGGAGTAAATGACGACTGCTATGATCTTTATTACATCCGACAACAAAACACCTCAACCGCTTAGAAGACATTCTTGTCTACTACTGCTCCGGCATTGAAACAATGGCGGTGAATTGTGCAAAAAGTAAATTGTGCGTCCGATAACCCCTTTAAAGAAGTCTCTTCTGCTCACCAAGCCTGCAATTATTTCATCCAAAATTCAGCAAAAACGGTAATATTGTGAAATATTTTTACTGTTTAAAATAACTGTTTTCTATCTGAATATTTTCTATCTTAAAATGCAATATATTCCTGTGATCGAAGCTCAGGAATCATCAGCATCATTACTCCAGTCTTCATTTCACATGAGCCTTCAGAAATCATTCTAATATGCTGATTTGCAGTTCAAGAAACATTTTTTAATATTTTAAAAACATTACCAATATATATAACAGTTGAGTACATTTTTTCGGGATTCTCTGATGAATAGAAAGATCCAAAGACCAGCATTTATCTGAAATAAAAACCTAGAAATTAAAGAAATTAATACTTTTATTTAGCAAGGACGCTTTAAATTGATCACAAGTGATGATGAAAACATTTATAATATTACTATATTACTTCCTATTCATCAAAGAAATCTGAAAAAAAATTCTACTCAGCTGTTTTCAACATAATACATGTTTTTTGAGCAGCAAATCATTTCTGAAGGATCATGTGACTGGATTTCAGCTGAAATTCAGCTTTGAAATCACAGGCATAAATTACATTTTAAAATATATTTGAATAGAAAATGGTTATTTTGAAATAGTACAAATTGTTCAAAAATGTACTGTTTTTTGGATTAATTAAACGCAGGCTTGGTGAGCAGAAGAGACTTCTTTAAAAAAACATTAAAAATCTTACTGTTCAAAAACTTTTGACTGGTAGTGTATTTTGGTAAAAAAAAAGAAAGAAAGGTCTAAGAAAGGTCTAAGAAAGAAAGTCATACAGGTTTGGTATGGCATGAGGGTGACTGAGTGATACAGACAGTAAATGTTACATTTTTTTTAGGTGAACTATCCCTTTAAGGGCACAACATTTCCATCCATCAGCTCATTAACCCACTCACAACAGAGTCCAGTAACCCCTCCCAAACGACCACGCCATACCACTGACTTCATCAGCTGAGACAACACCTGGTGCTGCCTGTAATCCACTCCGGCTCCAGGCAAGCCACGGAACAGCACTGCAATCCAGCTAATGATCCCAGCTCTGAGAAAGCAGTAGATTAGTGCCGCCGCTCCCACCCCACGAGACCTGCGGGGTAATCCGTGCCGGATGGAGAGGCAGTGATTTAGTAGGGTTAGAGGGGAACGCTCCCGGATTAACCGACAATGAGTTTAGCCGGCCGCCAATCCTACCGCCCAACTAATTGAAAATGCTGATGTGTGGGTCAAAATAGAATTATGTCAAGCACAAATGTGAGGCAGCGCTGATCTCCTGACATTGAGCTTGTCTATAAACAGCTTGAAGGATGAAATGTGTTGTTAAAGCAAATATGAGTACAGCAAAAGAGAGATTATCAAACACCTGTTCTTCCCAGGAGCAAAAAAAACAGCCATATAGAGGAGAGTAGGGAAGGTTGTGTATAAAGACTCCTGGTGGTGCATTAAGGATCAAATTAAATTAATCTAGTAGTCACCCTTCACATTTCTAAGCAAAATTGAGAAATAATTTAATAAAGTACAGCAGAGTGTGAAAGAAAAATGTTCCAGTATAACTCCCGCCTAATAAAAGCTGGCAGCTATGGAGATTTCAATGCTCCGACTCATCACTCGGAAATTGCTTTATAATTAAATGCGTGTTGTAAAACTTAAAACAGGAATTTAATGTGATTACACTCACGAAACCTTCTGTTATACCTGTCTGTCTTGGAATTAAGAAACACAGATACACAGATACCTCACTGCCTTAATCTAATTTGTCATAAATATCAAATTTTGTAGAAGTTTGTATAAATGTTAAACCATCTGACACTGTTTTACTCCGACTTCAATACTTTGATGATCTCTATTGGGTTTGTGATACGAGACAAAATCTAATTTCCAGAGTTATTTCCAGGTTTTATTATCCAAACTGCTTTATTTTATTATCTCTCCAGCAGATGAGTTTCCTGCTAGCCAATCAGACACTCTGGAAGTAGAGAAAAGCGGCTCACGACGATAGGCTTGATTGCAAAGCACGGCTGGTCTCACATGATCAAGAGTAAAGCACTTGAAATAATTGCCGGCCATTTCCACAATCAAGCTCCTCTTATCACAGTTTTTCACGGCCTACGTAGCCTACACAGTCATCAGCCTACGCCGCTTTACAGGTTCCATTCTGAAAACAATCAGTCTTTAGGCAGTCTTCAAACAAGCAGAGAAAAGCTCAGACACCAGTTACTAAAACATCTGCCAAGAGTAATTTTCAGGCTATTTAGAAAAGCCTCTCACGCTTTTTTAGGCCAAAGCGAAAGAGACATACAACTGTTTAGTTAAAGGGGTCATCGGATGCCCATTTTCCACAAGTTGATATGATTCTTTAGGGTCTTAATGAAAAGTCTCTAATATACTTTGATTAAAAATTCTCAATGGTTTTGTAAATCAACACCCTTTTTACCTTGCCAAAATCAGCTCTGCAAAAATCATCTCATTCTAAGTGATTGTTCCTTTAAATGCAAATGAGCTCTGCTCGCCCCGCCCCTCTCTCCTCTCTGTGGAAAGACGGTCTTGTTTACATTAGCCGCGTTTAGCCGCTAAACTTCCTAACTACCACGTTATAAGGAAAGGCGATCGCAAAGATTCATAAAAAAACACTTATACTCACTTCTGCTGTAAGTGAAGCTGGATCACGAATGATTCGCACGAACATAGACGGATATATGTAGATCGGGAGGCACATTCCCTTCACAAACAAATGTAATCTACTGCATCTTCATTGGCTCAGATGTCGGGAGTAAATGACGACCACTATGTTCATTATTACATCCAGCAACACACTTCAATCGCTCAATCGGAGATATTCTTGTATAACTTACATCCCTGCTCTGGCATCAAAACATGGAAAGTTACTGGACTGTGACAGCTGGTCTGAGGTGAGAGCTCATGTCAATCAACTATTGTGGGAGCGGCCTCTGTCGGTGTGACGGCACACCGTCAGGCATCTGAGAACGGCTCAATTTGAAAAAGGGGATATTATTTTTACAGATTAATTTAAAACCACTGCATGGATTTTTATCATTATAGGGTAGATTTGTACATACACTGCCAACACACATTAATGTTCAAACAACGTGAAAAAGTGAACTTAGCATCCGATGACCCCTTTAAGCCAAAGGTTCTCAACTGGAAGGCTGTCACAGGGATGTGCTAAATGCAAATTATAAACTTACAGGGAACAGTTATAATTGCAAACTAAATAGGCCTATCACTTTAAAAAGAAAAAAGATGATTTTTAGATCATTGCTGATGACATCAGAGGTTGTGCATCCAATCAAAATACAGTATTTTAGTGCATTCATCTGTCACTTAGTAATATGGCTAATATTTGGCCCAGTGTCTATTCCATCTGTTCAGCTAGTAAACCACACTTCTGCCGTTTAGGCATTTACAAAATGGTCAATTACAAAAATGATAGTTTGAATATATCCTAATTTATATTCCCAAGGCGCCTATTAAAATATCTTTCTGTAGCTTAGTAATATTAAACAGCTCAAAATTAGGGTAAATAAAATATTACTTGGAAGATATTTGTTTTTAATGGCTATCAAAAAAAAAAAAAAGTATTTATTGAACACTGTGGTCTTGTATTTCCAAATCTGTGTAACTTTCTTTTTTCTGAAAAACACAAATAAAATAAAATAAAATAAAATAAAATAAAAAATTAAATTAAATAACAAATAAAAAAATATAACATTAAATTAAATTAAATTAAAAATATGGCAGATTCTTTATGGTTATCAATAAAAAAGTAGTACGTATTTATTGAACACTGCAGTCATGTATTTCCAAATCTGCATAACTTTTTCATGAAAAACACAAATAAAATAAAATAAAATAAAAATAAAATAAAAATACAAATATTTTGCAGATAATTTTTTTTATGGTTTCAATAAAAAATTATTAATTGAACACCGTGTCATGTATTTCCAAATCTGCATTTTTTTTTTTCCTGAAAAACACAAATAAAATAAAATAAAAAATATTAAAAAAAATTCAATAAATATGTATTTATTGAACACAGTCATACATCTCAGACCTGCATAACTTTCTTTTTTCCTGAAAAAATTAATAAAATAAAATAAAATAAAATAAAATATAATATAATATAAAATAAAATAAAATAAAATAAAATAAAATAAAATAAAATAAAATAAAATAAAATAAAATGTGATTGTATTTTTAAGTATCTTTTATGTTTCACTGAAAAAAAAGAAAGTCAAAGAGGTTGGAAATGACCTGAGGGAAGTAAATGATGACAAAAACCACAACATGTTGGATCAAAAGGACACTGTGTTTCATTTGTACGCTCCCGTCCAGTTCATGTATATACCTTTCATTGAATTTGTTCACCCTTCACGCCATTGAACTTGCTGTATCCCCTTGCTACCCTTCTTCAAAGAGCCTCAAAGACAAGTCTAGAACCTACTGAGAGTCTTTACCCAGAGCAAGTGCAGGCTGAAAGCAGACTTATAAAAGGATAAAAGTGCTGTCATTCCTTATTAACAACTGCTGCTCCATTCCAAGCTGGCAAAGGAGTCGGCCACGACATCCATGCTCTGTAAATTCCAGAACATCGGAATGATCTTCCATGCAGTAAAATTGGAACAGTACAAACAAGTTCATGCATCTTTTACTATTCGGCCCCATGAATTCAAACAATTTTAATAACTGACCGTATGGCAAACATTAAAGTGCCCAACACAGCCACAAGACAGTTCTACAATTAAAATCAAGACTGCATCGGTGACATAAAATGTTTAGCGGTACACAAAGAATAAGCTATTAAACTATATCTCTGCTGCCTAGCAACTCAAGGTGAAGGACATGCAACTGGGTAATACATAAGTAATGACTGCATTTTCCGCTACATAACCTTGGCAGAAAATGCCTTCAAGGATAAATTCACAATCACCTGGGCTGACATTGTTTATTCACGATTAAGTGCGCAAGCCTGTCTTAGGAAGCAGCTGCAGTTTTAGAGGCCCGGACGGCCCAAGGACTGTCAGATTTCTTGTTGGGATGCGGTTCAGTGACTAAGAAGCATCGCTCTGAGCATCTCAAACCCCGAGGAGCTGTTCCCGGCTGTTAATTATCAAGCTTGTCCCAATCCCTCATGTTAATTACAGCAGACGTGCTGGAAGAGGTTAGGCCATGCCTGGAGAACTGATCAACCCATGGATTTACACTTGTTGTGTAGCTAAGCCCACCTTATTTTTAACTTAAATGTGAGAGGCTTCTGGTGTTATTCAGTTATTTTTAGCTGAAAAATCGTTTTTGCTTTATACTACAAACTGGTATTTGTTATCATTTTATTACTGTAATCATTTGTAGTGAAAATATTTTTACTGCTTACTTTACTTTACGTTATTCTTCTAGTTATTTACCTACAGCGGCTAATGAATCAGTAGTCTCAAAAAAATATAAAATAGCTTATTTCCACATTGCAAAAATAAGGTGAATAGAAGTGGAAATATCAATATCAAGCATAGGGCTATTTATTTATTTAATGTTTGTTTGATTGTCTTTTTACTGTCTTCCAAATCAGTAATCAATTCTCAAATTCTATTTACATTTAATTTTTTTTTCCATTTCTGTATGTTGTGCCTCATCATCCATACTTTAGAAAGGAGTGAATTAAAAAAAAGAAAAGAAAAGGAAAGAAAAGAAAATGTATATACACTGCCGCTCAAAAGTCTGGGATCAGTAAGAGTTTCTTATGCTCATCAGTGCTGCATTTATTTGATCAAAAATACAGGAAAAAAATATTATGAAATATTATTGCAATTTAAAAAACAGTTTTCTATTTTAATTTAGTTTAAAATAATTTATTTCTGTGATGCAAAGCTGGATTTTCATCAGCCATTACTCCAGTCTTCAGTGTCACATTATCCTTCAGAAATCATAACTAAAATAAGATAAAATAAAATAAAATAAAAAGTGTAAATAATATATTACTTGGCAGATGGTTATCAATAAAACAAAAAAAAAAAAGAAACCACTAAAGTAAAATAAAAATAAATAAATGAATACATAAATAAAATAAAATATTACTTGGCAGATGGTTACCAGTAAAAACACTGTAAAATATAATAAAATAAAAAAAAAATTAAAAATAAAAATAAAAATAAAAATAAAATGAAATAAAATGTAGTCAATAAACATCAGTGGAGACCACTGTTGTTTTGAACCCCACTGCTTATAACTGTATTTGACTTTAACTGTATAGATAATATTTAGATAATATTATGAAATATTATTGCAATTTAAAATAACAATTTTCTATTTTAATATACTTTAAAATATAATTTATTAAATATAATTTAGAATTTTCTGTGACACAAAGCTGATTTTTTTTTATAAGCCATTACTCGAGTCTTCAGTGTCACGCAATTCTTCAGAAATCATTCTAATATGCTGATTTATTATCAATGTTGGAAACAGTTGTTTATTAATTTATTTATTTATTTGAACCTGTGATATTTTTTCAGGATTTTTTGATGAAAAAAAAAGTTAAAAAGAACAGCATTTATTCAAAATAGAAATCCTTTCTAACAACAAGTCTTTACTATCACTTTTTCTCAATTGAACACATGCTTGCTGATTAAAATAATTAATTTCTTTCAAAAAATGAAAGTAAGAAAAAATGTACTGGCCCCAAAATTTGCTCAACAGGGTATATTATTACAAAAATATTTCTATTTTAAATAAATGCTGCTATTTTTAACATTTTATTCCTCAAAGAATCTTCATCACAAAAAAGAAGAAAAAAAATTAAGCAGCACAACTGTTTTTAAACATTGATAATAAATCAGCATATTAGAATGATTTCTGAAGGATCAAGTGACAAAGACGATTGGAGTAATGATGCTGAAAATACAACTTTGCATCACAAGAATAAACTGTATTTTAAAGTATATTAAAAAAGTAAACCACTATTTTAAATTGCAATAATGTTTCACAATATTATTGCATTCTGTATGTTCAATCAAATAAACGCAGCCTTGATAAGCAGAAAAGACTTCTTAAAAAAACATTAAAAATCTTACTGATCCCAAACTGATCCCAAGCAGTCTATATACATAAATTAGATAAAATACACATATATATTTTATTTAAATATACATACATGCGTTATTTTATATTATTCTAAGTTATACATCCTTATATATATTCTTATATACAGACATAAACATACACATATGCAAACAATAAACAAACCAGGTAGTTCATTTTAATTTTCATTACTTATTTCTTGATTGACAGCACTAATAAAAATATGTCCTAAAGTGCATAAAAAGGTACCATTTCACCATACTTATAAAAAAAAAAAAGGGAATGTGACATTTACATAAGAATCATCTACAATACTGTGAGATCCGTTTGACTGTGTGACTGTTTTTAATCAACTTACACCCAAATGTGGTAACACCTATTTCCTGTTTGATTTGTTTTTCTTCCCCACTAAATGTGCACAAAATGAAACGCTTGGCTGGAAGCAATCTTATATCTGTTGAAAGTAAAGTGAGCATATCCGGGCCATCGCAGCATGCCAAACAAGGCAGCAAAGCAAGTGCAAAAGAGAAGCCAGGGGCTGGGAATGAGAGAGGGAGAGAGAGGGGGGAGAATTAACTGTCTGGCTGGCACTTACTCATGCATAAGTAACACGCTTGGATCTATGAATTCAGCTGCGCACCATGACTATGAGTGTGACGTATGGGGAAAGCTACAGGAGAAAGTGTGAGAGAGGCAGAAGAGGAGATAAAGTATGAAGACAGATTTGTTCATGAAAATCTGTGACACACTCCAGGCTCCATCCATAACGTAAAAAATGCACTTGCATGAAAAACAGAGGTCATTTTCACCATGGTGCTCTTATAATCTAACTTATTACAGTTTTGGCACCTTAGTTTCGTTTTTAATTGTGTTTCACCATATTTTCCTTCTTACTCCTTGACCTATACGTCATCCTTTTCTAAACCCCTTGAACTTTTTCTCAAATTGCTCGATTCTCGCCAAATTTCTCCAAAGCTTAACTGATTTTCCAACTTCTTAAGGGTCTCTGTTTTAGAGCAACCTCCATTTATTTTTCATCGGGTCTGTTCTTTTGTCATTTTTTGAAAGCCACCCACACTGCTGGAGAGAAAACAACATAACACGAAACAAACAGAAGCAGAGATCTATAAAATGGCCTGTATGAACTTGTGGAGGTGTAAAGTGATTTAGGCAGGTACACTGGTGTTTTCCCTCAAGGCTGTACCTTCTTTTGTTTGTTGCAAGTACATCTTTGTACCTCTCACCTTTTAATAAAGTTCGAGTCAAGCCAGTGGACACCTCAAATGGACTCAAGCTCATGCACACAGAGAGAGAAGAAAAGAAAAGAAAAAAAAAAAAGTACACCACTCAAAATAAAACTTCCATAATCCATGAAAACCACAAGACCATCTAAACCTAAATGTCTCAAAAATATCTGAAATATCACCCATAAGCAAAGCCCTATCATTTGTAAAAAAATGCTAATGTAAACAGAGGACTGAATGCCAGTAACGTCAAGATTCTTACACATGTAAGGGTTTGGCCATTAATTTTACAGATTTAAAGGGATAGTTCACCGAAAAATATAAGTTCTGTCATTAATTACTCATCCTCATGTCATTCCAAACTCGTAAGACCTTCACTCATCTTCGGAAAACGAACTAAGATATTTTTGATGAAATCCAAGAGCTTTCTGACCCTGCGTAGACAGCAACGCTACTACCACGTTCAAAGCCCAACACTGATAAAATACTCCATATGACATGGAGTGGCTCAGCCGTAATTTTATGAAGCTACAAGAATACTTTTTGTATATACACATGTATATATATATATATATATATATATATATATATATACACATATATATATATATATATATATATATATATACTGGGGGTAGTAAAACAATGTTTTTGAAAGAAGTCTCACCAATGCTGAATGTAATCAAAAAAACAGTATACAGTAATGCAGTATTAATAGTACAGTAATGTTGTGAAATATTATTACACTTTAAAATAACTTCATCTTTACATATTTTGGACTTTGTCATATGACCCTTCAGAAAACAGTCTAATATGCTGATTTGGTGCTCAAGTAACATTTCTAATTATTAATCAATGTTGAAAACTGTTGTGCTGCTTAATATTTTTGTGAAAACCTCATGACAAATCTTTCAGCATTTTTTTCTCCAAAAAAACAGCATTTATTTAAAAATGCATTTTTGGTAATATTGCAAAACATCATTTATTTTTGAGCTGTGAATCAATACATGTATATCAGTGGCGTGCGGTGGTGTTTTAAAATGAGGAGGCAGATTTATATATGAAGAGTTCAGATGCAAAAGCCTCTAAAAGTCGTGTGAAATTTATTCTAAAATGAGCATTTTTATTAGGCTCCAATGTGTAGGTTCAGTAATTCACTTTAATGGCAATGAATAGGTTCTTTTCATTGCCATTGAAATGAAACAACAGAACATGCGATCTAGGAAAAACCAACACATTTGACCATATGAAAACTGGGTTCAAGCCCTTTCCAAAGCTGTATTTATTTTGCTCCTCAGCTTGAACGTAACAAAAGTTACAGCTATCTTAATGAGGAGACACTTATTACATCCTCATTTTTCCTGAAAATGGAAAGACCAAGACTAACCTGTCAAGGAACTTACAAATAAACACATTATCAAGCTAAATATGCAAAATTAGCATTAAGTCTTGATGCTAAAGCTTAAAAACCTCTTATATTAATCCTTAAGCCAACCATAAGCTAAAGTGAAGAAAGGAAAACCCACCAGAGACAAGCAGATAAAAGAGACAGAATTAGATGCACAACAAGGACACTTAAAATGCAACTTGAAAGCCACACAGAAAGGTCATTCAATAAAGGAGGTTGGTCTCCAATGAGCACAGTATCTCCTGTGGGACACAGAGCTCTCAGGCATCATAATTGATCTTTTGCTTATTCGTAAACAAAGGGGAAAAATAACATTGAGCAATAAACAGTCCAGGGGGAAGAGGGCAGTCACAAAGGACTCAGGCAACCTGAAAGAGAAGCAGAGAGGAAAGGCAAGAGGTCTGGAGAGCAAACCTTGCCAAAAAGACAAGTTGGCCTTGGAAAGGGAGCAAGACATGAAGCCCAGTGGGAGGTCACAGCTACAGACAGAAGTGTATTAAAAGCATTATGCAAATAGCGAACAGTTGCATTGTGTTAATACATACTGTGCATCAAAACATTGTGCTATCGCAGCTCTGTGTGTGTGAAATCCAATGTGTACTTTAGCTGGGCACTCACTGTGTATTTATTTCAGCCTGTGTTTGAAAACGTCTGTCCACTGGCAGCTGTGTGTGAATGGCCGGGCGCCAGCGGGAAGGGGGCAGCCCAGAAGGGGGGCACCTAAAGACCACCGTGGGCCTTGGCTGAGGGGATGATGTCTGAAGGGGTTAAATGCTAACAACATGAGTCATGGAGAGCTCCAGGATGGTGTGCTGTGCTTCCAGTGGAGCCAAGTTTGACTAAAAAGGTCCAGGAACACTAAAAGAAAAGGAATAGTTCACTAAAAATGACAATTCTGTCATCACTTATTCACCCACATGTTGTTCCAAAACAGTCTGACCTAATTTCTTCAGTGGAACACAACACAAGATGTGCTAAATATAATGTCAAAATACCTTCTTTCATGAAGGTTAGCCAAAAAATTGATAATTATTAATGACTTGTCACGCGAGGTTTTGGTTCACCGTCGAACCACCGCCTGGGGGTGTTGCCAACATGGCTGTTGAGAGAACTGACTATTTATAAAAAGGACTTTGGGTATGAAAGATCAAGAGAAAGGACAAAAGAGAGAAAGGGGAGTTGCCTTGTGATTGATAAGCAGATGTACAGAGGCAAACACAGACAAAAAAGAAATGGAGCGGGGAGGGGAACGGCAGAGATTAGGACTGATGTCATTATTTTCCAGCTTTGGCGAGCATCAAGATGAAAATTGAGGGCAGAAAGATCGCCAAAGGGAAGAGGTCAGCAGAGCACACATTGTTCGGAGAAACAATCATCATCAGGGCAAAGCAAAAGGACAGGGCAGTGTGTTGAAAAACGCACTATAAGCTCAAACGTACCAGTGATTTCATCAGATTCTAATTTAGAACATACGCACAATCCACTGCTGGGCGTTTATGCGACTATGGGCACTTTCGGCCCTGTAGAGGTTTAAAATATAAATTTAAACTTCAACTTTAAACACTTTTTTACATTTCTCAGTAGGCCAATTTGTCAACTAACAGTTATATATACTACTGTTCAAAAGTTTGTGGTCTTAAGAAATTCATACTTTTATTAGAGGAGAACTCCACAACAAAAATTTACAGATAATGTACTCCTCCCCTTGTCATCCAAGATGTTCATATCTTTCTTCAGTCGTAAAGAAATTATGTTTGCTCGTCTTGTCTTGCTCTGCCTGAACTCTGTGTATTCTGGCTCAGGGTATGTTGAAAAACACCAATCGTATTTTCTCCCTCAACTTCAAAAATCATTTCAAAATCATCCTACATTGCTGCAGAAGTACCAACCCAGTTTTTACAAAGATGATCAAACACCCATAACAAAAAAAAGGTAAAACAGCGATATAGGATGATTTTGAAGTTGAGGGCATACCCTAACTGTCATGAACTAGAAAAAAATGAGTTCAGGGAGAGCAAGACAAGTCGAGCGTTTGAGATGGAAAAAGTATATAAATTTTATTATTTTTATGAAAATAACTGATCGTTTTGCTAGATAAGATCCTTCTTCCTTGGCTGGGTTTCCTTAAAGTTTCCTTACTTTAGTAAAGGAAAAAGATTGTTCTTTACAAATCCTCATCCACATTGTTCACTTCTGAGTAGCCCACGTGCAATGCCGGCGCCCTACGTCATCCACCCGGAACGACTTGTGTACATCAGTTAGTGCAAGATAGAGAAAAGTGATTATTACATTTTAAACATGGATATTTTTCTTACAAAAACGTATTGATTCGCTACAGAAGACTTTTCTACAGCCCCCGGACCCACGAGAGGCACTTTTTATTATGGATGGATGCAATTTATTAGATGTTTTGGACTGTTAAAAAGAAACACCCAGCAATTGCCATTATAAAGCTTGGAAGAGCAAGAACAATTTTTAATATAGCTACGACTGCATTTGTCTGAAAGAAGGAAGTCATATACACCTAGGATGAATAAATAATAGGTTAATTTGTATTGTTGGGTGAAGCTTCTGAGAAAAACAATCAAGGATTTTTCTCTATGTAGTAGATTTCTATGGGAGCCAATGAGATGAAGGTCCAAACTGCAGTTTCAATGCAGCTTCAAAGGGCTCTACATGATCCCAGCCGAGGAATAAGGGTTTTTTCTAGCAAAACAATCGGCTATTAAAAAAAAATAATAATTTCTTTGCACGCTCACTTTGTAAACATTGGGTCAGTACTTCTACCTATGTCACACATGACCTTTCTGATGTGATTACCTAATGCGTGAAGTTGAGCTAGCACAAGACGAGCATTTGTGGTTGAAAAGTAAATAAATGTTATTTTTTTTAGAAAATGATCAATAGTTTCACTAGATAAGACCCTTATTCCTCGGCTGGGATTGTGTAGAGCTCTTTAAAGCTGCACTGAAACTCCAATTTGGACGTTCAACTCGTTGATCCCCATTGAAGTCCACTATATGGAGAAAAATCCTGAAATGTTTTCCTCAAAAACCTTAATTTCATTTCGACTAAAGAAAGAAAGATATGAACATCCTGGATGACATCAATTGGACGACAACTGTTTTCAACACTGATAATAAGACATGTTTCTTGAGCACCAAATTAGCATATTAGAAGGATTTTTGAAGGATCATGTGACACTGAAGACTGGAGTAACAAAAAGCTGAATTTTGAGTTTTGAATTTTGAATGAGCTTCAATACAAAAACAAGTTAAATCAACATTGTAACCGAGCAATCAATCTAATCTTCTACAGAAGACAAAACAGAGAAAGTGCCTTTTCAGAGTGCTGAAATAGCACAGTCCACTATTTACATTATAATAAGCTACTAGACAACAAATGCATTTAAAAAACATATAAAATTGAAATGTAAGGTTAAGAGTAAAATGGAAGTTCAGAGTAAAAAGTGAGGTTTAACTGAAAAGCGAGGTTTTGGTTTAGAGTGTGTTGGTGTGAAGCCTACTGAATAGCTCATCTAAAAGTTGACCATAATGCACTGCATATTCATCTAATTGCATCTCTTGAAACTCTCTGTACTAAAATGGGTTATGTTGTTTATGTTTTATGAAGCACGCTGCATGTATTCTATCGATCAGTGGGAACAAAGCAAGTGAAAGGTGAGGGAAACTCTGTGGATGAGTACTGAAGAACATGAGGGTGGAATATCCAGGGCTATGTATAGAGGAGAGTGTGAGTGGGACGGAAGCAGATATCTCTCTGCTGCTCAATATAGCACACGCATACAGGTCCACAGTGGATGTCGAACAGCATTGCTGCAAGGTAGGACTGAGAAGAAATGAAGAGTGGCAGAAAGCAGTGGTACCCAGCTGTGAAACTCAAACCTATGCTCTCTGACAGAGCATACAGATGTATTCAGCTACAACCTCTCACACACACAGACAGCAAAAACACCAACGTTGGGAAGGCTCCTGAATCCCCAGCCACAAGGCAGTGGTGAAGCTGCTATATATACACACATATACATACACATAACACTACAATTCAAAGTTTTGAGGACAATAAAGCAAACATTTGTGGTTAGAAAGTATATAAAATTGTCTTTTTTTTAGAAAATGATAGATAGTTTCGCTAAATGACACCCGTAATCCTCGGCTGGGATTATGTAGAGCCCTGTGAAGCTGTACTGAAACTTGCAATTTGAACCTTCAATCCATTTGCAACCACTGAAGCCCACTATATGGAGAAAAATCCTGGAATGTTTTCCTTTGAATGACATTCTGGAAGTGAACTAATCCTTTAATTATGGTCAAAAAGACGTATAGCAACTAACTAACCAATTAAAGTAGAAGTTCACTTCCAGAACAAAAATTTACAGGTAATTTACTCGTCCCCTTGTCATCCAAGATGTTCATGTATTTCTTTCTTCAGGCATAAAGAAATTATGTTTTTTGAGGAAAATGGAATTTCTCTCCATATAGTGGACTACAATGATGCCTGCGAGTTTGAACTTCCAAAATACAGTTTAAATGCAGCTTCAAAGGGCTCTAAATGATCCCAGCCTAGGAAGAAGGGTCTTATCTAGCGAAAAGATTGGTTATTTTCTATAACAAAAACATAATCTAAAAAAATATTACAACTTATATAGTTTTTAACCTCAAATGCTCGTCTTGTGTAGCTCTGCGTGAACTCTGTGTATTCTGGTTCACAACAGTTAGGGTAGGTCGAAAAACTCCCATCTCATTTTCTCCTCCAACTTAAAAATCGTCTTACATCGCTGTTTTACCTTTTTTCTAAGGAGTGTTTGATATTCTTTGCACGTTCACTTTGTAAACACTGGGTCGGTACTTCTGCAACGATATAGGAGGATTTTGAAGTTGGAAAAGAAATTGAGATGGGAGTTTTGACATAACCTAACTGTCTTGAACCAGAATACACAGAGTTCACGCAGAGCTAGACAAGGCAAGTATTTGAAGTTATAAAGTATAGAAATTGTCAATTCATTTAAAAATGAACGATTGCTTCACAAGATAAGAAACTTCTTCCTTGCCTGGGATCATTTACAGCCCTTTGAAGCTGCATTTAAACTGCATTTTGGAAGTTCAAACTCACGGGCACCATTGAAGTCCTTTATATGGAGAAAAATCCTGAAATGTTTTCCTCAAAAAACAATTTCTTTATGACTGAAGAAAGAAAGACATGAACGTCTTGGATGACAAGGGGTAGGAGGAGTAAATTATCTGTACATTTTTGTTCTGGAAGTAAACTTCTCCTTTAGATAACCAAATAAACACAACAAACATCAAGAAAAATAGCTAAAAACATGGTGATCAGGAATAAAAGTCTTCACGGAGGACCCGAGACCCGAGGACCCAGGACCCTTACGGGTTCGGGTCTATATTTTAAATGGTCAGCCGAGTCTGGGTCGGGTCCCAATCTATGACTTCAGGTCCTGGGTCTGTTTAACATCATGTGTAATACCAGAGTCGATTGGAGAACACTGCACTCGCCAAGTTTCCATACAGTTTTTTCTGATGTTTTGTTATGGACAAAGAGAATATGCACAAAAAAGACTGTCTCCAGTCTGTTTCCATCCAACTGGCTTTTTACCCATAAAATGGTGTGCGTGATGACGTCATCCTTAAAAAAAATGAACTGTCGCATATGTTTTAGTGCACCACAAAAAAAAGCCTTAGAGCCGTTTCCATTCATAATTTCACAGGTTGCCCAAATTCCATAGGCTAGTAGCCTGTTCTTCACCCATTTGAAACAAAACTTTATTATATAGGCTATTATTTAGACCTATATAAAATTATTTTTATTAACAGGGTACGAATTTTTGGACCCGTGATGAAGACCTCTGATCAGCAGCATTTAAAATACCTAAATACCACAATACTTAATTACTCGAAATGTCTATTCAAAAAAAGAACTGGACTTAGATTTAGGAGAGGACATTTCAGGACATTCAATTACTGACTCAGCTCAGTCAGCTGAAATCTCTGTGCACAATTTAACAATGATGTAGCGTTTTGTCACGCCACAATGCTACTTGATGTCAAAAGTAGCTTGCTCCTATAAAAGCTCAACTATTTTTAGCAGCTGAGCTACTGACATGCTACTGAAAAATGTAGTTAAGTTAGCAGCATTGCTACTTTTAGTTAGCTACTCCCCAACACTATACAGATGTATTCTGGGAACTGGAGGGTGTGTGGGGGCACTGGGGCAGAAAGTCAGGATGGTGGAAGGAGCCAACACACAAACGAAAGCAAAAGCATTTGTCTGTCCCCCTTTGGCATAAAAAAAAGCTCTTACATAATATAATCTGCTTATGCAACATACGAGAGCCACAGCATCCTTCCCCGCCCTCCGCTCCTGTTCTCTCTGCCTCTCGTTCCTTTGAGAGATGACCTCCTCTGCAGACGTCATTCACACAACCACACAAATACACATAAACAAATGAACGACAGAACAGCTCTAAGGGGCCATCAGAGATAAACTACTCTATTCTCACACACCAGCCATCACGTAGTCAAATATGCATGTAAACAAAGCGGTTTAATACACAACCATGTAAAAATAATTTATTTAGTCCCCCCATGGAACCATAAAAAAAATTCACTAATTTGATTCCCAGAAGCTTGATTCATTCAAGTGAATCGGTTCTATAGCATTGGAAAATCCATTTCATTCTAGTGAATCAGTGTGGATGGTTCATGTAACACATTAAAAAGCAATTCACTGTACATGCACTGTGCTTTTTCTGTTTATCTAATATTTAATAATATTTTTAATAAAAAAAGTACTATGGTGTTTTTTTTAATGTGTTGTGAAAGGTGAGTTCATAAACCTCCAAAATAAACGTACACAGGCACACTTTCATTAAACCAGCGTTGAGTAAATAAACACTCTGCTATTTGCTGAAATGACCCGTTTTAACCGATCACAGGTAATGCTACCAAAATATGAATATGCCTCTTCGCGCCTACATGCTGTGCATACGCTGAAATCCTTTAACTGTCTTTCACACACACATATAAAGCCCAGTGCTTATGAGGGCCAAAGCCAGATGTGTATCTATGAGTGTGTTTATGGGAGCAGTGCTCCGAGATCGACGTGGGAACAGGGCAGAGGGAGATGCACTGCATCGAGTTCCCACACTGTGTCAACTAAACTACGGCAACCCGGACGGCTCTGCAAACCCAAACAGACTATGTGCTTCAGGACAGACTGCACAAGCACCATGCAAACGTCAACTACGTCACAAACCATGGGTCATAGCCAGGGGTTAAACTGGGCATGACATCCTGGCACCCTTGATTCAAAGAAAAAAATACTGTTTCAGTATATGACGACATTTTAGTTACGTTTCAGTCACATTTTCTTGGTTAAACAACATTACTCTTACACTATCAGAAAATGAATACAATTCAATTCTATTTTAGATTTTTACTTTAACATTGTAATCAATGTTGTATTTATTAAAGCCAAGCATGAATCTCATCAAGTTAGTGTTTTTAAGCATTTTACACTTATTCCAAAATAATAACTCAAGGCAGTAACAATTAAAACAATATTTTTTTTATTTGTGAACTTAGGTTCAGCTATTCTTTTTAATAGTTAACTTTTAACTATTTTTGAAGTTTGTGGCCAGTCAGTCATCAAAGCTCAGTAAATACTGGTCACAGACCAGGTCACAGAGATTTACCATAAATTTCAGCAAGCTGATTACTCACTAAAAACTCCCACAGAACATTTTTTCATGTCATTTTAGGTCTTAATTTGACGTAACAAAGTGGTTATATCTACACTAAAAAATGCTGGGTCATTTTATTGGGATGTTTTAATACTTTTAGGGTAGTTTTTCTGCACTCTAAAAGTTAGTTTTCTTTGTAAAACAGATGCTGGGTTCAGCTTGTTGGGTCATTATTTCGGGTTATTTTCAATATTTTTACCCTGGTGCTGGGTAGTTTTTCTGTAACTAAGCTGCTGGGTCATTTTTAATGCGGAGTTATTATTTCTACCCAGCCGCTGAGTTGAACCCATCAACTACGAAACAACCCAGCTGTTGAGTTACAGTTGAGTTACAGAGTGTGGACTTTTCGCGTCCTCTACAGGAGAGGGCGGAAATAAAGGTTTGTATACATTTTATTTTATTTATAAAGTTTTTAGTGTGCTGTAAATTATATTTACGCAACATACAAGGACGAGATATCAGTCAGCTGCATTAGCAGCAGTCGTTTTTGCATGATAGAAAAAGATTTTATTTGTTATAATAATGAATTGAAATTAATTTGATGTTAAAATGTGTTCTCTAACCTCAGTATTGTTTGTTTATGGGCAGGTTATGGAGTCAGTCACAGCATAGTACAGCTACGAGTGAAACGCGAGGCGGCAGTCTGAAGTTCGTAGTTCCCCAGGTGAACAGCAGCACATTACCGGTTTAGATTTCGCCAACACACTGGCGTAAGAATTAGCACTATTTCTGTCAAAAATGATTACAGAGAACGGTTGAATACACTTAAAATGCTACTTTTAAATGTTACACTTTTTTACATTATTGTTAAACGAGTTTAATGGTATGTAATATTGTAAACTATGCCGTATTCACCCAAAAAAATTCAGTCTGTCTTATATTAAATAAAAATAAAACAACCCAGCATGTTGGGTTAAAACATTTATCCCAACCAGCTGGGTCAAAATATCCCAGCATCTGTTCTGTCCAATATTCACCCAGCGTTGGGTTGCCAAATAGCCCAAGATGGGTTGTTTTAATCCAGCATTTTTAGAGTGTAGTAATGTGTGAATTGTTTACTTACTTTTTTAAATGCGTCTTCCCATTAACGCCATTATATTGTTTGTCCTGTTGATTCACTCAGACTGATTAATGAATGTGGAATGCACATGAACACAAGAGGTGGGATTTATCATATGAACCAATCACAGCCATTCATAACCAGTCATATCCAATCATACTGCAATGGAGGCATTGCCTCCTCTCACGTGACTTTTCCCCATTCATTCTCAATTACCCCCGACTAAACCCACCGCACACTTTAGGGGGTCTGTTAAAACTCAACGAGACGCGGACTGCTGTAATTTTACCTGCTGGTGTCGCTGCTGCACAAATTAGTGATTCATACACTTTTTAAAGGGGTCATTGGATGCCCATTTTCCACAAGTTGATATGATTCTTTAGGGTCTTAATGAAAAGTCTATAATATACTTTGGTTAAAAATTCTCAGTGGTAGTGTAAAACAACACCCTTTTTACCTTGCCAAAATCAGCTCTGCAAAACTCATCCCATTCTGGTCGAGGCTGCTTTAAATGCAAATGAGCTCTGCTCGCCCCGCCCCTCTCTTCTCTCTGTGGAGTGACGAGCCTGTTTACTTTAGCCGCATTTAGCCACATTCAGCCGTTAAACTTGCTAACTAACACATTATTGGGAAAGGCGATCACAAAGATTCATAAAAAAGCCCTTATAATCACTTCTGCTGTAAGTGAAGCTGGATCATGAATGATTCGCGTGAACACAGACGGATATATGTAGATCGGGAGGCGCATTCCCTTCACAAACAAATGTAATCTACTGCATCTTCAGCAGCTCAGATGTCGGGAGTAAATGACGACCACTACATTCATTATTACATCCAGCAACAGCACCTCAATCGAAGATATTCTTGTCTAACTTACATCCCTGCTCCAACATCAAAACATGGAGGTTGGACTGTTACAGCTGATCTGAGGTAAGACGCTCATGTTAATCAACTATCATGGGAGTGGCCTCTGTCGGTGTGACGCCACAACAACAGGCATCTGAGAATGGCTTAAAAAAAATATTATTTTTACAGATTAATTAAAAACCACTGCATGGATTTTTATCATTATAGGGTAGATTTGTACATACGCTGCCAACACACATTAATGTTCAAACAACATGTAAAAGTGAACTTAGCATCCGATGACCCCTTTAATGTTCTGTTTTGTAATATTTGCATTGTTTTATTTTTGTACTACAATTTTTTTCCATCCAGTTTTTGAGGAGGCACTGCCTCCCTTGCTTCCTCTGAGGAGAAACAGATGGATCCATGAAAATGACTAAAAATACTGTATTATGCACGTCAGGCCAGTACTTGGTGATGTGACTTTGTAAAGAAACACTATGCGCCTGCGCACCCAAACCTATAGAATGAACATTTGATTTGCATACATATGACATTACCATTTTAATGAATTCTTGCACTTTGAAACCAGTTTGAAAAAGCTTGCCTTTTCAGGCCAAGTTTTTGTGTAAATAAACAGCCAAAACAAAGTTTTCACCAAAAACAGTGTCGTGTAAATGCCCCTTAAATTTCACGAATACCTACAAAGAAATGGCAAGTAACATTTTGAAGTAGTAAAACAACATGGATAATCATTCTTTTCTGGTGAAACCTAGAGTCACTACAAGATTTCAGGAGTTCCAAAATCCCAAAGTAACCCACAGCACACTAAGCCACATCTTGCGCACAGACATCTCAGTATGTGTCTGCAATTCCCTCTCTAATGTTCTTTCACATGATCTCACTGCTCCAACCAAGCATGATCTCCACGAATCTAGTTCACACAGCTGGCATGGAGTATTCCTGCGCCGTTTCCTGCTAGTACACCCACAGGACCAATCAGCCAGATCAGTGAAACCATTCAAGAAACAGACACACACACGCAGACACATAAACTCGCCTCTGTCCTCAGAGACCAGCGCAATCACATCAAATCGGACAGGTTCATCATAACCACTCAGTCTGAAAGGCTTCTTGTTCAGTGAGTTTATAATAACGCTCAGTCGTCTCTTGTTTGTCCTGTTGATTACGGTCACGGCGTGAGGTCATCGCTGTAACCATATCGACAACTGTCGCTGCGGGACGTATGATTGGCTAACGAGCCATTGTCTCTGCAGTGCCGGTGAAACAAGTATCAAAATGAAGTACTGAGCACACAGGCCATTGGATGAGGTGGAACTGAGTTTATTTTTGTTGGGTCTGTCAGGGTGAGGGGTTAGTTGAAGAGACTGCTTGTCACTGTAATGAATTTTAAAGTGCCAAATAATATCAATGACCTCCTGATGATTTTGCTGTGCAACACTTTCCTATCCAGACTTCTTCACAGCTATAGAAGAGGTGTTGGGCAGCACATACAGACTGGTGTTAATCTGACAGGTGTTATTTACCCTTGCCTTTCTATAAAGTCTACTTCACGCCTCAAATTGTAGCACATAAAACCACATGAGGCTAGAACAGTCATAAATATCCCACAGTAATCCTATATAAAAGCTTTTTGATGGGAAGTCTATTTTCTTTGCCTGCATACAAACCACAGTGTTTACAGTTAGAATTAGATTTATTTACGTGAACTGCAGTTAACTATCATTAAAAATTATTACGTAGTGCAAAACGATAGGTGATAAAACACTCATCTTTTTCATAGTGTTTCTGTGCAAAAAAAGGTCTTGACACTGAAAAGTTATTGCAGTTAGTTGCAAGGCTTTCAAAAAGCAAGGAAAGTTTTTTAAATGTAAGTTTTTCATCTACTTTTCATAAAAGAATAAGAAAAAGCAAAATAAAAAAATTAAATGAAATGAAATAATGAAATGAAATGAAAAATAAAATAAAATATAAAATAAAATGAAAAAAGTAAAATAAAATGAAATATAAAAAAAATTAAAGAAAAATAAAAGAAAATGAAAATAAATTAAATTAAATTAAATAGAACAATAATAATAAAAATAAAATAAATTTAAATAAAAGAAAAAAATATTAAAAATGACAAAAATAATAATAATAAAAAAAGAATATATGTATGTTTTTCATCTACTTTTCAATATATTTATAATTTATTTTAACCCCATTTAAATTAACTGAAACAATTTTAACCATTTTATTTTTAGTTATAATACAAAAACAGTAACACCCTGGTTAGGACAGGGTGTAAGGTTGTGGGTGCCAGGACAAATGAAATAAAAAAAATTAAATGAAATATAAAATAAAGTTACATAAAAGAAAAAAATTAAATATAAAATCAAAAATAAAATAAATTAAATTAAATTAAATACAAAAATAGGTAAATGAAAAGAAATAAAATATAAAATAATCAAAAAGTAAAATAAAATAAAATAAAATAAAATTACATACAATAATAAAAAATAAAATAACATAGAAATGAAACTAAAAATAAAATAAAATAAAATGAAATGAAAAGAAAAAATATATATAAAATGAAATGAAAAATGGAAGAAAATGAAAAAAGTAAAATAAAATTAAACAAAAGAAAAATAAAATGAAATGAAAAATAAAAAATAAAATAAAACAATACAATAAAATAATGAAATATGAAATGAAATATAGGAAAATAATAAATAAATGTAATAAAGTGAAAAAAGAAAAATAAAATGAAAAATAAACAAAAGAAATTAAATTAAAAACAAAAATAATGAAATGAAAAGAAATATAAAATAATCAAAAGGTAAAATTAAATAAAATTACATAAAAGAATAAAAAATAAAATAAAGAAATGAAAAATAAAATTAAATAATGAAATTAAATGAAAAAAAAGAAATTAAAAGGTAAAATAAAATTAAATAAAAGAAAAAGAAAAACTTAAATGAAAAATATAAAATAAAATACAATAAAATAATGAAATAAAATATAGGAAAATAAATTATTAAAATAAATTTAATAAAAGGAGAAAAATAAAAAACATTAAAACGGCATAAAAAATAAAATAAATACATTAAAATAAAATGAAATATAAAGTAAATAAAAATAAAATAAAATGACAGGTCAAATCAGATTTAATCAGATCTAACACTAAGAATAAAGCTTAACAAACAAACAAAAACTTTCAAGGATATCTGGTTTACTTGCTTAAGTGTCTCAAACAAAACTGTTAAACCGACAGATTCAATGCCATGAACCCTGCAAACCAACAACCGTGAACTTCTAAACATGACTTTGCATGTTGATGAAAACCCATGCACCCTGAATCCCACAAATTGCATTTAGTAATTCAATCAGATTGGAGTTTTCCATTACGAAATAGCTTTCACTGTCTTGTAGTGCAATATGCAACAGACGCTACATGAGCTTTCTATGGGTGGCCTGTCAGCGTGACGTCCGCGGCAATTAAAGAGGTCGTTTGAGAGAAATGATTAAAGACAAACCAGGAGAGAGGAAAGGAATGCTCTGCGTCCTCCTCCCTTCCTGTTCCTGTCCATTTTTGTTCAAGCTCAAACATATTTTCCAGGCAAGAACAATTTTACACAGATCACGAGGACATTATCAGCTTGGCTAAATAAAACTGAATGACTGACAGCTGAGTAATTACACAAGAACACAATGTACACATCGTTTCAAGAGAAATAATAAGCAAGATAGAAAAGGAGGAAAAAAAAATACGCTTGCTCTCAGGTTAAGGAGGCATAATGCTCCATAATCAAATCGCTCTTTCCCTCTTCTGCTCCTCTAAATGCAATAAATATTCCTAATCTTTTTTCTCGCTCTCTTTTCACTCTCTTACTCACATAGACATGCTCACTCACACTCTCTCTGTCGGTGGCAGACACACATGGTGAGGTAATGAGGACCTACAGAGGCGTCTGCAGGAGACATGCTTTCATCAGTGCTGCTGGGTAATGGTTACCATGGCAATGGGGGCCACGGCACATGGGTGCACAGATGCTCCGGTCGGCCTAAATGAAACACAAAGCGCAAATTTATTCCATTTCAAATGCTTATCAACTTATAATAAAGACTCTCCTGGTGAACAGATGACCTGCGGTGGCCTACAAGGATGGCATGCGCTATAAAAAAAAAAAAAAATCAATACGCAACTGATGTAATTCCAAATATCGCATTCAAATGATTGCATACGCCTGCTGTCAGTGATAATTTTCGTATGATGGCAATAGAAGATGGTTGAGGCGGTGGAACAGCGAGCTAGTCTTAAAAATAGTCCCATAATGTCCCTTTCTCTATAACTCCGTAAGCAGCCAGCCATGACCCGCCGGCTCAGGTGTGAAGGTCAGCTCACTGTCTGACATACAGAGAAAATACGGTTCTCAGGCAGGGTGTGAAACTGCCGAGAAAGTGCTAGATCATCTCAGCAAAACAAAGCTCAACAGGACGAATGAAAACAAAAGCTCCGCTCCAAAACCAAAGAGAGGCGTTTCTATGATCCAAATATGCAGATGCCATTTAAACAGGACACGTTCTTGCATTTAAAAAAAAGCTTGAGGGAATTCAACATAATATGAAAAAAAAAAACTAAGATATGCTGCAGCGATCAAAGCTATTAATCTAGTGCTTGTTTACAACAATTAACAAACAAACAAAAAGTAAACAAGAAAACCCACGTGAACAGACTCTTGATGGATTAATTCACTTCTGGAATATAAACTTCCTGATAATTTACTCGCCCCTGTGTCATCCAAGATGTTCGTGTCTTTCTTTCTTCAGTCAAAAAGAAATGGTTTTTGAGGAAAATATTCCAGGATTTTTCTCCATGTAGTGAACTTCAGTGGTGGCCAAAGAGTTGAAGGTCCAAACTGCAGTTTCAGTGCAACTTCAAAGGCCTCTACACAATCCCAGCCAAGGAATAAGGGTCTTATCTAGTGAAACGATCTGTCATTTTCTAAAATAAATAAATAAAATAAATAATTTCAGTGTTTCCCCTACCATTATACCATTATACCCCCCTTGAAGGTCAAGTTAATTTTATTTTCAATATAGTGCGAGATTACAACAGAAGTAACTAAATAACCTTATGGTATTTTTCTTACTTACACGACGGCACGTCATTTCTGTCTCTACATGGACATGCGACTATAATTTCTCACCCACCAAAACACTGACAGGAGCGCGAGTCCATTCATAAAAAAACGGAATTTACCCTATAGTGTGGAATGCCAAGGAATTCGTTGATTTTTGGATATATAAATCAAAAGTTGGTCTGTCTCTTAGTTCGGATTGTGATATGCACTAGTGTCTGTGAATACTGAAACACAGAAAGACGGTTTAAATATGAATCCTACATGTTTCATTTGCCTCTGTATGAATGAATGGCAGAGACGCGGGTTTGTTTACTACATAAATACTGAAGCACGCGTGAGGCTCGCGGTGATTTTCGGCCTTTGCGTCTCACTATATAACGGCATGAACACATAAACTTAATCTTGCTGTGAGAGTCACTTCATATGAATTTTACCGATTCATTTGAGAAAACTGGCATCATATCATACTGTATACAAACAGAAACTAAACGGCAACCCGTCAAAATAAAAGTACAGTTTAACAGGTATATATATTCCTACTTAAATGAAACAATTAAATTATAAAAATAAATATTACTAGAAGATTAACCATAATTGTAGGAAAAAAATACTACGATTATTATTAAAACTTTTTAAACTGAATATTCACACAATTTTTCTTTTCAATGTTTTAACAGTAAACCTCTCAAAAAGGGTTTAATTTTCATTTGATTTAAAGAAAAAGTTTAATGCCTTCATTTGATTATCAGAAAAATTAAAACACAAGAATTTCTGGGAAAAAAAGAAAAATATTGTATGGCCCTATTGTTTAAAATGTTGAAATTGACAATTTTAGGACTTCTTTTTTTACTGAAATAAATGTTTTTGTTATTACACAGAGAGTACAGTACAGAATAAAAATTACTGTTAGGTACCCATCTTGTACTAGCTCTAGCTCATGTTGGAAAAGTCACACGTGGTTAGTTTGTCTATTTACCTGTTTTTTTTTTTGTTTTTTTTAGGGTACGGTTGGGGTAAAACTCAACTATTTTTCTCCTCCAACTTTAACTTCATAGTTTTACCTTTTTTGGTAAAGGGCATTTGACTTTTTTTTGCACGTTCGCTTTGTAAACATTGGGTCAGTACTTCCGCTTACATCACACATGCGTCATCGTGTAATACGTAAGTAGGGTGACCACCCATTCTGCTTTTTAAGCATTTTCCCCCTTGTTCCACATGTCTCATACTGAGAAAATGTCCCGCATTTTCATCAGTCTGTTAGTTTTTAATTGTCATATTAAGAAAATATATATGCGTTCTTTTGCCTTTTTAAGATATTTTTTTTTTTAATTCTTCTTCTGGCGTATATATATTTTATTTTAGCAGCGCTTCGTCAGAACCCACCTCACACAAATACAACAGCGTTTTTTAAAATCCTATCCAATGGTTGAAAAGAAAGGAGTAAACACGGTCACTAAGAAGCTGTCAATCAAAATGTGGAGCGGGTGATGCCCTGTGTTCCCTCAGAAAACAACTTGCCTGTGTTCCAGATAATTCGATGGAGTAAAAACCATTTTACAATGCGTCATAATAGGAATAAAAAAGGGAAAATATTCTTATGTTGTTACACTGTGGTGTTTTCTGGAACGGACTCAAGGACAAAGTATTTACAAGCTGAAAGGCAGAAAATGTTTTTATTAAGTTAGACATTATATAACAGTTTCAGGTTATGCTTTAGTGTTGGTAACATCCCACATTGTCCCACACAAACTTAGCAATTGTCCCACATTTGCTTTGTTTGGTGGTAGTCACCCTATGCGTAAGGTCGGGCTAGTGCAAGATGAGCATTTGTGGTTAAAAAGTTAAGAAATGTGTATTTTTTTTCAAATGTATTTTTAGAAAATGACCGATCGTTTTGCTAGATAAAACCCTTATTACTTGGCTGGGAGCATGTAGATCCCTTTAAAGCTGCATTAAAATGCCAATTCGACCCTTCAACCAGCTCATCCCCACTGAAATCCACTATAAGGAGAAAAATCTTGGAATGTTTTCCTAAAAACCTTCATTTCATGAACATCTTGGACATGATCATCTTGGATGACATGGAGGTGAGTGAATTATCAGGAAATTTTTATTCTGGAAGTAAACCAATCCCTTGAAAAAAGGAGCAATTCTGTGTTAATGTAATTTCAACTGAAACAGGAAGACAGGGTAAGACATTTTGGGGAGCTCCGCCCCCTTTTTTTAAATAGCCAATAGCATCTTGTTTACATTACAGCTCAGACCAGAGCCGTTGAGTTCAGTAAAGCCACATTTGACAGTTTATGACAGTCACAGTCTACTAGATCACCTCTTTTGATTCAATATGAAACTGTTACTAAAGCAAAACCATGATCATAATCATGCTGAGCACCAGTGTAATCACGTCTACTCATCAACCGTTTTTTCCTCCTAATCTCATGCATATTGCTATAAAATGTCTCATTCTGTGCAGAATTCTAATGGGTCTGATATGTTTTGCTGGTCTGCGCCGATCGGGCATGTGATCTGCTCTGTGCTATCTCGTCTCTAGACCGAAGCAGACTGCGTGGAAAGCATATTTACACCATCTGAATCTCTCCCTATCCCCATATAGTGCACTACGTGCCATTCATCATACAGAAAATACTAATTCTGTGAACAAGTGACTGATTTCAGATGCAGCTTCAACATCTATTTATAGTTTTGGGGGTGGGACGCTTCAGATTCTAGAGAGCATCTGATTGGACAGAGGTTTACAGGAGTATTTTGTTGTTAATTAGACGCAAAAAAACACACAAAAAAAAAAAAATAAATAAAATAAAATAAAAACCACACATGATGTGGCAAGCTATCAGAACCGAACCGAAAATCATGATTAAAAACCAAGGTACGCATTGAACCATGGACTAACTGTATTGCTGCATCCCTAATATTAACAGTGTTAATTTTGACGAATAATTTTCGCAAACAATTTTTTTCACCGACGAAAACGAGACGATAACTAAAGAAAAGCTCGTTTTGAATGACAAAAACTATGATGAAAATCTATTGACATTTTCATCGACTAAAAAAAAAAAAAAAGGGGTGAAAATGTTAGGGAGGGAAAATTTGGGAACTGGATTTATTCAGAACGAATCTGCTACGTGGTTAGGATGTTAGATGAGTACATTTGAACTATGTGATCGCCTATTGATCTATCCGGCGGGGCATAAGCTAGCATACATTTGCTACACATCTCATAAAACGTTCAAAAATGTCAATATCTGGGACTAAGAGAAGAGCAGACATATGGATAAATTTGACAACGCAAAGGAGAACGCAATTCGGTCCGGTTTTTTGAGTGCAGACAACGAAGCAACTCTTTCGTGTCTCATGAACAGAGAAACACACACAAAATGATGTCAAGTATTCATGTAAACACACTTGGTTACATTACATTTCTGAGACTACAATCCGCTACGCCTGTTCAAACAGAGCATTCTGATGAGGGGGGTCAAAACAGGACAGAAAAAGGCCTTTTACACTAAACTATGATGTTTTTTATGTAAAAATCTTTATAACATTATAAATGGACCTCAGAGAACAGTACAAAATAATAAAAAAGGCAGTTCATGACCCCTTTAATGGCATTTGCAAAACATTCAGACCCTTCATCAGTCTGATATTACCATTTTGTAAAGCAAGCAACTTGAGCAACTTGACACTCATAAAAAACATTGCAAGTTCACTTGTAATTAGATTGTGAAAACAATTTTATTTGTACTTCTCACTACCTTGGATGAAATTTCCCTGAGCTCATCACAATGCATTCTGAGTTTGCCCCATCTCTGAAAGATACATGAGATGCTGCTAACATTTTTGGCAGAAATGAGAAGTGTAATTTTGCTGCCTAGCGTTTGGAATAGCTTTATACTTAAAATGCCGCCTAGGTAGGCAGCTCCCTAGGGTTTAGAAGAGAGCCAATGAGGTACTTCCATGGCTGAAAAAAAGCAGACTATTGAGAGAAGATGGAAAAGAACAAGGAGGACAGAAAAACGGAGAAAAGGAATGATTGCTTTTGGACATGCTGACACGATAGGACACTTTTTGAGAAAAATAAGAATGACATCTGAAATAGAAAAGATGATGACCTAGAGGGAAATAGAAAGGAAGAATGACAGGGTCTTTCTGACCATGATAAGAAACGCTCTGGAGTGATTCCTGGGCAAGTTTTGAAATCAACACCGCTCCGCATTTCATGGATCATGTAACATGGTGAAAAACTGATAGTAGGATGATCTATTAACTTAGGAATTACAGATATCCTCTCTCACCATTGTGCTTGTGGGAAAGGCACTCAACTGAAGGTCAAAGCTCCAGGAAGACTGACCCTGCAATAAGTGATCTATAAGCTGCTGCATATAAAACAATCTTCTCAGAGATGTAAACAAGTGTCGCAATTTAAGCATGACACTGAACTTCTCCTTTAAAGCATATACGAGTGGAAAAAACAAAGGATCATGAGGGTTCCAATGGCACAACTACAGCGAAATTTAAGTGCTGATGGGGCACAGTTCAACCTGACTGGTTTAATCCTCTCCTCTGCATGTAATGCGTTACTCTAACGCAGATTTTGCATTCATACCATGTTCAAACTGAAATAAACAAATGAGCATCTGCCTGTAAAGTTACGGCTTCAGTTCACTGCATTTGAGACGAGCTAACATGAATGTTTACTTAAGCTTACTGTGCATGTGTACACAATGTTCTAGACAAAAGCAATGTACTTGTACAGAACCTCCAAGAACAAATGACGACCTACTCTTGGCCGATGCTCCAGGCTCATTTTAGTACAGTGGGCTGCACAGTCCAACTGACATTAATAAGAAGTCTAGACACAGTCAGAGAATGAGGAACGGGGAGAGGGGCAAGGACAGAGTGGGGACAAGGAGAGAGCAGTTATATTCAATTTTCGTTCTTTCAAATATAGTCAAATATTTTTGACTCACGTTCTGCCAAAGGAACATCAGTCAGATTCAAGCACCCTTTCATTGACACCAAATGGGACCTGATGGTTATGATTTAGCATTATGATTAATAGTGTTTAAGTGGATATATAACAGTGATACTAATACCAGTTGATCCTGTGGTTGGAAAACTGGCTCAGAAAGAGGCACCTACGATTTTTGTTTTTCACTTGTGAATTCTGTCTGTATATGAATTTAAAATGTATAAATATAAAAGACATAAAACAACCTTAACAATACAGTCAAATAAATAAATGTAATAAATAAAAAAAGTTGTTTTAAACTATATATAAATATAAAATATCTAAATATAAAATAGTCTACACAACTGAAATAAATAGAACTGAAATAAACTGGTGTTAAAATGTTGTATATATATATATATATATATATACACACACACTACCGTTCAAAAGTTTGGGGTCAGTAAGACTTGTAATAGTCTTTAAAGAAGTCTCTTATGCTCATCAAGGCTCCATTTATTTGATTAAAAATACAGAAAAAAAAAAACAGTAATATTGCAAAATGTTTTTACAATATAAAATAATGCTTTTTATTTTAACATACTTTACAATAGAATTTATTCCTGTGATGAAAAGCTGAATTTTTATCAGCTGTTACTCCAGTCTTAAGTGTCACATGATCCTTCAGAAATCATTCTAATATGCGGATTTATTATTAGAATGATCAATGTTGGATAATATCAACAGTTGTGCTGCCAAATATTTTTTGGAACCTGTGATTTTTTTTTTTCAGGATTCTTTCATGAATAACAAGTTTAAAAAGTACAGTGTTTATTCAAAATATAAATATTTTATAACAATGTAAATTATTTATTATTAACTTTTAATAAACTTTTAATTATTAACTTAATACATCCTTGGTGAATAAAAGTATTAATTTCTTAAAAAAAAAAAAAAGAAACAATAAAAATGTACTGACCCCAAACTTTTGAACAGTAGTGTAGTGTTTGTATATATATGTATATATATATATATATATATATATATATACATATACACACACACAACACACACACACACACTATACATACATACATACATACATACATACATATTATTATATATATATATATATATATATACACACAACACACACACACACACATACATACACACACATATTTACATATACACGTACACATTTATATACATACATATATATATATATAATGTTTAACACCCAGTGTATTTATGTATCTTTATTTACTTCTGATTTAAAAAATGAGTTGCTGGCAATTGATTTATATATATATATAAAATATTTCTCAGAAATAAATCAATTGCCAGCAACTCATTTTTTAAATCAGAAGTAAATAAAGATACATAAATACACTGGGTGTTAAACATCTATAGAGACCTTATTCAAGCTTCACTCAACATTAATTGTAATTATATGTGCAGGATTCTAGATAAAAGAGTCAAGTCTTCATTATTTCCTCTTTTGTGCTTCACAGAAAAAAAGTCACACGTAGGTTTAAAATGACATGAGGCTGAATAAATGATGCCAGAATTATTATTTTTAAATGCCACAAAAATGGCACACTTCACCTTTATTTTATTCTATTGTGTAACAAGAAGATAAGATTGAAAACTTGTGAGGAGAATCTCACAGACTTTCGCTAATAGAGGGGCCAGCAGGATTAATGACTGAGTGATGAAACTGTGAAAAGAAATGAGGCCAAGGAGGGAAGGAATGGTGGGAGTGGGTGAGAAAGAGAGAGAAAGTGAGAGAAAATGAGAGAGAAAGTGAAAGAAAGAGACGGATGGACAGGTGGGAGACAGCTCAATGAAACGAAGCAAGCAGAAAGAGGAGGAGGAAGGACACATCAAAGAGGACACAGAGAAATAGAGGAGTGGGAATGGCAGATGGGGACGCCGTGACAAGAGAAAGTGTAAGAGAAAGAGAGATGGATGACAGGGGAACACACAGACTCACTCGAGGATCGAAGACACAACGTAAGTGTGACAAACCGCTTTCACTGGAAGCGAGGGGCGGATGTTGAAAGAGATTTGGAAGGAGGAGGGGACACGTGGACACAGGCACAAAGATGATGAATCAAGAGCAGTAAACACAACAGCCAGGCAGTAAGACGAGGCAAGAGGGGCGGACGGATGGACAGGGGCAAGGAGAGAATGGCAGAGAGAAGGGGAGAGACAGGGAGTGTGCAGACACATTAAAATAAGACGGTGACAGGCCGAGACTAAGATGGAGGGGGACGATTAGAGAGCAGGCGGACGCAAAGAAATATGCAATAAATCAGCCTGCACTGTGACTAAGTATGACTGAAATGTATATGATACACCAACATCACGGGAAACAGAGAGAAAGTGAGCAAGTGATAAAGCCATCTGACTTCTGCAGAAGGGATACAAATGTAGTAATGTAGTTTTGTCAGTATGTGTCAATTATTCAGGATATATACATATAATTCAGCGAAAAACTGTATAAAATACAAGCACAAAATGGCATATACAAAAAAGATGCACTAGTGTCAGTCGGATTAAAAAGGACATTTGAATAAATAATTTCTATAAATGTTTTATTCTATATAAACTATTTGTTCAAAAGTTGGTAAGATTTTTAAAAGAAGACTCTTAGCTCACCAGCTGTCAACAAGACTGCATTTATCTGATAAATACAGTAAAAACAGTAATATTTTGGAATATTCAGGGACCTCTGATTTCAGCAATGCGGAAAATGCAGACGGAATTGCGGAATCCACTCATAAAAATGGGATTTACTGTATAAAATAAACAACATATCCAGAACTGCTCTGAGAATCGCTTCAGCATTTTACCATTTCTTTTGAGAAAAACTATCGTCATACAGACAGAAACTTAAGATCTTCACAGCAACCCGTCAAAACAAAAGTTTGGTTTAACTTGAAGAAATTGTGACAGAAAAAAATATTACTTAATGTAATGATAGTGCTACTAATAATACAATTATTATTAAAACATTCTTTCTTCTAGTAAATATTCTTTAAAAAAAAATTATATACCAGAAAAATTTAAAAACACAGTATTTCTGGAGAAAAGAAATAAATAAAATAATAATAAATCAATTAATTAGAGATGCTTTTGATTATTACAATTTAATAAAATCATTAAAATGGAATCGAGAAAATAAATGGAAAACAGAATTTGGTAAAAATAAAACTGAATTTGAGAAAAAATATATATACACATCATAGGGCCTTAAAAATGTCATTTTTGTTAAACTTTTAATAAATTGCTATTAAATTGTGTTTTATATTTTTCTTTTAATGATTAAATTAAGAGTCTGAAAAAAAAAAAAAGTCTGAAAAGTCTATAAAACAGAATTTGGGGGCTAAGGCCCTAAATATTATTACAATTTAAAAAAAAACTATTTTCTATTTTAATACAATTTAAAATGTAATTTATTTCCGTGATGGCAAAACTAAATTTTCAGCAGCCATTCTGAAGCTCTTCGGTGTCACATGATCAATTAACAGAATTAATAGAATACAATTATTCATTTTATTTAAGTGTATTTGTTTATTTATTTACCATCCAAGCCTTTATTACTACCATTTTTAACATTTTAGAATAAGTATAAACTCATCAAATCTATGAAACAATGAAAATAAATTAGTAACCAAAAAAATAAAAAAATAAACATTGACTCTGACAACTTCATGAGGTACCTCACTTCTTGTCTGCTTCTCTTTTACTGCCAAGTTTAATCATCCATTTAACATAAAATGAAATTAAAAGCTATATTAAAGGAATTATACATACACAAAGTTACAAAAGCTACACTCTTGTGCAAATGTACCAGTACAATATTCCTGATCTGTGCTACCACAAGGCTGTCGTCACTGAATTACTGTAAACAAATATCATGAGAACATTTTTCTAACAGTCAAATAATGAATTGCGTTTTAATTATGCCAAGCACACAAAGTCAAATAATAGACTCTAGGCTGCAGGTACTTTATAATTATAAGAGAAGGAACATATGGTTGATTACGCTTTCCAGCAGGCTCCTGTCTAAACCTGAAACTCCACACCAGATCCATCAGGAAGAGGCAATATCACCACCTGCCCTACTTTTTACCCTGAGCTCTTCCGGCAATTCTACCCCTGCGTGGAGCCTCATAGTGAGAGGGTGATTGACAGCTGGGGTAACCATAGATACAGAGGGGATACTCTTTCAGCAACAGCGTACGTGACTTTGACTGACATACCAGGTAACTATAGAAACACTGAAATGTGAGGGTAAGGGGGTCCTATGCAAATACATACGTAGGAGGAGGAGGAAATATTTAAAGACCTGAATATTCATAAAGACATGATGGTGGGCTCTTTTAATTTTGGCTTATTTACCGAATAGCAGCACACCGGCAACCGCTCAAAACGCCATACAGCCTATTATGGCTAGAGGTAGTGTGTTACTTTGCACAGGTAAGCCACATAAAATGAGTTTTTCTGCCGTTATTCCTTCTCTCTGGGAGGCCGTCTCATTTGCACAACTTGGCAGCTGAAGTAGGCCGAAAGATTACTGCAATAGATGTGTTAGGAAAGTAATCAATGGAAGGCTTTAACGTTAATCTGATTTGAGATCAGTGGAGGGCAGGTGAAAGGTGAAGCATGAGGCCCTGCTGTGTTTATTTACAGGTCAGCTGATTGGCTTTGACTCAAAGCAACTTCCAGCACAACACTTTCCATCTGCTGTGACATGACTGAAAATGGGAATGAAAACATGATGATGATGATGGTTACAAACATCTTTTCTGCGTGCATTAAAGATTTCTTTCAAGATAATTATGGGAAAATTGGAATGCAAATTATGCCCGTTTATAAATAGAAATAAATGTAAAATAAACAAGCTGTAGAGCAAATATTAAAGATTATGAGAAACAAATTCCAAGTCTCCTTCATTTGTGCTTTACACAATACAGACCGTGGCAACGCAGTTTCACAATACTAAACAGGAAATAGCAGAATCAATCATGGAAACTCTTCAGTGTTCAACAACGTTCAGTGTTGGTTTAGCTCAGATCAATAACAGTGTGACGTTCATCAATCAGCTACAAGCAGTTCTACGGAAGGCAGCAATGCCTTCATTCAGTTCGAGTCAGTTCAATGTCAGTTTAAAGAATTAGTTCATCACCAGAATAAGCATTTCGTGATCATTTACTCACCCCCATGTCATCCAAGATCTTCATGTCCTTGTTTCTTCAGTCAAAAAGAAATTAAACGAGAAGTCCACTTCCAAAACAAAGATTCACATGTAATGTACTCACCCCCTTGTCATCCAAGATGTTCATGTCTTTCTTTCATCAGTCGTAAAGAAATTGCTTCTTAAAGGAAAGCATTTCTGCATTTTTCTCCGTATAATGGACTGATATGGTGCCCTGATTTTGAACTTCCAAAATGCAGTTTAAATGCAGCTTCAAATGATCCCAGTCGAGGAAGAAGGGTCTTATTTGGCGTAACAATTGGTTATTTTCATAAAAATAATACAAATAATATACTTCATGTCAAACGCTTGTCTTGTCTTACTGCCAGGACTGTTTTTTGTTCCGGTTCATGACAGTTAGGTTATGTTGAAAAACTCCAATCTCATGTTCTCCCTCAACTTCAAAATCGTCCTATAGCTGTTTTACCTTTTTTGTTAAGGGTGTTTGATCTTTGCAGAGAAGTAGGATGATTATTAAATGATTTTTGAAGTTGAGGGAGAAAATACGATTGGAGTTTTTCGACATACTCTAACTGTCTTGAGCCAGAATACACAGAGTTCAAGGAGAGCAAGACAAGATGAGCGTTTAAGGTTAAAAAGTATTTAAATTGTATTTTTTTATGAAAATAACCAATCGTTTCGCTACATAAGACCCTTCTTCCTCAGCTGGGATCGTTTACAACTAGGGATGCTCATTTTAACCGGTTAACCGTTAACCGACGGAAATAATTTTGACCGATTAATACAATCAGTTAAACGGTTTAAAAGGTCTTTTTTTTCCCCATTAATTGATCAAAATACTTTAAAACGTTTGCTGGATGATTAAAATAAAATAAACTTGCATTTCTGAGAGAGAAAAAAAAAAAGATAGATCGTCTAGGCCTATAAGTCGCATTTTATTATTACATTCTGAAATGTTTACAAACACTATAAACATAGGCTAGGCTATTTTAGTTTCCCCTCACTCTATAAAAAAATTCTTCAATTTAACAATATTCAGGAAAGAACAAAGACGTAAAATATAAGAAGCTAGGCTATATAAACGACAAGCCAAAATAAATTCATTAAGGCTAAAGTGAAACTGAAACTAATGTCGGGTCTCTCATTCGACACAAATCCAAATGTTTACGTATTTGAGATGTATTTAAATGCCAAAATATTATTTATTACATAGACCTGGTTTTGTACTTCACTTGCATTCCAGTATCCACATAAAACAAATGGTTTGGCATAATATTACTTCAGTGTGTTGATAACCATTAAGCAGTGTGATTTTTTTCCATATGTTTGGCTGACTGTATTTTATTATGATAATGGAACAGCGTTTTCCTTCTAACAGTGGAAACGACTCCTTCTAGTCATACAGATAATCGAAACTGTAAACGGTTTGCGTTTGTTTGTGTACATTCACAATAAAAACAAATCTTTGTGCTTTTGCAAAATAAAGAAAAATATAGGATGACGCTTTTTAGCCGTCTTCCTTTCGCACATCACAAAAATGAACCCAAACTCTGCATACTATAGCTACTTGTTGCACAGTTTTTTCTTTCGTTTTGTTAAGTAAAAATATTTATTGTATAGGCCTATTCATTTATTACATATATAGCCTAGCTTTATGATGTTTTTCTCCGCTGGCAGAAGCGCTGCAAGTGCATGATGTGATGTGTCCATGTGATTCCTCATGTTTTGTTGTTTGCTGCTTTTTGCACACGTAAAATTAGTCACTGGAAAACAAATTTGGTTATTTTTAACGAGTCACAGACACTTATCCTTTCTAAAATAATTAAAGTCTATTTTAAAATAATATTGTCGGTTAACGGTTAATAATCGGTTAACTGGCGTCGGCTGTCGGTAAGGAAAAATAACCGAAATGAACATCCCTATTTACAACCGCATTTAGGATCATTTGAAGCCACATTTAAACTGCATCTTGGAAGTTCAAAATCGGGGCACCATATCAGTCCCTTACATGAAGAAAAATGCTGAAATGTTTTCCTCAAAAAAAAACAAAACAACTTCTTTACGACTGAAGAAAGAAAGACATGAACATCGTGGATGACAGGGGGGGTGAGAATATTATATGTGAATCTTTGTTTTGGAAGTGGACTTCTCCTTTAAGGTTTTTGAGAAAAACATTCCAGGATTTGTCTCCATATAATGGACTTCAATGGGAGCCAACAGGTTAAAAGTCCAAATTGCAGTTTCAATGCAGCTTCAAAGGGATCTACACGATCCCAGCCAAGAAATAAGGGTCTTATCTAGTGAAACAATTGGCCATTTTCTAAATAAATAAAAATGTACACACATTTTAACTACAAATGTTTGTCTTGCACTAGCTCTGCGATGCACGTCCATGACTTCACGCATTATGTAATCACGTTGGAAAGGTAATGAGCAGCTGAAATGTTTTCTTCAAAAACCTTAATTTCTTTTCAACTAAATGAAGACATGAACATCAAAGACAGTAAATTATCAGGAAATCTTTATTCTGGAATTAAATTAATCCTTTAATTCAGTTCAACGCCAGTTTTGATGTTGCAATAACTGAATAATAACTAGGTACTAACCCTAAACCTACCCTAAAACCTAACCCAGACAAATACCTAACATTATCCAGTACTTCCTTATAGGCAAGTACATTGTAAGTACAGGTAAGTGCACGTACTGTAAAATAAAGTTCAACCACAAATTCAGTCAAGTGTGACCAAACATTAGATATGTAATATGCAAAATAAATAAATAAACATTCATGTTTATAAATATAAACAGAACGTAAATTAAACACAAAACTGACGGGCAAATATTTAAGGTCATGGGAAACAAATTCAATAAATTATACGCATATGTATAAATAAATAAATACACAATCAAACTCAATAAGGAATATACAAATAAACATACATTTTATTTTCTTGTGCAATGTGCATATAATTGTGTATATTTACACACAACAATATTCAAACTATAATTCGGCTTTGTTCTACATTTTGCTCTAATGCTGGTGTTAATCTCTCTTTGTAGTGCTTTGATTGGATTATGAATAATGAGATTATAATTCTGTCATTAGCTCTGGATTAATCTACAGCGCTACGCTATGCTAATGGGGTGTTCCTTTTCTCATCTGGCCAAATTTGGTGTTTTTTTTTTTTTTAAACTTTGTGTTAGAATCACTTGTGCATTCCTAATCTGTAAGTCACGTTGGATAAACGCATCTGCTGAATTATTCAATCTAAAATGTTTTGTTTAGTGGAAATACATGATTCATGGAAATCCTGATTTCACTTGAGAAAAAAAGCCACACATTTACATTCCACTGATGGAGGTAAATTGCAGGCAGTGGCCAGAATTGGTACTAAAAGGCCATTTTGAAATAAATATTTATTTTGTGTTAATGTATGCATTTATACTTAATCATCTGGTGGACATTTTATCCAAAGCAATTTACAGTGTATTCAAGGTACAGTATACACTTTATCAGTTTTAATGATTCCTGAGAACTACCTTGCCGTCTATATAGCTTCATGCTCAAAAGTCGAGCTACAGGAAATGTGCACAGTAAACCACAACTTCATATGTATGGTGTACATTTTGGTAAACCACAAGAGCTGTACAGATTAAAAGCAGAACAATGAGGAGTTTCACAAAACACAATGAAATCTGATAGGCGGGGGGGAGGATATATATACACACACTTTATCTAAATATATACATATATTAAAATAAGCATTTTACATATTACAGAGAAGGGAAGAGGTATGAAAGCAGGCCGGAAGTGTAGTCTATCCACAACAGTTTGCTCACTCCAACAAAGCTATGAAGCCTGGGGGCAAAGGGAAAAAGCCACAGCAGCAAAACCACAGCACCAAATTGACTTGTCTTTACACTACTAAAACACTAATTAGTTTAATTAGTCCCTGTTTGTATTTGAATGCAGACCCAGGGTTGTTTTTGTTTCGCTACATGTTTGTGGCGTATTTTTATGTGTGTGTGTGTGCGCGTATATGTGTATATATATATATATATATATGTAAAATACTCTATATAATATTGAATAGTTCGGCACGACATCCACATTTCAATACGCGCTTGTGAATTGTGGTTTTTCGGTTTTGCATTTAAATAATTTCCTCGTTTTATTTCTCTCAAAATTTGCTGTGTGCCCATGATTTCATGTGCTGAGATGAGGAAATGCCTCCCTGTTTATATTTGAAAAAGCAACACACGCAGAGAATCTTCCATTCTAATGACATGAAATGATAAGCCTTTCTAAACCTGTTGTCCAACGAAAGAGAACATTATAACTTCACAGTATCAGTCTGAAATACAAAACATGGTTTGAAATAACTTCCTTTTGTGATCTGATGTGGCTTCTTATCATAGAATGACGCAGACAATATATTCTACGCTGTATGTCGATTATGGCTTACAAATATCATTATGAAAATCATTATGAAAATACCCGAGATGGCTTGAAGAACACAAATAAACCATATATTACTGCAGACGAGTGTTTATTGTCCTTACATTTCACCACTCAAAACGTTTAACGTAATGCCTTTATCCATATTAGAGAAGCTGGAACGGAACGTAATCAGTGCTACTTCTTTGACGCATGTGTGTATTTTCTGCTGGAGGGCGCCCTCTGGCGTCCAGTATGAATGAAACCCCATCCTATTTTGCGTAAAAATCCGAAAAATAATACCTCTCTCAAAAGAATAGGCTTTTTACAGTGTACAGAGGTTTACAGAGGTTTACAGAAGTATTCTGTTGTTAATTAGATGCAAAAAAACACTCTGATGTGGCAAGCATGTTGCGAACCGAACCGTGCATATTGAACCGTGGACTAACTGTATTGTTGCATCCCTAATATATATATATATATATATATATATATATATATATATATATATATATATATTATATTATATTATATTATATGAAGAGTTCAGATGCAAAACCAGCTAAATCCATCTGACGTCTTCCTTTAAAAAATGCATTTTTAATCAGGCTCAAATGTATTGGTTTCTATGTAAGTACCGGTACTTCTGATTGGGCTGAGGCTTGTATTTTAGCGAGTTTGAAGTAAAAGTATTTGATGGACGTATAATATGTGTCAAGAGCATTCACTCAGTATCATTATCTCATTTTTGACCGAGATGGCTTTTAGCTGGTTTTGCATCTGAACTCTTCATATATATATATATATATATATATATATATATATGTGGTCTGCAGCTCAGAGTCTGTTATAGTCATCTATAAACACTGTAAAGAAAAACTGAAGCGACAGCTGTAGGCTTGTGCACTGATCCTGTGAAAATGCAAACATTCATGGTCTTTTCATACTTTCCCCATTGTTCGTAATTTACACTCGATCTCAGGGTCAGAAATTAAATTGTTCATTTGATTTCAGTTATTTTTCACCATTTTTAAACATTTTTCCTTCACTAATGTTAAAAGGTCATGCTGAGAAAAATGGATTTAAAATTACAAATATCCTAACTCAAGAGTCACGCAATTCATGTCTTAAAAGTCATAAAATTACTATTTATGTTTATTTGATGTATTTGAGATTTCATGAATAAAATAAAGATCTGGCTGTATATTGTACACCAACAATTATGGATCTAAAATACACACAAAAATGACTCTTTAAAAGGGTAGTTCTCCTAAAAATGAAAATTCTGTCATTAATTACTCACCCTAATGTGGCTCCAAACCCGTAAAACCTTCGTTCATCTTTGGAACACAAACAACCACAGATATTTTTTTATTAAATCTGCATAGACAGCAACGCAACTGACACATTTAAGGCCCAGAATAGCCCGCTAAAACAGCCCATGTGACATCAGTGGTTCCATTGTAATTTTATGAAGATACAAGAATACTTTTTGTGCGCAAAGAAAAAAAAAACGACTTTAAAAAGTCATGCCTACCATGTTTTGTTTTGTTCCGTTTTCTTTCCTCGCAAAAAGTATTCCCATAGCCTCATAACATGACGGTTGAACCACTGATGTCACATGGACTATTTTAATTAGGACTGCAATGATCTCTCGATTCTATCAGAGTATTCAATTTTAAAAAAATCCTCGACTGCATTTTGTCTGTGTTGAGTAATTGGCAAAATACCGGAAGTAGCACATTCCAAATATCAAACCCATTTAAAAATCATGATAAAGCATAATGCTATTAAGAATTCACAAACACTATTAAATTAAATAAATATATATGCGATGCATAATATACGCACTTTAATTATTTACATGCGTGTTATGTTATGTACAGAGGCTCCGTTCACAGTAAATGCTGCTACACAAACTTATCATTTGCGTGTGTGGAATGTCTCAAACTCCATCTTTGCATGTTGTTATGAGTTTGGGTTTATTATCATTAGGGAACGCAACATGCACTATTTCATCAGATTTGTAAGGTAAATCATGTATAAATCTATGCAAACACAGGAGAATACATCAATATCTTTGTCAATATGCTAACTGTTCATCACAATTTTTAAAATAAAAGTGTAAACCCTAAGTTTACAATATCTGATGTCCACATAATCAAGAAACTGACATGCCTGTAGCATTTCTATCATAAAGAAATGCCCAAATATTAAAGATTAAGTGGACATTTTAATGAATTGCTGTTGAGTCAATATTAAACAAGGATTAGGTTGTGCAGTAAAGCGTAAAAACTATCGTCAGGCCGTTGGCGCCCTCTGCAGGCATTTATTATAATGCGTAATGCACATTAGCTCTACTGTTTTGTTCAATAAAACCATATGATCATACTTGATTTTGATACTTTAAACTAATTATTGTTGCCTCATTGCTACTTTATATGTATTTTAAGTCATTTTAAAGGCTACTGTTCACTTAGGTCTATTTGTTTTACTACCAAAAAAATTATTATAATCATCCAATTACTCAATTAATCGTCAGAATAATCAGCAGATTACTCGATTACTGAAATAATCGTTAGTGAAAGTCCAAATTTTAAGGATGTGCTTGCAGCCAACTGAACGTGTCAGTTGCGTTGCTGTCTATGCAGGGTCAGAAAGTTCTTGGATTTCATCAAAAATATCTCAATTTGTGTTCTGAAGATGAACAAAGGTCCTACAGGTTTGGAACGACATGAGGGTGAGTAATTAATGACCGAATTTTCATTTTTGGGTGAACTGTCCCTTTAAGAAATGTTGTGTCTCTTTTTCTGTCCAGCAGAGAATTTAATTTATGACGCACATCTCCTATTATCTGAAAACCACAACAAAATGATAACAATCACTCAGAACGCAAAGTCACGTGCTGGACCGACAGAGAGGTAGATGGGTATCTGACACAACAAGAAACGCATCTATATATCCAGTAGTCTGCAGTGATTCATTAATCTGATTTTGAATGGTCGCTTGCTTTAATGATGTCCTAACTGGCAAAACTGTCTGCCTCCATCATTTGTCTTTCTCCATCTCTCTCTCTAGTTTTATCTGATAAATCTCTGCTTGTCAGCATGCCTGATCCTCTCTGCCATGTCTGTTTAGGTCTCATCCTATCTGCCTGTTTATGTCTATGTCCCCCCAGAAAAAACTATAGGGATCAGATAAAAGACAGACAGAAAATCAGAGCAAGACATGGAGAAACGGAGGCCGAAAGAGAGAGATGAAAAGAGATAAGCCCGCGTTCTTGGCAGGAGCGATTTTTAAAGTGTCAAACTGCAGTTCTCAAAGGAGTGTTCTTGGACAGCAGCGAGTGTGCAGGGATGGAGACAAGGCAACAGAGACGAAAAGACTCGAAGAGAGAGACGGATAAAGCTGAAAAGCCGATGTTTCCCATTTATTACTATGGAAACTGCCCAACCTGCCTCTTTTCAGAGTCAAAGATCACAGGGTCACTGGCACAGTAATTCCCGGTGCCTGCTCTGTGACTGCCAAGCATCAGTGATCGAGGAGGAGAAATGTGAAAGTGAACGAATGAATTTCAGCCAAAACAACAAAAGAACAAATTACAGAAAAATGAGGGGAAAACAACTGCCTGAAGACTATAAACTGCCGATTGAAAGGTTCATGCCAAAATCAGACATGCATGTGGATAGTGGCATTATGGGTAATCAGATACAATAGTCAACAAAGCTTTGTTTTGGATACGAGAACTGATTGTAACAGAGTTTGATTTGAGGTTGAGAACTGGGAGAGTCCAGAAAGACATGGAAAAAAATTAGAGACTGAAAAGATACTTATAATCAGTGTGATTACAACACACTTTCAGAATTCAAGTGTAAGCCGTTGTACTTTCGTCCACCCAATTTTTCTATCTGTTTTACTGTCATTTAATTATTTTGTCAGTTCCCCTGGCTAAGACGACAATGGATAGCTTTGCTAGAAATAAGGGAAATGGACATTTCACATTTAACTCATTTAACAACCTGTTTCTTCCATCTGCTCACCTTAAAAGGAAATTTCCAGGATAAATGCAACCGTTCTGTGGCCTGCTGTTGATTACCACAGAAAATAATTTCAGCTCATCCTTCATATGTTTACATAAACAGAAAATTGGTTTACAGTAATGCACTTATAATGGAAAATGGGCAAACAGGCCAGGTGGGTTAAAAACAGAAATGTGCAGCTTGTACTTTTGTTAAAGCACGTAGATTAACATTTTCAGTAAAACAATGCTTGTTATTTAAGATGAAAAGTTGCATAAACCGCCAACGCTTGTTTAGGTAGATTAAAAACAGGGAAAAAGCAAATCATCACAATAATGTGCACTATGATTTATGCACAATTCCAGAAAATCCATCTCAACCTAAGCACATAAACTTTTATTTGGGTTTTTGTGCATTTCTATTCACATCGAAATTTTATGTGATTCTAAATTTGCTCAAAACACTTTTTGGACAATTTTTTGGGATACTGCAAAAATAATAATAATAATAATAATAATAATAATAATAATATAATAAAATATAAAATATTAAAAATTAAATACAAAAATAAAATATATAAAATAAAATTATAAAATTAAAAAAAAAAATAATAATAATATATATATATATATATATATATATATATAATTAAAGTAAATAAAAAACACTACAATTAAATAAAAAAAATCAAATGGAATAAAAAAAATTTAAAATAGAATAAAATAAAATATAAAATAAAATAAAATACAATTAAAAATAAAAATAATATAAAATAATAGAATAAACTAAAAAAATAAAATGTTACATATGAATCTGACTGTCAATTTACTTTCTAAATTTCTATGCATTGCAATAATATGAATTCTTTTCTTCAGGATAATCATGTAGAGAAAATGTGAATATTATTAGGGTCAAACAGGTTGATCTGCATTGAAATAAAATAAAATAAAATAAAATAAAATAAAATAAAATGCTACATAAGAATCTGATAGTTTAATTTCTACTTTCCATACACTGCAACTTTCTATTTCCATACACTGCAATAATATCATGAATTATTTTCTTCATGATAATCTTTTCTTAATTTCATTAAAAGTAGTGAAAATCTGAACATCATTATTAGGGTCAAACAGGGAGATCTGCATTATAAAATTAAATTAAATTAAATAATTAAATTAAATTAAATTAAATTAAAATGTACATTTAAAATAAAATATAAAAACTACATTTAAAATTAAAAAATAAATAATACTGAATACTAAAAAGACTAATAGTTTAATTTTTACATTTCTATATATCGCAATAATATCATGAATTCTTTTCTTCATGATAATCATGTAGTAATAATTGCAAACATCATTATCAGGGTCAAACATGGTGATCAGCTTTTTTGTTTTTTTTTTTTGTAATAACAACCTACTGTTTATCCCAGTGCAATGTCCTGCCTTATACAGTATATTGTAAGTGCATTACTGTACACACAACATTTGCATATTTTAACAAACTGAGGAAGGAGTCCGTGAAAATCCACAGCACGCCAACGATCCTGTCAATAAGACTTCAACTGTATTTCACCAGCTCTAATGTCCAACTCTAGTTGTCCACCTTTTCCTTTCATTTCCCCTCTCACTGCTACCCAAAGAAGCTGAGTGGATAAGACGACAATTAGAAATGTAATCCTGTTACAGAAACTGCATTTAAGAATCACCTTTCTCACAGCCTGCCTCTTTCGCACCACCTAAACACACATTCTCAACTGTCAAAGGACCAAAAGCTGTTTTTATCTGCGGAAGGAGGAACGAGAATAATTAAAGTAGGAAATTAGTGCTTGTGCATGGAGAACCTCTCTGTCTGTTCTTATTCACGGGACAGCTCTTTTGATGGAGTGCAGATGGGTGAAACTCGGCGGAACCCGTAAGTGTTGCTTGTAATTCTTCCAAAGTGAAATATCACATTCCCACAGACATTCACAAGAGACACACGCCAGGCTATGCTTAAAAGAGGGGAACAAGAACATGAGTGCATGTTGGGTAGACCTCAGCTGACAGAGCTGTGACCACACCCCAGACTACAAAACCGCTTTCTGCATGTCAATGAACACTGAGGTGGATTGTGTCAGGCCCATCGGTTGCCATGGTAGCCCAACTGCGCGCCAGTGATTTCCATGGCGAGTTGGAGTGAAATCATCGCAATTTACAATCCAAGATCACATTCTTGCTGGCCTGCCCTTTATTTTCTTGGACTCGCACTGCTAGCTGAAAGTCTGTACAACGTCTGCTCTAGACACAGCAATCGGTTTGCGTCGGTAAATGAAGCAACAGCAACAACTCAATTTGTCTTGGCAAAACATAACATGTATTTATGTAATTATGTCAAAAATAAAAGAGGGCAAAAAACAAGCAAAACTGTAAAGCACTCATAATAGACGTCTATGGAGCATGATATCGCACAGCACAAATGTTCATAAAACAGTTTCAACAGTGAATATAAAAATTACACGTTAACATGAGATGGGTATGGGAGAATTGTGGTATTATTGTGATCATCCAATTTCTCAGTAAAAATCATGTAAAGCCTATAAATCCTGCAACTTTTACATGCAATATACATGCAAAAGATTCTATGACACAAATAGTATAAATTGATACTTTTATTCAGTAATGACACATTAAATTTAGTGCTGTCAAATGATTAATCACATCCAAAATAAACATTTTTTGAGTCAACTTAAAATAATTTGTTACCCGGCTGCCTTAAAATTTTAAGTTCAGTCAACTCAAAAAAAGTTTATTCAACTTGAAATGTTAAGTTGTACTACGTGACAACTTACATATTTCAGTTGATTTAACTTAAAATTTTAAGGCAGCTTGGTTACTTACCCAGCTTTTAAGTTTAACAAACACAAATATCTAAGTTGTCGCTTAGTATAACTTAACATTTCAAGTTGACTAAACTTATTTGAGTTGAGATTTTAAGGCAGCAGGGTAACAAATTATTTTAAGTTGACTTTTTTGTTTTTTTTACAGTGTACTGTATTTAGAAAATATTTACTTGTATATATTTATATTCATATAACTTAATTTATACATAAATATATTTAATATAAAAACATAAAATTATTCTTAAATATATACATGCATGCATGTCTGTTTATATATATGTAATAAATATACATATATTAGGTAAACAAAAACTTTTATTTTAGATGCGATTAATCATTTGACGGCACTAAATATATTAAAAGGAGACCTATTATGCCCCTTTTTACAATATAAAAATATAAGTCTCAGGTATTCCCAGAATGTGTCTGAAGTTTCAGCTCAAAAAACCCCACAGATCTAGCGCCCTATGAAATCCGTTTTATTTTTATCCCAAATTCTGTTTTATTTTTTTCCAAATTCCATTTTTTCCGTTTTAATTTTTCTGGATTCCGTTTTTTCCTGTTTTAATTTTTCTCAACTCCTTTGTAATGGTTAAATTAAATTTTATGAATCAAAGAGCATGTCTAATTAATTCAAATCATGAAACTTATACACTTTCACATCAATTTAATGAAGGTTTAACAAAAATGACGTGTTTAAGGCCCTATGAAATGTTTTATTTTTTCTCACCATATGTTTTATTGATATCAAATTCTGTGTTTTAGCATGTCTAATTATTTGAATGCATACTTCATTTATTCACATTTATTCTTAAAACAGCCTTATGAAAGTTTTTTTTTACCCTCAGAAATTCTGTGTTGTGTATTTATAAAGTTCTGGTTCTGTTTTTTTGGCAAAGGGGAAATTACTATTAGAATTAAAACACAGAAGAAATGTTGTGTGATTATACCCTAAAAAATAATGTTTGTTTCATTTTAATAGTAGTAGTAGTAATAGTAGTAATATATATCTGGCACAATGTCTTCAAGTTAAACTGGACTTTTATTTTGATATAATTATTTTGATAAATGTTCAATTGAAAGCTTTCAATTACACTATAATGTTGAATGGCTAAAGTCAATGGTTAAATATTAGGAAAACATTCATAGAGACATCAGACATCAGCGATACTTCCCTTCAGTCATAAAAAATGTATTAAACAAATATCAAAAATATACTTTCTTTATGTTGTTTCTACATCAATTTGAAGATTGAATGTGAAATTATTGCAATATAAAAATATAATTAAACATTTTAATGTCAGGTGGGATTAATTGCAATTAATCACGATTAATTTCAGAAGAAATGTACGATTAGTTAGTTACATTTTTATAATTGACACCACTACTTCTGATATATTGTTTTTTTGAGCGCAAATATCTGAAGAATGTGCACAGAAAGCAGCTGTAACAAGCATGTGAGTACTAAACTAGTTCTCTTTCATATCTTATTGCACTTAAACTGTCAAATACAGAGTCCATGTTAAAACACACGAGCTACAAAAACAGTCAGTTATGTCTGCAAAGGTAAACAGCTGAGCTGGGTAAGAAATGATATGTTTATATTAGATCTGTGTGACAGCAGCTTAATATACAGTAAATAAATCAATACCACTGCTCTCTTGTCTCCTCTGAGGCTGGGACTCTAAATAGTGTTATGTGCTCATCTGTGCAGCTAACGACAGTTAGCTGTTGTTAGTTAGTTAGTCTTTCATGTTTTCTGGGTTGGTAGATGCACTGGGGACACGATTACAGCACTTAAAACATGGAAAAATTATTTTTCCAAAATTTTTGTGACATGTCACCTTTAATAAAAAGATCAAAATTGACAGTAAAGACATTTGTAATGTTAAAACATGCTGTACTTTTGAACTTTTGAACTTTTTATTCTTCAAAGATATCTGACAAAATGTGAATAAGAAGCAATAAGAAATAATAAGAAGAAATTAAGACCAAATGAGCATATTAGAACGATTTCTGAAGGATCATGTGACACTGGAGTAATAGCCGTAGCAAACTGACAATTATATTCAAATAGAAGATAAACCCAAATATGGACACTTTATGGACACTTGGTTGAAAACTCTGGCTATAATAAAATCAGTGGTCATCATTAGAGAAAACAACTGTACGTTTTTGCTGAATTCCAGTCAAAACCACAAACGCTGTACATCAGATTAGCACATCATCCAGTATTCTGAGAACATTTGTCTCTAGAGTTTCTAGACTCTTCTGAGACTGTTGCCTGTGCCTTGTGTGCCAGGCCTGGGGACCGCTGGGAAACCTCATGACAAACTGCAGACTGGAAGAACAGAGTAAATTTCAACCTGACAGGGTGATAGCTTCACCAAAGATGTGCATACACAACAATGCAACAGGGATGTAACGATTCACCCAAATGCAATACAATTCATGATACTGATTGCACTAAATGATTTTCTTGCAATTGTTTTAGCAAAATGACATTTAAGACAACTTATAAATGAAAAGGTGTCTTTTATATTGCACATTTCTTTGTGAAACTGAAATATCAAAACTAAACTGAAAAAACAAATCCCAAATCAAATAAATAAATAATACAAATAAAAGAAATCTCTTCATATAAACAAACCAAGGCTTTGCCTGTGCTCATTTAATTGAAAATTATATGCAACCACTGCATTTTAATCACGATCAGGTTGCACGATTAATCGAAGGCAAATGTCATGCACATTTTTTTCAGTGAAGCCAGTTGTGTAATCAGTAGTAAATCTCCAGCAGGTGCTTTCAGATGGAGCAGCATTTAGTACACAGAGCCGTAGTTCACTGAAAAGTACACTATATCGTGTTCACTATCGCAGGCGATTATGAAATCGGAAGAAATCGCAATAATGACATCTGTTTGCGTAGCTTCTCATTGAACTACGGCTCTGTGTAGAAACGCTGCTACATCTGAAAGCATGTGAAAATACCACATTTAATAACATGTTTTTACTTCAAACTCACTTCATAACATCAGTCAAGTGTTTGAAATATATCCTTCTGTGAGATGATGTGGCTTTTTACACAGAATAAGGCACGCATAGTATTCAAAGTATACTAAGCAGTGATTATTATACACTGTAATCTAAAAAAAAAACATTATTATTTAAAAAAAAATTTTAATAAGAACTCAGATAATACATTGTCGTAGTTGTGTGTTTATTAGTCATGTTGAATCAATAAAAGCAGTTAAATCTTCTGTTTATTCAACTAGAGTGATCGTGATGTCCTGGGAGTCTCTCTGTCGTTCCTGGGAGTCGCCCTCTGGCCTCCGGATAGGGATTTACTGCTGATCACGGAACAGTGCTTCACTGAATGATACGCATGACAATTGCAGCTTTTGATTAATCGTGATTGCGATTACATTTCGATTTATTGTGCAGCCCTAAAACAAATACGCTGCATGCTATGTAAACACAGCCCACTGTGAATATTTTTTAGAATGGAATATCGAGCCATGCCTATCAAATCAGGTTGAGTCAGATATTATCGCCGCTGCTCACTAACGAGCCGCGCAAATTCACACTGATAATGAACATGGATTTGCGCAGCTCGCCAGTGAACAACGGCTGTGTGTAGTATATACGAAATCACGCACCTGATGGCATTTACCGCTGATTACAGAACCGGCTTCACTGACAAAACGCGCAAGCATTTCGGCCGATACGTTTCGGTGCATCCCTACACCCTTGTAATTCGCTTCAACCTTTTCGAATTGTAGGAATGATTATTTTAGGTTCAAGTGTGTGTAAGAATTTGGAAACACGCAGATCATGGCTGTTTTTAAAGCAAGCAGTGCCATCTGCTGTTCAAAACTAAGCTCATCGATTTAAGAAAGAATCGCAATGTGTCTTAAAGTGGTCATCGGATGCCCATTTTCCACAAGTTGATATGATTCTTTAGGGTCTTAATGAAAAGTCTGTAATATACTTTGGTTAAAAATTCTCAATGGTTGTGTAAAACAACACCCTTTTTACCTTGCCAAAATCAGCTCTGCAAAAATCATCTCATTCTGGTCAAGGCTGCTTTAAATGCAAATGAGCTCTGCTCGCCCCGCCCCTCTCTTCTCTCTGTGGAGAGACGAGCCTGTTTACTTTAGCCACATTTAGCCGCTTTTAGCCGATAAACTTGCTAACTAGCGCATTATAGGAAAGGCGATCGCAAAGATTCATAAAAAACCCTTATACTCACTTCTGCTGTAAGTGAAGCTGGATCACGAATGATGTAAAACGCTCATGTCAATCAACTATCGTGGGAGAGGCCTCTGAGAATGGCTCAATTTGAAAAAGGCAATATTATTTTTACAGATTAATTAAAAACCACTGCATGGATTTTTATCATTATACGGTAGATTAGTACATACACTGTCGACACGCATTAATGTTCAAACAACATGTAAAAGTGAACTTAGCATCCGATGACCCCTTTAAATTAGACTATGATTTTAAAACATGAAGCAAAATCAGAGTGGTCTGATCTTAGCTTTGTAAAATTATGCTAAATAAAACATCTGCACGAAACAAAAACAGCAGACGGGCTGAAAGAAAATGCGAATTCACTCTCTGACAGCAGGTGGCACTTATGGAACAGCAGCAATAGAGCATTTCTTTGGTTACCGCAGTAAACAAAGCAGTGCTAAATACTACCTTAATATGCAATATACAGAGGCGAGTTGAAAATAAAATTAAAAAAAATAAATAAATAAAAAAAAAAAACACACCAAGTACACTTTTCTAAGGACAGTCAGTTACCCCAGTTACTGTAAAGCGATTCGTTCAACATCTCAACCGACTTGAATCATCACATATTTTCATTGATTTTCAACCGGCTCAGGGTGCATTGTTACATCATTACAAAGCAAAGAACCTGAACAGATCCTTTTCAAAGTCATATCATCCTTCATTTGTTTACCGTGCATCACTAAAGATGGCGTGTTTGTGAGCCTGTCTCTGTGTGTCAGCCTCAAACATCTAACACCAGCCAAACATCCCCCCACAACCAAAGATCACTTCCCTCTGGGCTGTGGTCTACCAGGGGAGCAGTTCTAATTCGGCTGTTCTCAGTTGAGTGGCCACATGTCGAGCTCCACCCTGAAGTAAAAAGTGCTCTAGTGATGAAATTTACCAACCATTTCAACACTACTCCCTCTCATTCAGCTTGCACATATTTTTATATCTATCATATGATCTGCTGTACTGTATTTCCTGTGTACACCCAAGCACGCATGGATTTCCCATGTCACTGCTCTTCACAGTCACGCTCTGATATTTGTAATACCTCTGCCTTTCCTCCATCCCCTAAAGTCCCTTTTTTGAATACTGTTGTCATCGTAATGAGCGGTGCCGATTTCATATGTACTTCTGACGCAGGTGATTACAAGTTAAAGCGTGCACCAGACAAGCACAATATCAGCTGTGGGTTGGGTGTTACTAAACAGGAAGCTATAAGCAGATAGTTCCCTTCAGCTCTCAAACTCCTTCACCTCACTCACACTTTCTGTATCTCCCCCGACTTCTTTGCATTCCAGCTGTCTCCACACCAACGAGCGGGGATAAGCATAAAATGCTATTTGAAGACAACAACCAAGGGCATCTACATTTATAAAGTTCAAACATTTCATAAACTTTTTAAAGTCTTCGGTTTTTGGCAGTTTGTCTAAAACGACAGTTCGTCATTAGTTCACCCTTTCTACACAAGCCTTGATTCACCTGGCACTGAAAAGCAAAAAAAACAATGTTAATGAGACAAAAGCCGACAGGACGCAAACGGCTAGGAAACAGGGCCAAATTCTTTGAAATATGCACAGGAAAAGGGCTATGAAAATGTCAAAATTTGCATCCTCTGATAAAAGAATGTGTATACTTCCCCACTGACACACAAACCGTCACAAAACGCCTTTAGTTGTCGCTGTACCCGTCTAATTTTCTAAGCAGATTTTGATCATAAAACAACTTAATAATACAGACACACAAGTGTCACAAGTGAGGTGCCAGAGGCTTAGATGAGCACTTGTGTCAGATAGGAAAGATAACAGCAATCAGAGGATTGTGGCACCAGTAGCTGCATGACACTAGAGGACAGAGGTCCCAGTCTGCCTTCAGGACACCAACAAACACTCGTACACAGGCCCACTTAACCACAAAGTCAGTCACACAGTGTCATAGCAGCTACATTGTCACTGCTTTTGACCAGCAGCCAGTGATGCTTTCTAAACAATCACTGTCCAGAACAGAGTGCAACGCTGCAGAACAAAGTTTACTGTGATCAAAAAGATAAAAAAGCATGTCATACACCAAACTGGTAAACAAAAAGGATAATGGATCCTAGGAAAGGCCCTGGGGGTTTCTTCATAGCAAGTGTTTAATATCATAATAGAATTTGGATTTTGGTTAAGTTTTGCTTTGATAAACATAACATTCAGCAATATCCAAAAAAAGAAATCTGAATTTACTCTCAAGTTTGAAAGTTTCAATCGCCTCCTCATTTATTTTAATTACATTCAAATGAATGAGTAGTACATTCTTCAAAACCATTATTTTGTGTTCTACGGAAGAAAGTCAGTCAGACAGGTTTGGAACAACATGTTGGGAAGTGATGACAGAGTTTTTGTTTTTGGATTACCCGATATTCAATGAGTATTCCATGAGTATGAGATTAGATTGTTTTTGTTTGCATGAGAACACTTAGGAAGAGAGACAGCTAAAAAGACATGAGAGGGAGAAAGAAGTAAAAAGTAGAACAGAGATTGGCAGAGAACAGCAAAGTAGAAAGAAAAGGAAGGATATCTTGAATTACAGCAAATAAGGCGAAATATGAGACAGAGATTGTGTGGAACATTGTAATGGATAGACTATACTAAGCTGTTTTCAGACAGCACTGATAAGTGCTCATGAGGCTGAAAAAACAAGCAAGGTGTTCCCCAGGGCTCTGTACCCGGTCTTCCCCAAGTTTGTTTTTCTGCTCAACCTAAAAAGCTCTCTGTCAAAGCTCACTAAATTTGCAGAGTGGTTTCCTATTTCCTCATGAAAATCATACCAAAACACAACAGCATAAATTATTTGAGTAACTGTACTTCTTTACTATACTTAAGATGTATTTTTGTGATTTTTTTTTAATCACAGACTGAATACTTACACTAATATAATTCAGAGATATTCATGACTTTTTTTTTCCATTTTACTGAAATAATTCAATCTAATGACTATAATTACACATTAAACTTGCATCAGAAACTAATATACACTCTAGAAGTTCAGGAAAATCTTTGATTCCTATTTCCTAGAGCTAACAAAAACATTTGTGACCCTGGACCACAAAACCAGTTATAAGGGTCAATTATTATTAATTTAAGATTTATACAGCCACCCAGAAGCTGAATAAACAAGCTTTCTAGTGATGTATGGTTTGTAAGCATAGGACAATATTTGGCCGAGATACAACTATTTGAAAATCTGCAATCTGAGGGTGCAAAAAAAATAAAAAAAATAAAAATAAAAATATTGAGAAAAATCGCCTTTTAAAGGGATAGCTCTAAGATTTTTAACTCAAACCGTTGCAGTCTGTCAGTCATAAAATGGCAGTCAATGGCAACAGCTTTGTGAGTCAAAAAAAAACCACAGACAAAACCAAATTAAACCTCACGGTTCATGACGATACACTGAGGTGTTAAGACACAAAACAATCGGTCTGTGCAGGAAAATGAACAGTGTTTATATCATTTTTTACCTCTTTTACCTTTATCAATTTTTTAGTTATTAGAAACTAAAAGATTACGTTTGCTTGTGCGAACTCATCCGGGAGTGTTGGCTTTTCACCGACTCCCAACTTTTGAGCCTGATTGCTTATGCCAAAGCATGCTGGCGCGTTACGCACCGACTGTTGTGAATGCACTCAGGACAGTTGGACATTGTGGTGGATCAGAGGTAGAAAATGATATAAATACTGTTTAGTTTCCTGCACAGACCGACTGTTTTGTGTCTTAACACCTCAATGTATCGTCAAGAGCCACAAGGTTTAATTAGGTTTTGTCTGTGTTTTTTTGACTCTCAAAGCTGTGAATGCCATTGACTGCCATCATATGACTGACAGACTGCAACAGTTTGAGTTAAAAATCTTTGTTTGTGATCTACTGAAGAAACAAAGTCACCTACATCTTGGATGCCCTGAATTAGCAGATAAACATCAAAGTTGATCAAATAACCAAATGTTCAAATTTACAAAATATCTTCATGGAACATGATCTTTACTGAATATCCTAATGATTTTTGACATAAAAGAAAAATTATAATTTTGAACCATACAATGTGTTGTTGGCTATTGCTACAAATATGGATGACAAAGCCATGCTACTTACATCTGGCTTTGTCGTCCAGGGTCACCTTTTAGTTTTAAATAATTAAGTACAAATAAATTCAACATTTTGTATTCTCTTTTAAATGTTTTTGACTGGATGCCCCACCTATACCAAGTAAATGTTTGACACATTACTCATATTCCTGCTTAACACCCCTTCCATTGTCCACATACAATTAATGTACAGTATGTAGGCCCATAATTACTTTTATTCAACAATGCGAGCGCAAGTACTTTCAAAACCAGCAAGTTAACAATTATCCAGGCTGTCTTATGAGCAACACATTAGCACAGTCAACAATCGCAAACGTTTAAAGGGGACCCATTATGCAAAAATCCCTTTTATAAGGTGTGTATAAGGTTTGTACATAGGTGTGTGGCTGCAGTGTGTGAAAACAACCAGCCTATAATGGTAAAAATACACCCACTCTTTTTTTTTTTATAATCCTAATAAATCATAAACAGTCTCTCAGAACAAACAATTTCAGATTTCATAGGGAAAAAGTCCCGCCTATTTGTGACAATTCCTGCCCTATTAGCATAAACACAGCCCTGAGTGAGAAGCAGCAGTCCGCCATTACTGGAGATATGCAATGTCAGCGCCAAAGAGGTGTTACAAGTGTTGTGTTCTCTGATGTACCAATGGACACAGGAGTTTTCATAGACTCCTTCCATCTGAGCCAGTGAGGACACTGTGGTTAATATTCATTATCAAAGAAATGTCCCAGAAAAAAAGTCTGTATATGTTTAGGGATCAATACAAACGCTCTGTGCGTGAATGTCAGCTCCAGACAAAGTAAGGCACGCATTTGTTTTCCAAACTGCCTTTCTGAATGCACTTCTTGGCACTCTTTAAAGCTAATGTTGCTAAAGCTACCAACGCCTCCGCCTGTTTTCACTGATGCTGCCTTCACGTGCGACCAGAATGATCATAAATAGGAATGTGGTAGTTAAAAATTGCATATGAAAGCAATGTGAAGTCGACCACTTGAATTTGTCACACTCATAATCACAAGTGGGGCTTATAAAGTTTGTGACAGCACGTGAAGGCACCATGAGACCAGCTATGTCATTATTTCTATTGTGCCATAAACACAAATTTATGCACAGTACAATCATATGACTGACTTTTAAACCAAGTACGTTTTCTGTAAAGATAATAATAGGCTTGTACTAATAGTGGAATGTTTATTTGCAAAGGCCAGCACCTGAGCATGAACTCTTGAAGCTCCGCCCTCTTCTCCAGGAGAACCAGCTCATTTGCATTTAAAGGGACAGACACAAAAACAGCACGTACTGGCTCATACCCTAAAAGTGGCAATTTTTACAAGCTATAAAAAATTATCTGTAGGGTATTTTGCGCTAAAATTTATTTTACACACTCTGGGGACATCAGGGACTTTACATCTTGTAAAAAATTGGCACAGTAGGTCACCTTTAACCATGTTAGCAGACCAAGACCATATAAATAGCAAATTAATCTGGGAAACTTTAGGTCATTCCCTCACCAAGGACAGACAACACACAAATCAATTATTTTGCACGTTCATTTCATTCAAGACCATAAAGGTATGGGGGGAACAGTTAGGTGTTGCATGCTCAGAGATGCTGCAGGTTCAACTCTATTTGCTTATTACGCTGATGTGCGGTGCTCTTATGTATTCACTACTGCAAAGAGAGCTCTGTAGATCTCAGGCCAGCAACAAGTTCTCAAGTCTGTATTAAAAAGGTATAAGCTACAAGTTCTACATCCATTTAAAAACAATGATGGCTCTGAACATTGTCTTGGAGGGCTGCGCACTTTGGCTGATGACAGGAAACATTACTCACATTCTGGATCTCAAACAAACAGAACCAAGAACCCGGGCTGGGATGAGTCACATGAGCACTGCCTCCTCTCTCCGCTCTATCAACAGTGCCTGTCACTGACATCATCAGCTTCTTTGCCATCTGTCAATTACCCTATGCCACTTCCTGCTCACTGAACCAAGTCAGCCTATTCGAGCACTGAAAGTACTGAACTTGGTCATGGGCAGCACCCAAGTGCAGATTACTGAGGCATCTTGTGAGGTGTAGCGGCACCAACTTCTCTGGAGGCCCCTACTGTCGCAAATACAAAATCCAATGTATAAACAAGAAGAAATTGCATTGCAATTAAGAGAATATCACAAATAATGTCTTAAAAGTTTCAATCATGGCCATGTAAGCACAATGTGACACAATGTGCACAGGTACAGTAATTAGCAAGTGCTGTGTTTTATATAAATGTTATATGTGCTGTATCTAATAGTTAGACACCCCTCTGGCCCCGCTGGCTTGCTCTGTAATCCTTCTACCTAATAAAGCTGAAGATAATTGGCTGACCTTCACTGCATAGCACTGATGTAGAGTCATTGCTGCATTACTCCGTAACACTAGATCAATGATTATCTAAAGCATTAGTAAACCCAAAACCCTAAGGGCATTTGCATGTTTCAAACACGTCAGGCTATTAATCTGACCTCTTGACATGTTCTTTTCGTCAGAAATCCTTATAAGCACTGAGAAAATTCTTGCTTGGTTAATATGGGTACAGGCATCCCATTTCATTCATCTCTTTAAAGTTATTGTCTATGCAAAATGGAATTGTTTTAGGTCAACCTTCACAATGGCCTTGTTGTTTACATACTGTAACAACCATTCTCTGGAAAACCACCTCTGGCTCTTTTCATTTCACTGCATATTGTGTTAAAGGGGACTAAAATGCTTCCATCTGAGAAAAAGAGATTAAATATCTATGGTTAGTTATATACAAAATCATATCTGAACTGAAAAACCCAATATTTTTGACCCTATGATGATAGATGAAAAAATGTCACTAAAAAAAACATGAAGGTCTACAGTTCCACTATGCATGACAGTATTTGTGATTACATTTCTACAGGTGATTTCTCAGGTGAATATATGTGACTCCAGCACATAATATTA